>OX381706.1:79564431-79999839 GCA_947462335.1 Harmothoe impar | reverse complement strand
ACTCAGCCATGACCCTGCTATGGGCACCGGGGTACTACAGTATAGAATTTGTATGGAGTAGATGACGGCCTGTAGTATAGTAGTGTGTGTGTGGGGAGGGGGTGGTATTTTACCATAGCCTTTACTCCCCCCCCCCCCCCAGCCACACCTGACCATAAACGGTCCATAAACACATGCTCCCAAGGACCATATAGCAGGTGCAGGACTGACACAGCTGACACCCACCCAGCTGCTGACAACCACCCAGCTGCTGACAACCACCCTTTCTTTGTTTGTGTAGTTTAACGTCCCACTCACTATGCAGGTGAGACTTACTCAAGTTTCAGTTTTTCACAAGTAAGAAGGTATGAGATGAGCCAAAAGATAGAAATCCCGCTCCTAAACATTTACCGAAGCAAGCTGCTTTCTTACTGCTCTGCTACGGTACCTGAGCTACCATAGGAGGGCAATGCGCTCTCCACGCACGCTCGGGCTGCCCCGAGCGATACGTGCCCGCTACAGTGGCAAGAGACAATTTTGTTTGCATTTAAATTTCCTATTACACTTGTCCCTATGCTCAAGTATTAACCATGTGAAAATGCTATGACAAATCTGAAGTGCTCATTATTTATCGTATGATGATTGAAATAATCATTAATAAATTCATGAGAGATCTGCGAAATCGGCCATGTAGGAGGCTGAAAATGCTACACCACAGCGGTACCATTAGTAATTGTGTTTCTGTAGTTTAACGTCCTATTGACTATCCAAATAAAATTACTCGTTGTTTAAGATATTTCATTTCTGAAACAGTAGGGGAGGAAAACGTTTCTAGTATTATAAGGATCAATACTTGTGTCTGATTTATAGCGCTGATCATTTGTGGTAGAATGATGCTGATTGAATCTTAATATCAGTTCTTATTGACAACTTCCAGTCCATTCAGTAAGGCCGCCATCTGGGAGGCAGAGAACTCAAGACCATGGCGCTACAGTTAGTAAGTTAAATTACCTGTTGTTTGAAATATTCTATTTCTGCAACAGTTTCAAAATAGGGGAGTAAAGTCTGAGAGACCAGACTTGGAGGACATTGGCAGTGACGGCTTATAGCAGCATTTCAAATTCTATACAGTGTATGTCATGCACAAAGGTACAGTACCACTTTTTTCTTCCAATTTTTTTTCTTGTGATCGGGAAATGCATAGACCCCATTACTTTGTGGTCTTTGGAAGAATTAGGTTTCAAGCAATCACTTTACTATGGTGAAGGAAAAGGGAGATCAGTAAACTTGATTGATTGATTGATTTGTAAAACCAGATGAAAACCCAAGTATATCAGCAATTAAAGCATTTGGATAAATTAAATTTATTGAAAATTGCATTTATTTACAATAGCAATTTTCAGGATGATATAAGAATATTTGGCTGCGTAGTGGAGGGAAAGATTAAAAAAACAACAGGAGAATCACATGTGGTATACCAACTCTGAAATCAACCATGTTGCTGTCATTTTAACTAAAATTTCACCTAAAAAGTGAAATTGTCTCAAAATATGTTCCAGACAGGTGGATCGGTACGAAGTACGTAAAATATAGAGGTAAGTAGGTCTACATAGATATAGAGAGTACCCCCACGTTTAACTGGAAGAGGAAGGTTCACTTTCATCAACATTTGTCACGCTGAAGGCCTCAGTAGTTTTCTCATCATATTTCAGGGAGTCATCTAACTGTACCCTTATGTTTCAGACTGTGCCCAGCAGGTGGCTGTGGGGGGCCTGCTCATCAAATTGTTGCCGGTGCAGAGGCAGATGCTGCTGCGGGAGGTGCTGCGGAAGGAAAAGAACTGCATCTCACGTGGGGCGGTGGCTAGGGTGTTCCGATTATTTTCGGAGTAGAGGTAAGTTTAACTCATGCGATGAGAGATGTCATTTGTATTTCTATTATTACCAGGTTTTGAGTATTTTTATTACTGCCCCACACACAGATCTTCCCGAGAATAGATAATACTTGGGAACATCAAACTCCATGTGGGGTTCTGGAGTGTCTGGCACTTTCCTAGGCTATAGTACTGAGATGGTTGTAAAATAGGAAAGGCTCCACAAGGTTCTTTCTGGTGCGTATTTCACAAGTTGAATTGAGTTGAGTCTAAGAAGTGAAATAACCAATAAGCTCAGTATTCATTTGTGATTTTCTTTACATTCATTAAAAAAACACTGTAATACTGGTGTAGGTTATTCAATTTGGAAGCAATATAAAGGGTTCCCTTTTAAAGCAATGGTGCTATGTCGCCTCTCAATGTTAGAGGCCATGTCCCATGTCTTAGTCACTTAATACTCACTATCTCCCATGTTGATCTCAATGAATGTTCCATGTTCCATTTCCTATGTCATTCATCGCTCCTATCACAAGATGTCTTGAAAGTTTTATATTGGTCCAGACCCATCCTCTCCCTCTCGCGCCAAAACGCCTTACATGGGCTTGTGACATATGTAATGTCATATTGCAGGAACCGGTATCCCTCTTCGCAGCCGCAGCAGCAGCCGCAGCTTCACCAGCGGGCAGTGCTGCTTGAGGTAAGGACTGTGTTTTGCCTTCCAATGCTCTTCTCGACAGGAGACATAGGGTCGCCCATCTATTTCTCCCTTACTGTAATGAGCCTCCTGTCTGGATGAGGTAGGGGGGGAGGGGGGGGCATGCCATATCCCCTCTCAAAGTAAATAGACTGAGGTCCACAATGATCTGTCTGAATGACAGAAAGGCACTAACAGAAAGATACCTACTTGTCGTACCTTGGTACCAAGAGACAATTTAGTTTTTACTTAAATTGAAACATAGATGAGGGCTTTTAAATTATTGACAATGATAGGTTAATTTCAGACCCCAGACGCCATAGAAGCAATGTTTGTTTGTTTCATTTTTGAGCACTTGATAAGCCCAAGGCAAACTATGGTAGGCCTCACATTTCAGCCCACTTAGTTCTCCTAAGACCCATTAAGCAATGCTGACTAAAGGACGATCCTGCAGGCTTCACTTACCCAGTGATCCAGGCTGACAAGCTGTACACTTTTAATTTTACAAGGAACATGGGAAGCAACCCGTGGGTTTACTACCGAGATGCATCTGTAAGTAAGTAGCTTATTCCCTCTGGATACTGGTGAGACTCAATGTTATAACTTAAAATAGTTTACATTTACTGCCTTTGAAACCCAACACACAAACAAAACAGAGGAAAAAGATGACGCGTAAACGTGAGCGAAAATAGGCGCCATGATGCGCATCGAGTTGCAAACGGCCGATCTCGGACATGAAGACTTAACCATGGATGTTTTTTATGAACTGACTGTGAAAGTGTGTTGTAATTGGTTCATTTTAGTCCAATCCACAAGGAGACTTGAGGCTATACGCGTATTCTCCTTGGTCTTTGCTTGAGCTCTGCCCTATCCCCGCGCCATCTTGTCGCCGACCACCTGTGACGTCACAGACCGGAAATTAGGTCAGTGCTGCTGACGTCACGCACCACATAACGTCAAAGTAGCCATGGCTACTGTTGCCGTGGTTACTGACGCAGTTTCAATCCAGACTACTTCAAGTTACAACCACAGATTAGGAAGGTAAGACGAGAAGTATCAAGATGTCCGACAGAAAGCACTGCATCCTGGGCCTCATCCAGGTGTAAGTAAGTACCTTTTTCCCTCTTGAAACCTTCGAAGAAAAAGAAGCAAAATCTCTAGGATCTCAACTAAAGAACAACTGCACAGCAAAACGATGCAAGGAGTTGATATTCCTGCAGATAAAGCGATCTGTGATATTCTGAAAATATTTTGAATTGTGATATATAACTCAGATGACTTCTTGTATTTCAAAATTACTATATACAATATGTAAATTTTAATATCAAGCCTTTACATACATTTTTATGCACATTTACACTTCCACACATTTCTGAACCAACATATATTCAGTGGTATTGACTATCCCATTAGTGGCAAAAGTGACAATTTTGTTTGCATTTAAATTTCCTATTACACTTCCCATTAAGTGGTGGGAGGTGTTGCCATGGTACCCACCTGCCACCCCCATAAGGTGGTAGACGTGGTGGGAGGTGTTGCCATGGTACCCACCTGCCACCCCCATAAGGTGGTAGACATGGTGGGAGGTGTTGCCATGGTACCCACCTGCCACCCCCATAAGGTGGTAGACGTGGTGGGAGGTGTTGCCATGGTACCCACCTGACACCCCCATAAGGTGGTAGACGTGGTGGGACGTGTTACCATGGTACCCACCTGCCACCCCCATAAGGTGGTAGACGTGGTGGGACGTGTTGCCATGGTACCCACCTGACACCCCCATAAGGTGGTAGACGTGGTGGGACGTGTTGCCATGGTACCCACCTGCCACCCCCATAAGGTGGTAGACATGGTGGGACGTGTTGCCATGGTACCCACCTGACACCCCCATAAGGTGGTAGACGTGGTGGGACGTGTTGCCATGGTACCCACCTGCCACCCCCATAAGGTGGTAGACGTGGTGGGAGGTGTTGCCATGGTACCCACCTGCCACCCCCATAAGGTGGTAGACATGGTGGGAGGTGTTGCCATGGTACCCACCTGCCACCCCCATAAGGTGGTAGAAGTGGTGGGATGTGTTGCCATGGTACCCACCTGCCACCTCCATAAGGTGGTAGACGTGGTGGGAGGTGTTGCCATGGTACCCACCTGCCACCCCCATAAGGTGGTAGAAGTGGTGGGAGGTGTTGCCATGGTACCCACCTGCCACCCCCATAAGGTGGTAGAAGTGTTGGGAGGTGTTGCCATGGTACCCACCTGCCACCCCCACAAGGTGGTAGAAGTGGTGGGAGGTGTTGCCATGGTACCCACCTGCCACCCCATGAGAATAGAATGTAATGTGTCAATTTTTATCTAACAGGTTACTGCTCCACCCTTTGACTCCACCACCAAGGTGGTTGACGTAGTTGCTGTAGATGAGGAGCCTGCAGTAGTTCTTAGCCTCCCACAGACCATCACTGTGAGAAGGCATCCTGGTAAGTGTTGCCATGGTACCCACCTGTCACCCAAGGTGGTAGAAGTGGTGGGAGGTGTTGCCATGGTACCCACCTGACATCATTGATTGATTGATTGATTGATTTGTTTAACGTCCCAGCGTACATAGACCCTATGGGACTTCTCAGGTTTGATCGGACAATAGGTCCTTTCATTTCTCATCTTAAAGTTGCCCATAAGTGTGTGGGTGCATGTGCGCGTGCTTGTGTTTGTGAGTCTGCTTGTAGCAGTGGAACACGGCTCGTAGCAGTGAGATACTGCTCGTGGCATCGGGCCCCGCTTTATTGTGCTGCCTCACACAGGTGGTGTGCCGCAGACTGTAGACACATCATCTGGCCAGTCACATTATCCTGACACTGGCGAACCAGTCGTAGTTCCATACCAATCGGGCCAGCAGATCAGGGCTGGCGAGTATGCAACTACTTTCCGTCTGGCTAGAGAAATCTTCTCCAGCCTACCCTACCGAAAAATAGGGGGGGGCCTGTTCCTCCCCTTTTACATCTTTTCGAACATCTTTGTTTCCCGCAGGAAGCTCAGAAGTTCTTTCTTTCCAGTGCCAGTAAAGACGCTGTTCATGGACGACGTACCTTGGAGGTGGTCGTCCCTACTTTTCTTTGTTGCTTGACAGAAGAGCACCAAGTGCTCCATGGTCAGAGGTACTTGACATCGCTGACATACCGGTTGGTTTTAGATACTATTTGTGACTTAGGAATATTGAGTAGAAATTAAAGGACATTGTGGTGACAAAAGGACATTTAATGATGATGCTAGATATATTCACAACATCCAGCGGTACATGCACCAGTACAAGAAGCACCCCGCTCCTGAGACAGCTGACAATCACCCAGCTGCTGACACAGCTGACACCCACCCAGCTGCTGGCACAGCTGACAAACACCCAGCTGCAGACAAACACCCAGCTGCTGACACAGCTGACACCCACCCAGCTGCTGACAGCTGACACCCACCCAGCTGCTGACACAGCTGACACCCACCCAGCTGCTGACACAGCTGACACCCACCCAGCTGCTGACACAGCTGACAAACACCCAGCTGCTGACAGCTGACACCCACCCAGCTGCTGACACAGCTGACACCCACCCAGCTGCTGACACAGCTGACAAACACCCAGCTGCTGACACAGCTGACAAACACCCAGCTGCTGACACAGCTGACACCCACCCAGCTGCTGACACAGCTGACAACCAACCAGCTCCTGACAGCTGACACCCACCCAGCTGCTGACACAGCTGACAAACACCCAGCTGCTATGGAGACTAACCCCATCCCTCCTTCTAGATAGACTAGAGTTGAGAGTTCCACAATATTTGGATTTGGGGGACTTTTTGGCAATTCATTTGTTGACACACTTGCTGCTCCTCTAATATACAAAGTAGCAAATTTGAATGAGAGAATCGTTGATGATATAAATGTAGACCAATCCAGCTGTCAGAGTTTTTATAGAGTTTAGGAGTTGCTAGTGAATGAGAAGCTTCTCCACAAGCCTGAAAATAGTTGGAATGCAGAAAAGACCGGTTCCCCTAGATTTCTGCCTAATCAAAGTAGGGGCAAATGTTTGGGCTTTTACCAGTGGTAATCGTCCAAATATAACTGTAATGGGCTGTGCTAGTGAAACTCTTTATGACATGCAAAGGGGTGCATATGATGTGCGCCATTGGTATGGTCATGAAAAAGAAGAGGATGGCCAGGCGGATATCGGAGGCGTAGGTAAGCCCTACTTTTAATACCGACATTTGATCATAGAATATCATCGGGACTGGTTGTGCGGCTCAATCTAAAAACCCGCCAGTCCAACTACCACTCACTCCGACTGTAACTCACTCCAACTGCCACTCTGTGTTCTGGTGAAATTAAGATACATAATAAAATAACTCATACAAGGCAGAGGAGGTTTCAGGAACATATCATTGTACTAAAGAGTTCTTTCAGATCAGTTACTTGATAGTATCCTTGTCGAACAGGTGTAAAATCAATGCATTCCAAAAGGATGTGTTCTATTGTCAAGGTTTTGTCACAAACTATGCATTGTGGTGGATCTTCTCGTTTGAGGAGGTACGAGTTGGTTAGTGTGGAATGTCCACTGCGACAGCGAGTAAAAAATGTCGGATCTTTTCTGATTATGAGTCCATTATGACATAAAATTCTCTGTATGAAATTAATCTAATTTCCACTTGATGTACACCCAGGCCGCTGCATCAATTCATGAGGGCTACTTGACATCATGGAGAAAATGTAACAGTACCCTTATGTTTCAGACTGTGCCCAGCAGGTGGCCGTGGGGGGCCTGCTGATCAAAATGTTCTGCGGCTGGCGGACAGGACGGTGGAGCGTAAGGCCAACAACTGCATGTCGCGGGGGGCGGTGGCGAAGGTGTTTGGTCCGATTCTGTTCGGAGTAGAGGTAAGTTTAACTCATGTAATGAGAGATGTCATTTGTATTTCTATTATAACCAGGTTTTGATTATTTTTATTATTGCACGAAACACAGATCTTCCCCAGAATAGATAATACATGGGAATATACATGGGGTTTGGGGAATGTCTGGCACTGCCCTACACTCTAGTACTGAGACAGTTGTATTATAGGAAAGGGTCCACAAGGCTCAGTCTGGTGTGTATTTCACAAGTTAAAATTCAGTGATAGATGCCACGTTTTGTCAATAAAAAGGAGGAAATGCTTAGACTTCCGTCGATTTTCGGTAGGAAATTACCTCAATTCAATTCAATAATTAATCCAGCAAAACTTTAGGAATTCCTGCAAAAGTAGGAAAAGTGGCACGAGTTCACCATGTTTGTTTGTTTGCTTGTGTAGTTTAACGTCCCACTGACTATGCAGGTGAGACTTACTCAAGTTTCAGTTTTTCACAAGTAAGAAGGTAGGCCGAAGGCCTACCTCGGATGATCGTATCCAGGATGATCGAATCTATAAGATGAGCCAAAAGATAGAAATCCCGCTCCTACACATTTACCGAAGCAAGGGTTCTTTAACCTCCGACACCACATAGACATGGTGTGAGAGGGACAGGCCTTTGTTATGCTGTAAGTCTACCACAGCATGGGAAAGAGCAGCCATAGGCATAGTCGGGAAGCAATGAAAACTCCAAGCTGATACAAACTGTGTGCCATCAGTCTGGAGTGATACATCCCGACTCGCCAAACTAGTCTCCCCCATTTTTTTTTTTTTTTTTTCATTTTTTTGTATTTTATTTTATTTTTTATTTTATTTATTTTTAATTTTCCATTTCATATTTTGTCCCATAGTTGGGTTTCCTTTAAGAATTTTAATACATTTTCGTCATTAGTGGTGTTGAAAACACTGTACATAGATGTTGTGTCTGAAAGATGTTTTCTTCTACTTTCTGCAGTCCTTCTACAGTGGAGTAGAAGATGCTCCACTGTCAGACGGGTACTGCAGTCTTGACATCTTGGTTCATATTCCCCATTCAGTCTGTACTCGTGTGTCAGTTTAGTGTGACCGATCCTTAGACGGTTTAATCTCACTTGTTCTGCTCGTTTTAGCTTTTTCCTCATTGTCACTCCTTTCAGTTTTGGCTGAACCGAGTACATGGTGAAATCGCTCATTGTTCCTTTGTGACTTTCTTTACGTCCATCAACGCGACATTTTTAGCCTAAAAGACTTTCAAGGACAATCACGAGGAGACCCTGTGGGTTGAGGAGCTGACGACCTTGATGATGTTGAAACGGGGTAAGGGCTGTGTGTTTCCTCACAATGCTGATCGCCCATCTATTTTTCTCCTACTGTGATGAGCCTTTTCTCTCTGGCCCCTTTTGGAGCTCTGGATGAGGTTGGGAGGGGGGGGGGGCATACCATGTCCCCTAACACTATTAAGTAGGAGAATATTAGACAGGAGGGTACAGAGCTTTGTACAGTGAAACCCAGGAGAAAGACAAGATCGTAAAGATTGGAGAAGAATGGTGCAGCTGTAGATGCTTGGTATTGCAGGTTTATGGAAGAGAATGCTGCCCTTTCCTTGCGGATCAATCCAGCTGTCAGAGTTTTTATAAAGTTGAGGAGTTGCTAGTGAATGAGAATCTTCTTCAAAAGCCTCAAAATATCTGGAATGTGACCTTCATGTGTTATGGTTTATGAGATACAAAATACTTATGAAAAACTTAATAACAAAATGTAATTCTGTGATGCACTTGTCACACCAAGTGAAGGGATAAGCAGAGGGCAGTGCTCCAAGGTAAGGGGAATTGAGATGTCTTGAAAGTTTTATATTGGTCCAGATCCATCCTCTCCCTCTCACACGGAACACGGCTCGTAGCAGTGAGATACTGCTCGTGGCATCGGGCCCCGCTTCATTGTGCTGCCTCACACAGGTGGTGTGCCGCAGACTGTAGACACATCATCTGGCCAGTCACATTATCCTGACACCGGCGAACCAGTCGTAGTTCCATACCAATCGGGCCAGCAGATCAGGGCTGGCGAGTATGCAACTACTTTCCTTCTGGCTAGAGAAATCTTCTCCAGCCTGCCCTACCGAAACATAGGGGGGCCTGTTCCTCCCCTTTTACATCTTTTCGAACATCTTTGTTTCCCGCAGGAAGCTCAGAAGTTCTTTCTTTCCAGTGCCAGTAAAGACGCTGTTCATGGACGACGTACCTTGGAGGTGGTCGTCCCTACTTTTCTTTCTTGCTTGACAGAAGAGCACCAAGTGCTCCATGGTCAGAGGTACTTGACATTGCTGACATACCGGTTGGTTTTCACCCTTCATGAGGTGTCCGTGTGTCAGCAGCGAGTGGCCTATCCGAAGACGGGTCAGTCTTGTCGATTCCCTCCTGGTCAAGCCTGTATGGTCGGGCTTTTTGCCTATCGAAGGTTCGATGGCTCTCAGTTTGTTGTTTCTGTCAGAGTTCCAGCGTTTCTGCCATTCCTCTCTGATAAACTCTCGGCAAATCGGGAGGAGGTCTGAGGAAGGGATGCAAGCCGAGCTGGGTTTCAGTCTCAGGGCTTTCTTAGCAGCATCATCTGCAGCTTCGTTCCCTTCTATGCCAATGTGGCTGGGCAGCCAACAGAGGACTACCTCCTTTTGGGTCTCTGTGAGGTGTGAGGTCAATTGCTTAATCTCCTGCATCACAGGGTTTTTGGGTCATGTTGGTGTATTGCTTGCAGGCACGACTTGGAGTCGGAGAAGATGATGAAGGCCTTTCGGCTTGACACCCTCATCCACTCCAAAGCACTCAGGAGAGCATGGGCCTCAGCAGTGAAGATGCTGCTTCTTCCATGTAGTGCTCCTTTGCGGGTACCAAAGGGTGTGAATGCAGCAAAGCCAACACGGTTTCCGTCTTTCGAGCCATCTGTGAACACCTCAGTGTGACCTTGATGCCGACGGCTTATTTCGGTTAGTTTTTCCATGTAGGTTTTGGTCTGGGTTTCCCCTTTCTTGTGTTCACAAAGATCAAACAGGATGGTGGGACCCGCCTGTGTCCACGGAGGGGACTGGGCAGGTCCTTCCTTCATGACCTTTGAGATGGGTATGCGGGCCTCTCTCATCAGGGTTCTCACCCTCATAGAAAAAGGCTTTGTGGCGTTCTTCTTCCTACGGAAGACGCTGTGGTCCTCGTTGAAGATGGTGTTGTGAGTTGGATTTCTCTCGTTTGCCTTGACCCTGATGGCGTATTCGAGAGACAGTTTGTCCCGCCTGAGATCCAGTGGGGGAACTCCTGCCTCCACCCGCAGACTACAGGCTGGTCAGGATCGGAAAGCGCCGATGCAAAGCCGCAGGGCTTGGTTTTGAATCGGGTTCAGCCAATCCAAGTAGGACCTTGCAGCAGATGCATACACAATCGACCCGTAGTCCAGCCGTGACTGGATATAGGTCTTGTAGAGTGTTAGAAGAATCTCCCGGTCTACTCCCCACTCTGTGTGTTAGCAGCGAGTGGCCTATCCAAAGACGGGTCAGTCTTGTCGATTCCCTCCTGGTCAAGCCTGTATGGTCGGGCTTCTTGCCTATCGAAGGTTCGATGGCTCTCAGTTTGTTGTTTCTGTCAGAGTTCCAGCGTTTCTGCCATTCCTCTCTGATAAACTCTTGGCAAATAGGGAGGAGGTCTGAGGAAGGGATGCAAGCCGAGCTGGGTTTCAGTCTCAGGGCTTTCTTAGCAGCATCATCTGCAGCTTCGTTCCCTTCTATGCCAATGTGGCTGGGCAGCCAGCAGAGGACTACCTCCTTTTGGGTGTCTGTGAGGTGTGAGGTCAATTGCTTGATCTCCTGCACCACAGGGTTTTTGGGGTCATGTTGGTGTATTGCTTGCAGGCACGACTTGGAGTCGGAGAAGATGATGAAGGCCTTTCGGCTTGACACCCTCATCCACTCCAAAGCACTCAGGAGAGCATGGGCCTCAGCAGTGAAGATGCTGCTTCTTCCATGTAGTGCTCCTTTGCGCGTACCAAAGGGTGTGAATGCAGCAAAGCCAACACGGTTTCCATCTTTCGAGCCATCTGTTAACACCTCAGTGTGACCTTGATGCCGACGGCTTATTTCGGTTAGTTTTTCCATGTAGGTTTTGGTCTGGGTTTCCATTTTCTTGTGTTCACAAAGATCAAACAGGATGGTGGGACCCGCCTGTGTCCACGGAGGGGACTGGGCAGGTTTTAAAGCAATGGTGCCATGTCCCCTCTCAATGTAAAAGGCCATGTCCCATGTCTTAGTCAGAGTGAGTACTGAGTAATGAGGGTTTAACGCCATTTCGACAGCTAGGGTCATATTCACGGCGAGAAAACTACATTAGAGAACAATTTGTTCCCGGAACGAGTGTTGGTTAAATGAGGGTGACGTGATGGTGGACGGCAAAATCATGGTAAATCAAATGGTGTCTCTTGTCTGTCTGGGTGTAAAACTATTGATGGATATAGAAGATAGAAAACCCGCTTAGTCACTTGATACTCACTATGTCCCATGTTGATCTTAATGAATGTCCATGTCCATGCCCATGTTCCATTTCCTATGCCATTCATCGCTCCTATGACGGCTTACATAGGATTGTGACATATGTAATGTAATATTGAAGGAACCGGTATCCCTCTTTGCAGCCGCAGCAGCAGCCACAGCTTCACCAGCGGGCAGTGCTGCTTGAGGTAAGGACTGTGTTTTGCCTCCCAATGCTCTTCTCGACAGGAGACATCGCCCATCTATTTTATCCTTACTGTGATGAGCCTCCGATTTTGTTTTTACTTAAATTGAAACAAAGCGGAGGGCTTTTAAATTTATTGACAATGATAGGTTAATTTCAGACCCCAGACACCATAGAAGCAATGTTCGTTTGTTTCATTTTTGAGCACTTGATAAGCCCATGGCAAACCTATGGTGGGCCTCATATTTCAGCCCACTTAGTTCTCCTAAGACCCATTAAGCAATGCTGACTATAGGACAATCCTGCAGGCTTGACTTACCCAGTGATCCAGGCTGACAAGCTGTACACTTTTAATTTTATAGGGAACATGGGAAGCAAACCGTGGGTCTACTACAGAGATGCATCTGTAAGTAAGTAGCTTATTCCCTCTGGATACTGGTGAGACTCTACATTATAACTTAAAATAGTTTACATTTACTGCCTTTGAGACCCAACACACAAACAAAACAAAGGAAAAAGAAGACCAGTGAACGCGAGCGAAAATAGCCGCCATGATGCGCATCGAGTTGCAAACGGCCGATTTCGGACATGAAGACTTAACCATGGATTTTTTTTATGAACTGACTGTGAAAGTGTGTTGTAATTGGATTATTTTAGTCCAATCCACAAGGGAGACTTGAGGCTATACGCGTATCCTCCTTGGTCTTTGCTTGAGCTCTGCCCTATCCCCGCGCCATCTTGTCACCGACCACCTGTGACGTCACAGACCGGAAATTAGGTCAGTGCTGCTGACGTGACGCACCGCATTACGTCAAAGTAGCCATGGTTACTGTTGCCGTGGTTACTGACGCAGTTTCAAGCCAGACTAGTTCAAGTTACAACCACAGATCAGGAAGGTAAGACGAGAAGTATCAAGATGTCCGACAGAAATCACTGCATCCTGAGCCTCATGGAAAAGATGAGAATGGCCAGGCGGATATCGGAGGCAGAGGTAGGCCCTACTTTTAATATATTTTTTTGTTAGAATGACTACCATATCTGACTGGCTAGCATCAAATAAATATGTTTTTTTACCAGGTATATCATAGGCCGATACATTAATTACATGTAGGCCTGACTGTAGATACAGCTCTAAAATGACGCCAATGAAGTAGTAAATAGCAACTAACAACCGACAAATAGCAATCTAAGGTATGCATACAAATGGCAACTGACTACCAGCAAACAGCAAAGGGCAAATAATGTCGGACCGGCCTTTCATACCTATAACACTTCCCATAAAGTGGTGGACGTGTTGCCATGGTACCCACCTGCCACCCCCATAAGGTGGTAGACGTGGTGGAGGTGTTGCCATGGTACCCACCTGACATCATTTAGATACTAATTTGTGACTTAGGAATATTGAGTAGAAATTAAATAACATTGTGGTGACAGCGGGAGATGATGATGCTAGATATGTTCACAACATCCAGCGGTACAAGTACCAGTACAACAAGCACCCAGCTGCTGACACAGCTGACAAACACCCAGCTGCTGACACAGCTGACACCCACCCAGCTGCTGACACAGCTGACAACCACCAAGCTGCTGACACAGCTGACAAACACCCAGCTGCTGACACAGCTGACAACCACCCAGCTGCTGACACAGCTGACAACCACCCAGCTGCTGACACAGCTGACAAACACCCAGCTGCTGACACAGCTGACAACCACCCAGCTGCTGACACAGCTGACACCAACCCAGCTGCTGACACAGCTGACAAACACCCAGGTGCTGACACAGCTGACAAACACCCAGCTGCTGACACAGCTGACAAACACCCAGCTGCTGACACAGCTGACACCCACCCAGCTGCTGACACAGCTGACAAACACCCAGCTGCTGACACAGCTGACAACCAGCAAAGCTGCTGACACAGCTGACACCCACCCAGCTGCTGACAACCATCCAGCTGCTGACACAGCTGACATACACCCAGCTGCTGACACAGCTGACAAACACCCAGCTGCTGACAACCATCCAGCTGCTGACACAGCTGACATACACCCAGCTGCTGACACAGCTGACAACCACCCAGCTGCTGGCACAGCTGACAACCACCCAGCTGCTATGGAGACTAACCCCGTCCCTCCTTCTAGATAGACTAGAGCTGAGAGTTCCACAATATTTGAATTTGGGGGACTTTTTGGTAATTCATTTGTTGACACACTTGCTGCTCCTTTAATATACAAAGTAGCAAATTTGAATGAGAGAATCGTTTGATGTTATAAATGTAGACCAATCCAGCTGTCAGTTTTTTTATAGAGTTTAGGAGTTGCTAGTGAATGAGAATCTTCTCCACAAGCCTGAAAATATTTGGAATGCAGACAAGACCGGTCCCCCTAGATTTCTGCCTCATCAAAGTAGGGGCAAATGTTTGGGCTTTAACCAGTGGTAATCGTCCAAATATAACTGTAATGGGCTGTGCTAGTGAAACTCTTTATGAGATGCAAAGGGGTGCATATGATAATGTGCGCCATTTGTATGGTCATGAATGATATGGTGACCGTGGAGGTCAAGCTCTCAAAAAGTTTCCAGGCTGCAATTATATCAGTGTGTACAGTCCAATGGCTTTAAGGAAGTCTATGATAAGATCAGGTTTCATGGTATTAAAGAGTTCTTTCTTATCAGCTACTTGATAGTATCCTTGTCGAACAGGTGTGAAATCAATGCATTCTAAAAGGATGTGTTCTATTGTCAAGGTTTTGTCACAAACTATGCATTGTGGTGGATCTTCTCGTTTGAGGAGGTACGAGTTGGTTAGTCTGGAATGTCCAATGCTACAGCGAGTAAAAAATATCGGATCTTTTCTTATTGTGAGTCCATTATGACATAAAATTCTCTGTATGAAATGAATCTAATTTCCACTTGATGTACACCCAGGCTGCTGCATCAATTCATGAGGGCTACTTGACATCATGGAGAAAATGTAACAGTACCCTTATGTTTCAGACAGTGCCCAGCAGGTGGCTGTGGGGGGCCTGCTGATCAAATTGTTGCCGGAGCAGAGGCAGACCCTGTTGCGGGAGGTTCTGCGGCTGACGGACAGGACGGTGGAGCGGAAGGCACACAACCGCAAGTCATGTGGGCTGGTGACGAAGGTGTTTGGTCCGATTCTGTTCGGAGAAGAGGTAAGTTTAACTCATGTGATGAGAGATGTCATTTGTATTTCTATTATAACTAGGTTTTGATTATTTTTATTATTGCACCACACAGAGATCTTCCCCGAAAATAGAGAATAGACTGGGAGGTCAAACTCCATTACGGTTTGAGAATGTCTGGCACTGAGAGAGTTGTGAAATAGGAAAAGGTCCACAAGGTTCAGTCTGGTGTGTATTTCACGAGTTGAATTGAGTCAAGTTCACCAAGTGAAAATTTAATATCCAATCAGCTCAGGGTCCCTTTGTGATGTTCTTTACGTTCATTAAAACAAATAAGCCTAAGTTAACAAACAACTGTAATACTGGTGTGGATTATTCACTACCGACGCAAAATACAGGGTTCCCTTTTTAAATCAATGGTGCCTCTGTATTCGATTAAGAGATAGGGAGAAAGAAAAGATCGGAAAGATGGGAGAAGTTTGTTTGTTTGTTTGTTTGTGTAGTTTAACGTCCCACTGACTATGCAGGTGAGACTTACTCAAGTTTCAGTTTTTCACAAGTAAGAAGGTCCGAAGGCCTACCTCGGATGATCGTATCCAGGATGATCGAATCTATGAGATGAGCCAAAAGATAGAAATCCCGCTCCTACACATTTACCGAAGCAAGGGTTCTTTAACCTCCGACACCACATAGACATGGTGTGAGAGGGACAGGCCTTTGTTATTCTGTAAGTCTACCACAGCATGAGAAAGCGCAGCCATAGGTATAGTCGGGAAGCAATGAAAACTCCAAGCTAATACAAACTGTGTGTCATCAGTCTGGAGTGATACATCCCGACTCGCCAAACTAGTCTCCCCCATTTTTTTCTCTTTTTGTATTTTTTTTGTATTTTTTTTTTTGTTTTTTTTGTTTAATTTCTATTTCATATTTTGTCCTATAGTTGCGCTTCCTTTAAGAATTTTAATACATTTTCGTCATTAGTGGTGTTGAAAACATTGTACAGGCTGCAGTAGAAGAGCATGTGCTGGGTATTTTTCCAAGTGTGACGTTAAGACATTACGTCATCTCGAGGTGGAACACTATTGAGTCTAAACCAAAATATATTCATTGGTATTAACTATCCCATTAGTGGCGAAAGAGACAATTTTGTTTCAATTTAAATTCCCTAAAACACTTCCCATAAAGTGGTAGGATTTGTTTGTTTGTTTGTGTAGTTTAACGTCCCACTGACTATGCAGGTGAGACTTACTCAAGTTTCAGTTTTTCACAAGGAGGTGTTGCCATGGTACCCACCTGCCACCCCATGAGAATAGAATGTAATGTGTCAATTTTTATCTCACAGGTTACTGCTCCACCCCTTTTCCCCACAACCAAGGTGGTTGACTTAATTGCTGTGGCTGAGGAGCCTGCAGGAGTTCTTTGCCACAGACCACCACCTTGCAGCCTGCAATAGTTCTTTGCCTCCCACACACCATCACTGTGACAAGGCAGCCTGCAGTATCCTTCAGCAGCCCTCAGACGGTAAAGTTGGTCCTCGCAGCCAAACTAGCTTATTAAAGCAAGCAGCTGCTTGAGCTGATAAGAGCAGTGATGGATCTGCTGGTAAGTGTTGCCATGGTTGATTGATTGGTTGATTGATTGATTGAATTGTTTTACGTCCAAGTGTGCTATGACGCCTGGGACTTACTCAAGAGTTTATCGGACTCTCGGTTTGAGCCTCTTTTTGGAGTTTCCCACCATCTCAAATCTATACATTGATGTATCACACTTGGAAATCCAATTAGAAGTGTCCGATTGTCCTATTCTATTTCTGCAACAGTTTCAAAATAGGGGAGTAAAGTTGTAGTTGGTCTGAGAGACCAGACTTGGAGGACATTGGCAGTGACGGCTTATAGCAGCATTTCAAGATTAATACAGTGTAGGTCATGCACAAAGGTACAGTACCACTTTTTTCTTCTAACTTCTTTTCTTGTGATCGGGAAATGCATAGACCCCATTACTTAGTGGTCTTTGCAGAATTAGGTTTCAAGCAATCACTTTACTATGGTGAAGGAAAAGGATGATCAGTTAACTTGATTGATTGATTGATTTGTATGACCAGATGAAAACCCAAGTATATCAGCAATTAAAGCATCTGGATGAATTAAATTTGTTGAAAATTGCATCGCTTCACAAAGGCAATTTTCAGGATGATGAGAAAATTTGGCTGCGTAGTGGAGGGAAAGATAAGAAAACCAACAGGAGAATCACATGTGGTATACCAACTCTCAAATCAACCATGTGCTGTCATTTTATTACCTGAAAGTGAAATTGTCTCAAAATATGTTCCAGACAGGGGGATCGGTCAGAAGCACCTTGAATATTGAGGTAGTAAGTCTGCATTGATATAGAGAGTATCCCACGTTTAACTGGAAGAGCAAGTTTCAGTTTCATCAACATTTGTGATGCTGAAGGCCTCAGTAGTTTTCTCATTCCATATCAGGGAGTGATCATTTGTCAAGAACTAGGTGTAGTAGGTGTTATGTATGGCGAGAGAACTAAAATAGAGAACTAATTGTTCAAAACCATGGTAGATAAGAATGGTGTCTTTTGTCTACGCGTTTAACCACGGCATGCCAAGAGAGGCCTGTCACCAAGGCAAAACGTCAAGGGAAGCTGCCCAGTCGCAGGTCAACAGGCTCCTTGGGAGGTGCAACGTGGTTAAATGCGGTTCTGATATCAAACACAAGTCGAGATAATTCAAGATTAACTCAGATAATAGAGATTGTGCCAATTGTACTTCAATGCTGACATTATATTTACACTAACATCAAATAACTATAAGGCCAACTGAAGCATATAACCTTGGACGAAGGAAATTCATTGCCAGAGGATATGTAATTCAGTTTATCCACCACCAATTGTAAGGTTACAAACAGTTGGTGGGATACCGGCTTATGCAGCAATATTGGAGTTGACTAATCCCATCCATGTTTGAAATTGTCACAAATCAATTGTAGCGCCACCAACCTGCCACGGTATCCTATAGTTCATTCGGCCAGAAGAGGGGGAGAACAACGAAGAAGGAGACTTTGTTTGTTTGTTTGTGTAGTTTAACGTCCCACTGACTATGCAGGTGCAGTCCTTCTACAGTGGAGTAGAAGATGCTCCACTGTCAGACGGGTACTGCAGTCTTGACATCTTGCTTCATATTCCCCATTCAGTCTGTACTCGTGTGTCAGTTTAATGTGACCGATCCTTAGACGGTTTAATCTCACTTGTTCTGCTCGTTTTAGCTTCTTCCTCATTGTCACTCCTTTCAGTTTTGGCTGAACTGAGTACATGGTATCATGGCCCTTTTGAGAAAGATGGGAGAAGAATAGTGCAGCTGGGTATGTTTGGTATTGCAGGTTCATGGAACAGAATGATACCCTTTCCTTGCGGACCAATCCAGCTGTCAGATTTTTTATAGAGTTGAGGAGTTGCTAGTGAATGAGAATCTTCTCCACATGCCTGAAAATATTTGGAATGCAGAAAAGACCGGTTCCCCTAGATTTCTGCCTATCAAAAGTAGGGGCAAATGTCTTTGGGCTTTTACCAGTGGTAATCGTCCATATATAATTGCATTTGTATGGTGTCCACGAGTGGAGAAGTAGAGGTAGGATGACGAGTATTGATTGATTGATTGATTGATTGATTGGATTGTTTTACGTCCAAGTGTGCTATGACGCCTGGGACTTACTCAAGAGTTTATCGGACTCTCGGTCCGTTCTTTTCTCATCTAGGTTGCGTTTAAGTGTGTGAGTGCATGTACGCGTGCATGTGTTTATGAGTCTACTTGTAGCAGTGGGACACGGCTCGTAGCGGTGGAACAATGCTCGTGGCATCGGGCCCCTCTTTATTGTGCTGCCTCACACAGATGCTGTGCCGCAGACTGTTGACACCTCATCTGACCAGTCCATTATCCTGACACCGGCGGGCCAGTCGCAGCTCCATACCAATCGGGCCAGCAGATCAGGAACTGGCGAGTATGAAAACTACTTTCCATCTGGCCAGAGATCATTATCTCTAGCTTACCGGGCCGAGTCTCAAGGGGGGGGCCTGTTTTCCCCCTCTTACATCTTCTCGAACATCTTTGTTTCCCGCAGGAAGGTCAGGAGTTCTTTCTTCACAGTGTTGGTGAAGACACTGTTCATGGACGACGCGCCACGAAGGTGGTCGTCCCTACTCTTCTTGGTTGCTTGACAAAAGAGCATGAGATGTTCTACGGTCAAAGGTACTTGACATCGCTGACATACCGGTTGGTTTTCACCCCTCATGAGGTGTCCGTGTGTCAGCAGCGAGTGACCTATCCGAAGACGGGCCAGTCTTGTCGATTCCCTCCTGGTCAAGCCTGTATGGTTGTGTCTTTTGCCTATCGAGGGTTCGATGGCTCTCAGTTTGTTATCTTGGTCAGAGCTCCAGCGTCTCTGCCACTCTAGGTTGGTATATTCCCGACAAATCGGGAGGAGGTCTGAGGATGGGATGCAAGCTGAGCTGGGTTTCAGACTCAGGGCTTTCTTAGCTGCATCGTCTGCAGCTTCGTTCCCTTCTATGCCAATGTGGCTGGGCAGCCAACAGAGGACTACCTCCTTTTGGGTGTCTGTGAGGTGTGAGACCAATTGCTTGATCTCCTGCACCACAGGGTTTTTGGGGTCATGTTGGTGTATTGCTTGCAGGCACGACTTGGAGTCGGAGAAGATGATGAAGGCCTTTCGGCTTGACACCCTCATCCACTCCAAAGCACTAAGGAGAGCATGGGCCTCAGCAGTGAAGATGCTGCTTCTTCCATGTAGTGCTCCTTTGCGGGTACCAAAGGGTGTGAATGCAGCAAAGCCAACCCGGTTTCCATCTTTCGAGCCATCCGTGAACACCTCAGTGTGACCTTGGTGCCGACGGCTGATTTCTGTCAGTTTTTCCATGTAGGTGTTGGTCTGGGTTTCCCCTTTCTTGTGTTCACAAAGGTCAAAGAGGATAGTTGGACCTGCCTGTGTCCACGGAGGGGATCGAGCAGGTCCTTCCTTGATGACCTTTGAGATTGGAATGCGAGCCTCTCTCATCAGGGTTCTCACCCTCATAGAAAAAGGCTTTGTGGCATTCTTCTTCCTACGGAAGACGCTGTGGTCCTCGTTGAAGATGGTGTTGTGAGTTGGGTTCCTCTCATTTGCCTTCACCCTGATGGCATATTGGAGGGATAGTTTGTCCCGCCTGAGATCCAGTGGGGGGACTCCAGCCTCCACTTGCAGACTGTTCTGCGGTGAGGATCGGAAGGCACCTAGGCAAAGCCGGAGGGCTTGGTTTTGAATTGGGTTTAGCCAATCCAGGTATGATCTGCCAGCAGATGCATACACCACCGATCCGTAATCCAGGCGTGATTGGATATACGTCTTGTAGATTGTCAATAGAATCTCCCGGTCTGCTCCCCACTCTGTGTGGGAGAGCATCTTCAGGAGGTTCATGGGTTTTTGGCATCTTTTCCGCAGGTATTCCACATGGGGTTTGAAGGAGAGGATCCGGTCAAAAACTAGTCCAAGGAATTTAACCTCCGTTTCAACTTTGAGCGCTTTCCCGTGGAGTGTCAGTGCAGGAGCCTCCGCACATCTTCGCCTTCGGCAAAAGTGCACACAGGTGGTCTTGCTTTCTGAGAACTTGAAACCGTTTTGCAGGCTCCAAGCCTCCAGGCGGAAAAGTGTCTGTTGAAGCTTTCGTTCTATGGTTGCCGTGGACGTACCGCTGTAGCAGATGACAAAGTCATCTACATACAGGCAGCAATCCACATTATACCCGAGGGTTTCAGCGATTTCGTTTATTTTGATGCCGAACAGTGTCACCGAGAGAACGCAGCCCTGGGGAACTCCGTTCTCCTGGTCAACTTTCTTGGATTGGGTGGTGCCAAGTCGGACGTTGATTTATTTGTTTAACGTCCAGACGTACGTACATAGTACCCTATGGGTCTGCCTCAGGTTTGACAGGACACTAGGTCCTTTCTTTTCGCATCTTTAAGTTGCGCATAAGTGTGTGGTTGTGTGCGTGTGCATGTTTTTGTGAGTCTGCTTGTAGCAGTGGGGAGGGATCTCCGCACCCTTAGGTATGATGTAAGCTACAGGTTCTTGTCACGATGCAGGTTTTCAAAAACAGCTTAGTTCTCCTCTTTCCCTTTCTGCATCTTGTACAGCATCTAGGAGGGCACCCTGGCTCAGCAGATCAGGGTGCTAGACCCGGACATCTGTCTGTCGACAGATGCCATCAAGGACCCCGACGGTAAGTAAACGTCACCTCCTAAGGTGGTTTACCTATAAGTACATTAGGATGTTATGCTGTTCACTCTCTCTTATGCTGTTGTTTGTTTATAAATAAAGATAGGCCAATATTGCAGTCCTCATAGTAACTAAAGCATTCCGCTTTTTAAATAATGACAATATTCTCTTCTTAGGCTACATTTTTAATCTTTGCGTTAAAGCCTGGGGTTGCAGATACCTCAGAAATCAATTGCCTTATGCTTATTTCGGGTTACTTTTAGAGAGGACTGTTGGCATGGCATGCAGGGTGGCCGACTACATGGGTGGGGAGGTGGGATGTAAAAGGCCATTTCCCATGTCTTAGTGCAGACCCATCCTCTCACGCCAAGACGCCTTACATAGGATTGTGATGGTTTTTTTACGCTACCACCCTGCTCTTCTTTTAGAGAGTGGTATCCAACTACTTGCCAGGAAATACAAGTTTTTATTGCCCTTCATTGATTGATTGATTGATTGATTGATTTGTTTAACGTCCCAGCGTACATAGACCCTATGGGACTTCTCAGGTTTGATCGGACAATAGGTCCTTTCATTTCTCATCTTAAAGTTGCGCATCGCAATGGGTCTGAACAGCAGACCTCAAGAAAAAGAATTGCCTACTTGACACTAAGTTTGGGGATATTCTCTCTAGGAAGAAATATATGATGCTCAAATCCCTACTTCATTTTAACAATAATGAACTCAGGATCCCAAAGGGACAGAATGGGTACAATCCATTATTCAAGGCACAGCCTCTCATAGACCCAGACGGGACTTGTACCAGGAAGTATATACTTCACAAAAAAATTCATCATTACTTCCCATATCCCCTCAATGTAAAAGGCCATGTCCCATGTCTTAGTCATTTAATACTCTCTATGTCACATGTTGATCTTAGTGAATGTCCATCTCCATTTCCTATGCCATTTATCGCTCCTATGACAAGATGTCTTGAACGTTTTATATTGGTCCAGACCCATCCTCTCCCTCTCGCGCCATAGGATTGTGATATATGTAATGTCATGTGGCAGGAAGCTGTATCCGCTTCTGCAGCTTCATCAGCCACAAACGCCTCTCCAGCCACAAACGCCTCTCCAGCCACAAATGCGTAACAAGCCACAAACGCCTCACCAGTCACAAAGGCGTTACAAGCCACAAAGGCATTACAAGCCACAAACGCATCACCAGCCAAATGCGTCACAAGCAACCAACGAAGCACCATCTACTTTCTTAGGTTTTAAATGACTAAGACAACCATACAGCTGTTAACCACACACAGCTAGTAGGAGAAGTAGGAGAATATTAGACGGGAGGGTACAGAGCTTTCTACAGTAAAACACAGGAGAAGATCAGCAAGATGGGGGAAGAATGGTGCAGCTGGAGATGCTTGGTATTGCAGCTTCATGGAAGAGAATGATACCCTTTCCTTGCGGACCAATCCAGCTGTCAGAGTTTTTATAGAGTTGTGAAGTTGCTAGTGAATGAGAATCTTCTTGACAAGCCGGAAAATACTTGGAACGCTGACGAGACTGGCCAATTAAAAAATGATGTTGATGTTGTGGTTGAGTTGTTTTAAAGCTGTTCTCTTCTATTTTAAAGACTTGCTTCTAACGCCGCAGCGGGTAAGCGACACCATCTTTTGGGAAGTCTCTGCTGGCCCATATAGTACGACAGCCACGTCACTCTATGGAGCTGGCTTGCTAGACGAGGCGGAGAGTAAGTTTTGGGATAGATACTTTGAAGCTTCTTAACAAGTGCCCAACTAGTGTATAGGTATATATGTGGTTGGAGAAGGAAAATGTTCTAAAAGAGCAGGCTGCAGAGGCCCTTAAAGCAGAGACTGCAGCTACTTCTAACACCTTCAGGGGTAGGATGAATGACATGACTGAGCCCAATGTAGACATGTAAAGATCAACACTTGAATCAATTTTTGGTGCTCTTCTCTAAAACAACAATCAGATTAGCCTCCACGACCACCTAGGTATCCCTTGCAGAGCAGACGTCTGGGTGGTCCAATTGGGCACCTGTCTCAGAGTAGGAGGCCATGCTCAAGTAAGTAACAATAATCTTTAAAAGACTCCTGCAATATTTTGTGTCATGAGGATATTGGCCAGGCTACAGTAGCAGAGGGGGTGTTAGGGTTTGTTCCAGGTGTGTGTTAAGACATTGTGGTGTCTATAGCTTGGGCATTTGCATTTGAGCATCTTACTTAATGTCGAGGTGAAACACTATTTAGTCTGAACCAAAATATATTCACTGGTAATAACTATCCCATTAGTGGCGAAAAAGACAATTTTGTTTGCATTTAAATTTCCTATTACACTTCCCATAAAGTGGTGGACGTGTTGCCATGGTACCCCCTGATATGATTTAGATACTTATTTGGGACTAAGGAATATTAAGTAGAAATTAAATGACATTGTGGTGACAGCAGATTGATTGATTGATTGATTTGTTTAACGTCCAGACGTACATCAAGTACCTCACGGGACATCTCAAGTTGGCAAGGAGTCATCCACAAATAGTGGTAGTCTGCCTTGCAGTAGTAGGACAGGTATTTAGATTTAATGATGATGCTAGATATATTCACAACATCCAGCGGTACATGTACCAGTACAACAACCACCCAGCTGCTGACCCAGCTGACAACACAGCTGACAACCACCCAGCTGCTGACCCACCTGACAACCACCCAGCTGCTGACACAGCTGACACCCACCCAGCTGCTGACACAGCTGACAACCACCCAGCTGCTGACACAGCTGACACCCAACCAGCTGCTGACAGCTGACACCCACCCAGCTGCTGACACAGCTGACAACCACCCAGCTGCTGACACAGCTGACACCCAACCAGCTGCTGACAGCTGACACCCACCCAGCTGCTGACACAGCTGACAACCACCCAGCTGCTGACAGCTGACACCCACACAGCTGCTGACACAGCTGACACCCACCCAGCTGCTGACACAGCTGACACCCACCCAGCTGCTGACAGCTGACACCCACCCAGCTGCTGACACAGCTGACAACCACCCAGCTGCTGACATAGCTGATAAACACCCAGCTACTGACACAGCTGACAACCACCCAGCTGCTGACAGCTGACAACCACCCAGGTGCTGACACAGCTGACACCCACCCAGCTGCTGACACAGCTGATAAACACCCAGCTACTGACACAGCTGACAACCACCCAGCTGCTGACACAGCTGACACCCACCCAGCTGCTGACACAGCTGACACCCACCCAGCTGCTGACAGCTGACACCCACCCAGCTGCTGACACAGCTGACAACCACCCAGCTGCTGACACAGCTGACAACCACCCAGCTGCTGACAGCTGACAACCACCCAGCTGCTGACACAGCTGACACCCACCCAGCTGCTATGGAGACTAACCCCATCCCTCCTTCTAGATAGACTAGAGCTGAGAGTTCCACAATATTTGGATTTCGGGGACTTTTTGGCAATTCATTTGTTGACACACTTGCTGCTCCTTTGATATACAAAGTACCAAATTTGAATGAGAGAAACGTTTGATGATATAAATGTAGACCAATCCAGCCGTCAGATTTTTTATAGAGTTTAGGTGTTGCTAGTGAATGAAGACTCTTCTCCACAAGCCTGAAAATATTTGGAATGCAGAAAAGACCGGTTCCCCCAGATTTCTGCCTAATCAAAGTAGGGGCAAATGTTTGGGTTTTACCAGTGGTAATCGTCCAAATATAACTGTAATGGGCTGTGCCAGTGAAACTCTTTATGACATCCAAAGGGGTGCATATGATAATGTGCGCCATTGGTATGGTCATGAATGATATGGTTTGATTGATTGATTGATTGATTGGATTGTTTTACGTCCAAGTGTGCTATGACGCCTGGGACTTACTCAAGAGTTTATCGGACTCTCGGTCCGTTCTTTTCTCATCTAGGTTGCGTTTAAGTGTGTGAGTGCATGTACGCGTGCATGTGTTTATGAGTCTACTTGTAGCAGTGGGACACGGCTCGTAGCGGTGGAACAATGCTCGTGGCATCGGGCCCCTCTTTATTGTGCTGCCTCACACAGATGCTGTGCCGCAGACTGTTGACACCTCATCTGACCAGTCCATTATCCTGACACTGGCGGGCCAGTCGCAGCTCCATACCAATCGGGCCAGCAGATCAGGAACTGGCGAGTATGAAAACTACTTTCCATCTGGCCAGAGATCATTATCTCTAGCTTACCGGGCAGAGTGTCAAGGGGGGGGCCTGTTTTCCCCCTCTTACATCTTTTAGAACATCTTTGTTTCCCGCAGGAAGGTCAGGAGTTCTTTCTTCACAGTGTTGGTGAAGACACTGTTCATGGACGACGCGCCACGAAGGTGGTCGTCCCTACTCTTCTTGGTTGCTTGACAAAAGAGCATGAGATGTTCTACGGTCAAAGGTACTTGACATCGCTGACATACCGGTTGGTTTTCACCCCTCATGAGGTGTCCGTGTGTCAGCAGCGAGTGACCTATCCGAAGACGGGCCAGTCTTGTCGATTCCCTCCTGGTCAAGCCTGTATGGTTGTGTCTTTTGCCTATCGAGGGTTCGATGGCTCTCAGTTTGTTATCTTGGTCAGAGCTCCAGCGTCTCTGCCACTCTTGGTTGGTATATTCTCGACAAATCGGGAGGAGGTCTGAGGATGGGATGCAAGCTGAGCTGGGTTTCAGACTCAGGGCTTTCTTAGCTGCATCGTCTGCAGCTTCGTTCCCTTCTATGCCAATGTGGCTGGGCAGCCAACAGAGGACTACCTCCTTTTGGGTGTCTGTGAGGTGTGAGACCAATTGCTTGATCTCCTGCACCACAGGGTTTTTGGGGTCATGTTGGTGTATTGCTTGCAGGCACGACTTGGAGTCGGAGAAGATGATGAAGGCCTTTCGGCTTGACACCCTCATCCACTCCAAAGCACTGAGGAGAGCATGGGCCTCAGCAGTGAAGATGCTGCTTCTTCCATGTAGTGCTCCTTTGCGGGTACCAAAGGGTGTGTATGCAGCAAAGCCAACACGGTTTCCATCTTTCGAGCCATCTGTGAACACCTCAGTGTGACCTTGGTGCCCACGGCTGATTTCTGTCAGTTTTTCCATGTAGGTGTTGGTCTGGGTTTCCCCTTTCTTGTGTTCACAAAGGTCAAAGAGGATAGTTGGACCTGCCTGTGTCCACGGAGGGGATCGAGCAGGTCCTTCCTTGATGACCTTTGAGATTGGAATACGAGCCTCTCTCATAAGGGTTCTCACCCTCATAGAAAAAGGCTTTGTGGCATTCTTCTTCCTACGGAAGACGCTGTGGTCCTCGTTGAAGATGGTGTTGTGAGTTGGGTTCCTCTCATTTCCCTTCACCCTGATGGCATATTGGAGGGATAGTTTGTCCCGCCTGAGATCCAGTGGGGGGACTCCAGCCTCCACTTGCAGACTGTTCTGCGGTGAGGATCGGAAGGCACCTAGGCAAAGCCGGAGGGCTTGGTTTTGAATTGGGTTTAGCCAATCCAGGTATGATCTGCCAGCAGATGCATACACCACCGATCCGTAATCCAGGCGTGATTGGATATACGTCTTGTAGATTGTCAATAGAATCTCCCGGTCTGCTCCCCACTCTGTGTGGGAGAGCATCTTCAGGAGGTTCATGGGTTTTTGGCATCTTTTCCGCAGGTATTCCACATGGGGTTTGAAGGAGAGGATCCGGTCAAACACTAGTCCAAGGAATTTAACCTCCGTTTCAACTTTGAGCGCTTTCCCGTGGAGTGTCAGTGCAGGAGCCTCCGCACATCTTCGCCTTCGGCAAAAGTGCACACAGGTGGTCTTGCTTTCTGAGAACTTGAAACCGTTTTGCAGGCTCCAAGCCTCCAGGCGGAAAAGTGTCTGTTGAAGCTTTCGTTCTATGGTTGCCGTGGACGTACCGCTGTAGCAGATGACAAAGTCATCTACATACAGGCAGCAATCCACATTATACCCGAGGGTTTCAGCAATTTCGTTTATTTTGATGCCGAACAGTGTCACAGAGAGAACGTAGCCCTGGGGGACTCCGTTCTCCTGGTCAACTTTCTTGGATTGGGTGGTGCCAAGTCGGACGTTGAAGGTTCTGTTGCCGAGAAAGCCTTCCACAAATAGTGGCAGTCTGCCTCGCAGTCCCATTTTCTTCATGTCTTGCAGAATGCCAAATTTCCACGTTGTGTCGTAAGCCTTTTCAAGGTCAAAAAATACGGCAGCAACGTGTTCATTGTTGGCAAACGCTTTTCTGATGTGGGTCTCCAGACGTACTAGATGATCAGTAGTGCTGCGACCCTTGCGGAAACCTGATTGGTATCGAGTCAGGAGATTGTTTGACTCAAGATACCATACAAGTCGGTTGTTGACCATCCTTTCCATCGTCTTGGCCAGGCAGCTGGTCATGGCAATGGGTCTGTAGCTCAAAGGCACAGACGTGTCCTTCCCTGGTTTTGGGATGGGCACAACTGTAGCCTCCGACCATGATGGTGGGTATTTCCCTGTTGTCCAGATGTTATTGAAGATATCCAGGAGCAGCTCCAGTTGATGCTCTGGAAGGTGCTTCAACATCTGGTAGTGGATGTCGTCGGGGCCCGGAGATGAGTCTTTTGCCTGGGTCAGGGCATGTTGCAACTCTGCCATCGTGAGGAGCTTGTTGTAGTCCTCCTGGTTTTCCGATTGCAAGTTCAGCTGACTCCTCTCTTCCCTTTCTTTGTATTGACGGAAATCCGCTCCATAGTTGGCACTCGAAGACACCCTACTAAAGTGATCAGCAAGTGAGTCTGCGATCTCTCGAGTTGTCTCCATATCTTCGTTACCAACTTTAAGGTGTGTCACTGATGGGGTTGGGTTACCGTTCAGTTTCTTCACCTTTTTGTACACCTCTTTCAAGGGGGTGGAGCTGTCGATGGTGTTGACATATTCACGGAATGACTCCCGTTTCTCGTTATTGTAGACTAGTTTTGTTTTGGCTTGCTCCTGGTAATATGCCAGCATATTTTCCAGGTTCATATTGTTCTCGAACTTCCTCAGTGCTTTCCTCCGGATCTTTCTTGCCTCGCGGCAGTCATTGTTGAACCAGTAGGGTTTTGTTGAGGGGCGTCTGGAGGTTCTAGGAATGCACATAGCACTCACTTCCCGAAGGGTCTCTGTGAAGTACTGTGCTGGGTCCCTTTTCTCCTTGGCAAGTTCCCAGGACAGGAATGACCTCTCACAGGTATCCTGGAATTGCTCCCAGTCTGCCTTGTAGGTCTTCTAGCGTTCAGGTTGGTTTTCATGTGTGTTATTTCTGATGGTGTTGAGGATTATCGGAAAGTGGTCACTTCCCAGGGGGTCTCTCATCACTCTCCAATCATACTCGGCAAAGATAGTTGGATGACAAATTGTCAAGTCCAGAGCTGATCTTCTGCCGGATCTGCATAGGAAAGTTGGTGTGCCACTGTTGAACAGGCATAGCGACTTCTTATCAATGAGTCGCTCAATTGTTCGACCTCTTCTACTGGTGTTACGTGATCCCCAAACAGTGCTATGGGCATTGAAGTCACCAAGCAGGATGTAAGGGGTAGGCAGTTGTTCTACCAACGATGTTAGTTGTTGGTAGGTGACGCTCTCTCTGGGTGGTAAGTAGAGAGAGCACAGTGTGACTGGGTTGTTGATTGTCACTCGGACTGCAACTGCCTGTAGGTTGGTGTTAAGTTGGATTTCTCTTTGTGGGTAGGGTTTTTTCACCACAAGAGCTACTCCTCCAAACGCCTGATCGGGGTTCGGGATTTTGCAGTAGCTCTTGTAGTTTCTAATTCTTGGTATTTCCTTCTTCTTTCTTATCTTTAGTTCCTGGAGGCATAGAGCAACTGGGTCGAGTTCAGCTGCCATGATAAGCAGGTCTGCTCTGTTTGCTCTAATGCCTCGACAGTTCCACTGAAATTTCCAGGCTGCAATTATATCAGTGTGTACCGTCCAATGCCTTTAAGGAAGTCTATGATAAGATCAGGTTTCATGATATTAAAGAGTTCTTTCAGATCAGTTACTTGATAGTATCCTTGTCGAACAGGTGTGAAATCAATGCGTTCCAAAAGGATGTGTTCTATTGTCAAGGTTTTGTCAAAAACTATGCATTGTGGTGGATCTTCTCGTTTGAGGAGAAACGAGTTGGTTAGTGTGGAATGTCCAATGCGACAGCGAGTAAAAAACGTCTGATCTGTTCTGATTGTGAGTCCATTATGACATAAAATTCTCTGTATGAAATGTGTCTAATTTCCACTTGATGTACACCCAGGCCGCTGCATCAATTCATGAGGGCTACTTGACATCATGAAGAAAATCTAACAGTACCCTTGTGTTTCAGACAGTGCCCAGCAGGTGGCCGTGGGGGGCCTGCTAATCAAATTGTTGCCGGTGCAGAGGCAGACCCTGTTGCGGGAGGTTCTGCGGCTGGCGGGCAGGACGGTGGAGTGGAAGGCCAAGAACCGCATGTCATGTGGGGCGGTGACAAAGGTGTTTGGTCCGATTCTGTTCAGTGTAGAGGTAAGTTTAACTCATGTGATGAGAGATGTCATTCATATTTCTATTATAACCAGGTTTTGATTATTTTTATTATTGCACGACACACAGATCTTCCCCAGAATAGATAAAACATGGGAATATACGACCCCATGTGGGGTTTGGGGGTGTCTGGCACTGCCCTACACTGTAGCACTGACAGTTGTACTATAGGAAAGGGTCCACAAGGCTCAGTCTGGTGTGTATTTTACAAGTTAAAATTCAGTGATAGATGCCATGTTTTGTCAATAAAAAGGAGGAAATGCTAAGACTTCCGTCGATTTTCGGTAGGAAATTACCTTAATTCAATTCAATTCAATAATCAATCCAGCAAAACTTTAGGAATTCCTGCAAAAGTAGGAAAAGTGGCACGAGTTCACCATGTGAAATTAGCTCATTGTTCCTTTGTGGCTTTCTTTACGTCCATCAACGACATTTTTAGCCTAAAAGACTTTCAAGGACGATCACGAGGAGACCCTGCGGGTTGAGGAGCTGACGACCTTGATGATGTTGAAACGGGGTAAGGACTGTGTGTTTCCTAACAATGCTGATCGCCCATCTATTTCTCTCTTACTGTAATGAGCCTTTTCTCTCTGGCTCTCTGGCCCCTTTTGGAGCTCTGGATGAGGTTGGGAGGGGGGGCATACCATGTCCCCTAACAATATTAAGTAGGAGAAGTAGGAGAATATTAGACAGGAGGGTACAGAGCTCTGTACAGTGAAACCCAGGAGAAAGACAAGATCGTAAAGATGGGAGAAGAATGGGGCAACTGTAGATGCTTGGTATTGCAGGTTTATGGAAGAGAATGATACCCTTTCCTTGCGGATCAATCCAGCTGTCAGAGTTTTTATAAAGTTGAGGAGTTGCTAGTGAATGAGAATCTTCTCCAAAAGCCTCAAAATATCTGGAATGTGACCTTCATGTGTGATGGTTTATGAGATACAAAATACTTATGAAAAACTTAATTACAAAATGTAATTCTGTGATGCACTTGTCTCACCAAGTCAAGGCATAAGCAGAGGGCAGAGCTCCAAGGTAAGGGGAATTAAGATGTCTTGAAAGTTTTATATTGGTCCAGACCCATCCTCTCCCTCTCGCACCACAGATCTCTGTACCTGGATCTATAATATAAGGCTGACAACAACCATACATCTGCTGTATAAACGGCTGACAACGACCACACAGCTGCTGTGTATCCCATCCATGTTCGAAATTGTCACAAACCTTGTATTTCATTAATTGTAGCGCCACCGAGAAGGTTGAAGCCCTTTCAGCCATAGGAGACCAACGAAGGAGGAGTCTCTATCCGGTAAGAGATACTAGTCGTGTGCAACCTAATATAAGCACGTCTACTTTCTTCGATTTCAAATCACTAATACAATCATAGAGCTGTTGTATACACAGCTGACAACCACACAGCTAGTAGGAGAAGTAGGAGTTGAGGAGTTGCTAGTGAATGAGAATATTCTCCACCAGCCTGCATATATTCGGAATGGGGATGAGACCAGTGCATTTCTGAAACAGTAGGGGAGGAAATAGAAGTGTCACCAGTTTTTATGAGACTTTTGGATATCAGCCAGGGGGGACGGGTGGTCCTATGCCCTGGAAAGACACCGGGTACCGGGTAGTAGATCTTTCTCTTCTATCAACATGCAATGTTTTATTATCAGTATATTTGTTTTTTCCTTGTTTAAACCTTTAAGAGCCTAATGCATAATGCTATAATATAACCTACAGGTTTTTGGCATTTTTTCAAACACAGCTTAGTTCTCCCGTTTCCCTTCCTGCATCTCGTGCAGCATCCACGAGGGCACCCTTGGTAAAAACATCAGGGTGCTGGACCCCGACATGGTTGTGCCAGCTGATCCCATGAAAGACCTCTACGGTAAGTAAATGTCACCTCCTAAGGTGGGAAAGGTGGGAGAAGAATGGTGCAGCTGGGTATGTTTGGTATTGCAGGTTCATGGAAGAGAATGATACACTTTCCTTGCTGACCAATCCAGCTGTCAGAGTATTTATAGAGTTGAGGAGTTGCTAGTGAACGAGAATCTTCCCCACAAGCCTGAAAATATGTAGAATGCAGACGAGACTGGGCCATTAACAAATTATATTGATGTTGTGGTTTGTTTGTTTGTTTGTGTAGTTTAACGTCCCACTGACTATGCAGGTGAGACTTACTCAAGTTTCAGTTTTTCACAAGTAAGAAGGTAGGCCAAAGGCCTACCTCGGATGATCGTATCCAGGATGATCGAATCTATGAGATGAGCCAAAAGATAGAAATCCCGCTCCTACACATTTACCGAAGCAAGGGTTCTTTAACCTCCGACACCACATAGACATGGTGTGAGAGGGACAGGCCTTTGTTATGCTGTAAGTCTACCACAGCATGGGAAAGAGCAGCCATAGGTATAGTCGGGAAGCAATGAAAACTCCAAGCTGATACAAACTGTGTGCCATCAGTCTGGATTGATACATCCTGACTCGCCAAACTAGTCTCCCCCATTTTTTTTTCATTTTTTGTATTTTTTGTATTTTTTTGTATTTTTTATTGTATTTATTTTTTAATTTTCCATTTCATATTTTGTCCCATAGTTGGGTTTCCTTTAAGAATTTTAATACATTTTCGTCATTAGTGGTGTTGAAAACACTGTACATAGATGTTGTGTCTGAAAGATGTTTTCTTCTACTTTCTGCAGTCCTTCTACAGTGGAGAAGAAGATGCTCCACTGTCAGACGGGTACTGCAGTCTTGACATCTTGGTTCATATTCAAGTTCAAGTTCAAGTTCAAAAAGGTTTTATTGCGTCCAAATCATATACATGTTTTTCAAGTGCAATAGTGGGTCGACAGCCCTCGGTGATATAAATAATTAATATCAGAATAAATCACGTGTGATTGCGTGTCAGCAATTATGTCTCACAGTTTTTCAATACATTGACATGTCTATCTTTAAGAAATCATAGCTAGACTTATAGCTATAGACAGATGCATTCATAGCTTCATGTACTCGTTGATTTCATTAATAAATGGATGAAATTACTTGGCCTTCTATCTTGGCGTCCGATTCACTTTGTACATGTCATGTTTACATTTACTAGCACGAGTCTATACTTAGAAATAGAAAGATAAATCTAGCCAGCCTGGCTGTATATTATGCTTCATTTACAACTGCTAGTGACTCTGGGCTGTACCGTATGCGCCTCAGATCACTCTCAGTCTTTTGTTGACGTACAACAACTTCTCATAGGGGCGATTACATCAACCTCCTCGGTCATGGATATTGGTGATAACAATGTTACATAATTTCCAATACATCCATACTAGCATACCTCGATCTCTTGGTACATGGGTAGCCATTTTCAGAACATCATCATTCAGCGCTCAGTCATATGATAATCACCACTAAGTGTCTAATACATACATATTATAATAACACAATTACAGTTTTACATTTTAACATCTTTGGTGGCCTGTGCTTGTGGCTAATCCACATGCTATACATGTTGCCCTTGCGACCCCTACCCCATTCCTCCACTATAGCTAAACTAAGCTATCATAGAATCACCTTTATTGCCATCCTGAGATGATTTAATATTAGAAATACCCTAGGCATTACAGTTTCAGAAGCGACGCTAGCATGACTGGTACAGACACCAAGCCCAACATGTGGCACCATTTCCCAACCAGGGGGGGGGGGGGGGGGTGGGTGGGGTTCAAGAGAGGAGAGAATAGTTAGCCGTTTTGACGTGTCCACACGATGCATTAGTGAGATCATAGAGGAGGGTGGCGGGTTGGATGAAACCATTCCAAGCCACTAGGGTACCGGTAATAGATATTTAGGAGGGGGGGGGTGCATAATTATTCAGACTTGGGCGTCAACCGCTCCCCATTCAGTCTGTACTCATGTGTCAGTTTGGTGTGACCGATCCTTAGACGGTTTAATCTCACTTGTTCTGCTCGTTTTAGCTTTTTCCTCATTGTCACTCCTTTCAGTTTTGGCTGAACCAAGTACATGGTATTATGGCCCTTTTCTTTGTTCCATGCAGCTTGCCATTTTGCTTTCATGTGGCTATCTATGGATGGTAACAGGTCAGTGTATGGAATGGGAGTTAGGCGAGGTCTCAGACTCAGAGCTCTCTTTGCAGCTTCATCTGCTTCCTCATTTCCTTCGATTCCAATGTGACTTGGTAGCCAGAAGAAAAGTACTTCTTTTTTCTTCCTTTTCAGTGGATTGACAGGCATATATTGGAGCATTGCCTGCAGACATGACTTGGAGTCTGAGAAGACAATAAATTTGTTCTCTTTGCAATCATCCATCCACTCTACTGCTTCAAGAAGTGCACTGGCCTCTGCAGTGAAAATGCTGGCTTTAGGGTGTAGGCGTCCACTGAGATTCTGAGATGGCGTGTGAACTCCATAACCTACCCTTTCATTGTCTTTTGACCCATCTGTATAGATTGGCATGTGATCTTTATATTTTTCCTCAATAGTTTCCAGATTCTTTTTGAAAAGAGCAGGGTTTGTGTCTGCCTTTTTGTTTTTTGTGAGGTCCAAGTTGACACTGGGCTTCCCTACTAGCCATGGGGGAGTATCTGGTGGTGTGAAGGACGATGCCAGAAAACTACAATTAATATACTTATATCATTATATATAATGCTTAATGTCCTATTGACTAATGAAGTTTTTCACAAGAAAAAGAAGGCAGAATAATGAGGGAAGAGATTTCCTGGAGGAAAGGGGGAGATAATATACAGGGAGACATGGATGCACAAGCTCATGCTACTGAAGTTTAAACACAATCCAGAAGTTTGTGTGACAAAAATAGTTGCAAATGTCTCAGGGAGGATACATTTGGTGGCCATACCTTGTGCTACATGGAGCCAGAGCCTACAAACCCTAGGCAGAATGAACTTGATGAATCCATAAAGAGGATAAACGCAGATCTTGTTATGATTTAGTCTTTGGCTTGACCTCTGCACCAAGAGTATGCAGTCCACCATAACAAATCTAAGAATAAGAAGGGAGATCCCAAGAAAAACATACTGGAAGCTTTACAATGGACTTTAGTCCTGATAACATTTTGGAAAAGGAACTGCCTAGCTAGTTTTTGACTTACATCCATATAAAAAATAACAGGCAAAATTATATTCACCCTTAAGACACAACAATCTGTCCTGGTATGAAGATCTCAGGCAGTGACAAATGAAAAATCTGGTGGAAGCAGTTACTGAAGAAGAGTTCCCAGGCATCTTCAAGACAGCATGAGAAAGAACCATCTCACCATAGATGGCTAGGGCTGGGTTTAGAAGTTAACAACTGCTTTGTTGCCTTTTATCCTTACATGGGCTTCAGCTGCATGGACATGTGTACATACTGTCCCCAATGTAGGAAGGCCTATACCACATCTTCCCACCTGAAGCGGCACATCACGTATATACACCTAGGACAGAGACCTAGGACAGAGCCCAAAATCAGAATAAAAATAAAATTTGGATTTTACACTTTTTTATACCCTCCGATGTGTAATCCAGAGTAAACAAACTAAAGAAAAAAATAAAAGATATATGGCATAATATACCGATGGAAAGCTAAAATCAACAGGAAAACAGCTATTTACCTTTCATTAAGGTAAAATGGGACATCAAAATTTTCTCGATTTTTGAAAATCGTTTTTAAAAAATCTATTGATGTAAATACAATGTAGTGTTTCTATTTTCGGATCATCCTTTCTATTGTGCATGGTGTTTTTATTTTATTTTTTGCTCCGACAGTGGGATATCCAAGCTTTCGGTGCATACAATAGATAAAATACCCAGAGGCCAACTTTTATTTTATTTTTTATTTCTTTTATTTCGTCCACCGTGCGTTGATAAATTTTTGAAGTGTCCGTAACCCAAATAAATAAAAAAGTGTGGCCTTACCCGCAAGATCTCAAATGTCTAGAGGGTTGGAAACTATGAGAGAAAGAAAGATGACACCAGGGCTAGGGTTACATTAAATTCACCAATATGTCTCCGAAGAGGGCTGAAGAAGCTGAAGGACTAGGAAAATCCCACATCACGATCTTAGTGCAGGGCAGAGAAGTTGCCTGGTAAGTAGTCTATTCCATTTTCTATATATAGACATTTTGGACTGACTGAAATATGAATAATATTCCTATTATCCTGAAAATTGCCCCTGTACATAGATTCAATTTTCAATAAGGCAATGATTCATCACTGTTTTAATTCATCCAGATGCTTCAATCTGTGATATGCTTGGGTTTTCAGCTTCTGGACCAAACTGAGCAGACTCGGTCGAACTTGACCTCGACGGTAAGTATATGTCACCTCCTAAGGTGGCTTACCTATAAGTACATTAGGAAGTTATGCTGTTGTTTGTTTACAAAGATAGGCTAAGATGGCAATCATTATAGTAAAGCATTCTGTTTTTTTAATAAGATGACGATGTTCTCTTCTAAGGCTACATCTTTGATCTTTGGTTCACAGCCGGGGGTTACAGATACCTCAGAAATAAATTGCCTTATGCTTATTTTGGGTTACTTTTAGAGAGGACTGCCGACATCGCTGTAAGGGTCTTGTAGTTCATTTTAATGCCCTCTATACTCTGTAAAGGAAGAGAACCAGTAAAAAATGAGAAAAACTTATTTATCACAGACTCGAAGGGAGAATCGAAAATATGTCCGTCGGGTTACAGAAAGAAAGAAGAAAAGGCGCAAGATAGCCGAAAGAGAGGCTGCGGAGCTCCTGGCGGCGTTGTCGGACCCTCAGCTGGCACAGCCCGATGTGGTAAGTAATCCCACGACAATCCAATATAGGGCCTCAATATAAATGAAAACAGGAATGTATAGACTTGAAATAATTGTTTCTCTTCTTTTCGTGGGCTTTTAAGGCCTGTATGAATTTACAAGGGAGGGGTAAACAGAGTTTTTAGGGCCCTACCTGTTTACACACTATCATTGTTTACTTATCATGATGCGTGAACACAGCCCCAATTAGTCTACTCACCAAGGTATCATGTGGTATCTCATTATTTAGGAGTGCATCAACCTTTAGAATTAGCCTCAGCCATGAAAGCAGACCTTTTGAATTACTCACCAGATTTGCCTTAATGCATCATGATTAGAAATGACAGAATGCATTAAAACACTATAAGGTCCTTAAAAAGTCAAGATGCATTGAATTACGTTTGTATCTTTTGTTCTTCAGAAAACTGAACGTTTGACGTTCTTTCAACGCTGCCCAAGGTTTTTGACTGGAAAGAAACCTTCGAAGAAAAAGAAGCAAAAGCTCTAGGTTCTCAACTAAAGAACAACTGCACAGCAAAACGATGCAAGGAGATGACATTCCTGCAGATAAAGCGATCTGTGATATAATGAAAATATTTAGAATAGTGATATATAACTCAGATGACTTTTTGTATTTCCAAATTACTATATACAATATGCAGAGATGTAAGTTGGGTATTGACAAAATCCCTGAAAAGGTCCTCAATTGCCCTTAAACAGCCATTTTCAGTGTATATTTAAACAAGGGAGACCTCTTTGAAATCCCTATTTTCAGGGAAATCCCTGACCGCTTACATCTCTGAATATGTAAATTGTAATATCAAGCCTTTACATACATTTTTATGCACATTTACACTTCCACATTTTTGAACCAAAATATATTCACTGGTATTAACTATCCCATTAGTGGCAAAAGTGACAATTTTGTTTGCATTTAAATTTCCTATCACACTTCCCATTAAGTGGTGGACGTGTTGCCATGGTACCCACCTGCCACCCCCATAAGGTGGTAGACGTGGTGGGAGGTGTTGACATGGTACCCACCTGCCACCCCCATAAGGTGGTAGACGTGGTGGGAGGTGTTGCCATGGTACCCACCTGCCACCCCCATAAAGTGGTAGAAGTGGTGGGAGGTGTTGCCATGGTACCCACCTGCCACCCCCATAAGGTGGTAGAAGTGGTGGACGTGTTGCCATGGTACCCACCTGCCACCCCCATAAGGTGGTAGAAGTGGTGGACGTCTTGCCATGGTACCCACCTGCCACCCCCATAAGGTGGTAGAAGTGGTGGGACGTGTTGCCATGGTACCCACCTGCCACCCCCATAAGGTGGTAGACGTGGTGGGAGGTGTTGCCATGGTACCCACCTGCCACCCCTATAAGGTGGTAGACGTGGTGGGAGGTATTGCCATGGTACCCACCTGCCACCCCCATAAAGTGGTAGAAGTGGTGGGAGGTGTTGCCATGGTACCCACCTGCCACCCCCATAAGGTGGTATAAGTGGTGGATGTGTTGCCATGGTACCCACCTGCCACCCCCATAAGGTGGTATAAGTGGTGGATGTGTTGCCATGGTACCCACCTGCCACCCCCATAAGGTGGTAGAAGTGGTGGACGTGTTGCCATGGTAACGACCTGCCACCCCCATGCCATGCGTTACTCACGAGTATACATTGATTTGATTGATTGATTGGATTGTTTTACGTCCAAGTGTGCTATGACGCCTGGGACTTACTCAAGAGTTTATCGGACTCTCGGTCTCACGAGTATACATCATTGGGGTACACATCATGTATACATCATTGGGGTACACACGTGTCGGAACTGCTGGTACAAAGCACCCCAGACACACAGTATAGTCAACCGGATTTTGATTCGATGTGGAAAGGGGAGAGTGGTCCCTTACTAAGTCCTGCTCAGAGAGAGAAGGGCACTGAAGCATCCGACTCCATCCCTGTCAAAACAGCAGTACAGACGGAGAACGGCACTCTGGCTTCTGTTGAAGCAAACCAAGGCTCGGACCGTAAGGGCGATCACCCCGTGCTACGCAAGTCCCCCCCCCCCTCAGAAACCACTCTTCCTCCCAATTGGACTGTGTGATGCCTGTGGCATCGATTCCAGTAACATGACTTTCTGCAATAGATGTGGCATCCCTGAGGAGGAGAAGAAAGCAGAACCCAAGAAGAAGGTTATGGTGGACCAAATGGTTGGTCGCCACTGCACTGCCTCCTACTTCCTGGTGAAAGGCCATGAAGAGGATGTTATGGCTGGATTAGAAGAGAGGAATGTTCTATCCCACCTTAATTTGAACCCCCTGGATGTTCGTACCACGACATACCAAGGGAAATAGTATGCCAAGGTGTTCCCTGGGACTGAACTGTACAAAGAGTTATTCAGCCATCCCACGGAATTTCAGGAGACAGAACCGGATGAGGAACGCATGCTCTGGGAGCGAATGGCGAGGAGATCCTACTTTCAGCCCACGGGTCCGGAAGATCATCCTGTCACTGTTCTGAGGAAGCTCAATATAAAAGGAGCAGAGTCCCTCATTAAATATCACTGGCATGACGCCTACGACTGTATTTTCAGCATCCCTTCCTCCCTGACTGAACAGGTCAATGTGCTAGAACAGCACGAGGAGGATGTGTATACGATTAAATTCAAGGTCAGAGAATGGAAACAGATATACCATGACAGGGTTTATGCTGCTAACGACAAAACCAAAGTTCCACACCCTGACCTTAAACGAAAGGCCTCCGAGCAAACTAGTGACGACCAGAACAGGACTTACATTACGGATAAGTCCAGACCTCTCACTAAAGCCATGGATGACACCACTTCCACACAAAATGTTGCACAGCCCCAACTTCCACAAGGGACCGGGCAGAAAAAAAGGGGGGGGACAACCACTCAACCGCTGAAATCACAGGGCAAAGCCAAAATATGGCCTTCTGATCAGTACAATTATGTTGATTGATTGATTGATTTGTACAATTATGTTGTAAAGGACACACCTCCCCGCCTCAAAATGACGAAAACTAACCAGAAAGGGAAAAACAGTGTCATGTATTCTGTCTTTAAAGCACACCCTCATACAGACGTGAAATGGTGCATTCTGATGCATTTTGGCACAAAGTCTCAGCTCTGAATTATTCTCTATGATTGAGACTGGAAATTTGTTAATTTTTTTTAGGAAAGGTTTTTTAGGAAAATTGGAAATCTAGACTTGAAAAAGTGCATTCTGCTGCACTTTGGCCAAAAATATATTACAACTCAGATCAGTATTATCCAGCCTCTATGATTGGGGTCTTATCTTTTTTGAGGAAAGGATTTGGGAAGATTTGACAATCAGACCTGAAATGGTGCATTCTGGCCAGAATTGTATCAAAGCTAAGATCTGTATTAGCCAGCCTTTTCTTTATGATTGGGGTTGGAACTTTGCTTTTTGGATGGAAAATTCTGAAATTCTTGACTTCAAATGGTGCAATCTGATGCATTTTGGCACATCTGGCATGTCTACCCCCATCTTAAACCAGCACTAAAATAGCTATGTTTTGATTTTCCACTCACATGTCACATTAGTACCAGGGGGGTTTGGGGGTATGCTCCCCCAAGACAATTTTGAAAATCAAGAAGGGAAATGGTGATATTTGATGCATTTTGATCTTCTTGTCTGATGAAATTATAAGTCCCCCCCCCCACCCCATATAAAGGTAAACAGAGTTCTCATTGGATCTGGACAAATCACAAGAATGATCAATTTGGAGAAAGAATGAATGGTATATGTGATTGATATCACATGTGAACCAGGGCAGTCCCCCTGATGTGTGAGTGTAAGATTGAGCATGTGAGTGGCCTCACAGATGACTCAGGGTAAGCTGGAGCTGGAGCTTATCATGTACTTAGATATAGTATTCCCTTATAATCATTCATTGGTCAATTCTGGCATTAGAAATGAATTCCTTGTTAAAAAGTACCCTGAAGTCATGTGTCATACATGTATGTTATTCTATTTCAGGCCAGCAGATGGGTGTGGGCGTTCAGGTGGGTGTGGGGGAGCAGGTGGGTGTGGGCGTGCAGGTGGGTGTGGGCGACAGTTGCAGGCTGCGGGCATGTACCACCTTTTGTCCCTATCAAAAAGCGAGTCGATCGGACGATAAACAGCGGTGATATGGGTGGTACAATTTTGCTCTGCACACGTTGACGGTTGAGATCTCGCGCAGTGCGAAAATTACGTATGCTTTATGGACCCTATTGGATGATCACAGATGGTACAAGATGGACCTGGCGAGTGTGGGTTGTACTAGAGATTTAAAAAAAACAAAAATCTTGTTCACCAAAACCCAAAATTATGACTTTTATATTTTTCATGTGGGGGGGGGGGGGGGGTGGTTGTCAAGCGCAAAGTCTCTTGCAGGTCAGAGGTTGGGGGGGCGGGGGGGCATGTTGAAGTGGAGGCTTGTGGAAGTGTTTGCAGTACGAGAAGAACCAGTAGCGCCACTCTTTGATGCATGCGCTAGCCTCGCTTCCACTTCTCCTGTAGCCTTGAAACCATGAATGGTATATATTGTTCTCTGTGTAAACTACTGCCTTACCTTTGTTTTCATGAAGGTTACCGAAGGTACATGCAATATTCAGCCCACAGAGTGTCTCAAAAAGCGTCTCACCCTGTTTTTATAAAAGAACAAAGAGGATTCTGTGTAAAGGGACAGTCTAGGAAGGCCTGTGGTTTACATGAAAGCCCATACTTTAGCATTGAGCTGAAAAAGTTAGTTTTATGCTGTTTCAGTGACCTCTTTTTAAACTGAATTTTATACATGAAAAATACCTTTTTTTATTTCAATGTTTGATGGCATAGATTGGCATTGATCAAAACTTGTTTCCTGCAGTATTTAAATATTTTATTGAACAATCTCAGACAGGAAAATTAGGCGGACAACATGTTGCATTTTTCGGACGAAAAATGCAAAAATACCTGTCTGTAAAGAACCTGGCACAACTGTGCCCTGGTTCAAAAATCTGAGAAATCTGAGGAGTTTGCATGCCTGCTCATATAATCTATATAGGGTACAGGATCATCTCAACGGATAAGAGCAAAGGGTTGTACATCGAGAGCGATAAGTCATTGGGAAACACGCTGCACACTAAATGGGGAGACCTCATCCTCACTGCAGCTCCTAAGAGACCAGCTCGCTGTTACCTGTGCCATGAACTTGGTCATGTTCACACCCATTGTGAGTCCCACGAAAAGTGTTCTAAATGTATGGGCCCACATCCTGTCAGGGATTGTGAATCCATAATAGGCCCTGTTTGCATCAACTGTACTGGCCGCCACCATTCAAACTCAAATGCGTGCTCGGCCTTTTTGCTTCACATGTGGGAGCTGAATCCTGACCTCCCCCGACCGGTCAACGGGATTGCCTCGTCCGATGGGAACAAAGGGTTACTGGGCTCTCCGCCCAAAAGCAAACCACAGATGGGTATATATGCCCCTGACGCTGAGTTCCAAGGTCTCGGTTGGGATGGGGGTGAGGGTACTGAGTATTATATCAACAATCGTCTCAGCTTTGGTCTGCGCTGTGCCCCCAATATTTTTAACTCCCTGTCTAATTTTATAGTCAAGGTAGCTACGCCTACGACGTTCAAAAGGTGGTCTATTACTTAGTTGACTTCATTATATTGGTAAGGTCATAGGCCGAGTGTCTGCGTCAGAGAAATGTCTTGATCGAGGTGATGGAATTTTTAGGTTTTAAAGATTCTTATAGCAAGGTCACTGCCCCGAGCCAGAAAACAGTGTTCTTGGGTGTTACAATTGACTCTGTGGCTATGGAGCTGTCCCTCCCCTGGGACTGAGGCCCTAGATGAGTGTTTGGGTATGCGCTATGTCCACAGGAAGCGGCTTCAAGAAATTGGGGGCCTAATGTCTTTTTGTTCCCAAATTGTTGGGGGGGGTAGGACTTTTAGCCGCAGACTCTATGACTTATATGTGCTAGGGCTAAACCCGGTAGGGCCATTTTTCTCTCTCAAAGCACCAAGGATGACTTGTTATGGTGGAAACTATTTTGTGAAGTTTTTAATTGTCGTTCCCTTATTAGAAAAAAGTTGATTGATCTTCCAATGGTTTCTGATGCCTCTATGAGGGGGTTCGGGGCCTGGATGGGCGCAGACTTTTTCAATGGCTGCTGGGATGGTTATAAGGTAAAAGGCATTAGCACTCTCCACCAGGAGCCAGCCCCAGAGATGGACGGTATCCGGGTTCACAAAGGCAATATAAATGTATATGAAATCTGGCTTGCTTTGGTTGGTTTGAAACACTGGGGTCATAATTATAAGAACAACAAAATTAATATTGTTACCGACAACATGCAGGTCCTGGCCATGATATATTCTGGCAAGAGCAAAAATAAGCTTTGTATGGATTGGCTCAGAGAATTATTCTGGACTTGTTTTATATTTAATATCGAGTTGTATGCTACATATATAAGGTCTAAAGATAATGTTTTAGCTCTAGGCTCCCTTACATCTGCAAGCTTTCCCTTGTTCCGCCAGTCAAGCTGGTCTCTATGCCACTTATTTGGATGCTGAGGATTTTAACCCTGTGGTATATCCGTATTAGGATAGTAACTAGTAAAACTGATCAATTTGGGAGGGATAATTTTTCTGTTTTTCTTCAGGATATGACTGGTTCGCCAGCCCACAGAGGTGGATGCGCTTTTTATCATACAAGCAGACTATTTCTTTAGAAAGATAGGCTAATATACTACTGCACATTTGAAGGATTTGATGGTAAGTAGATGTCACCCCCTCGACGTAATGGAGAAAAATCTAACAGTAACCTTATGTTTCAGACTGTGCCCAGTAGGTGGCCATGAGGGCAGATGCTGCTGGAGTAGAGGCAGACGCTGCTGCGGGAGTTGCTGCGGCTGGCGGAGAGGGTAGTAGCGCGTAAGCAGAACAACCGATTGTCGCGTGGGGCGGTGGCTAGGGTGTCAGTTTAGTGTGACCGATCCTTAGACGGTTTAATCTCACTTGTTCTGCTCGTTTTAGCTTTTTCCTCATTGTCACTCTTTTCAGTTTTGGCTGAACCGAGCACATGTTATTATGGCCCTTTTCCTTGTTCCATGCAGCTTGCCATTTTGCTTTCATGTGGCTATCTATGGATGGTAACAGGTCAGTGTATGGAATGGGAGTTAGGCGAGGTCTCAGACTCAGAGCTCTCTTTGCAGCTTCATCTGCTTCCTCATTTCTGGGGATGTCTGGCACTGCCCTACACTGTAGTACTGAGACAGTTGTATTATAGGAAAGGGTCAACAAGGCTGGTGCATATTTTACGGGTTAAAATTCAGTGAGAGAAGCCACGTTTTGTCAATAAAAAGGAGGAAATGCTAAGACTTCCGTTGATTTTCGGTAGGAAATTACCTTAATTCAATTCAATTCAATTCAATAACTAATCCAGCAAAACTTTAGGAATTCCTGCAAAAGTAGGAAAAGTGGCACGAGTTCACCATGTGAAATCAGCTCATTGTTCCTTTGTAACTTTCTTTTCGTTCATCAACGACATTTTTAGCCTAAAAAACTTTCAAGGACGATCACGAGGAGACCCTGCGGGTTGAGGAGCTGACGACCTTGATGATGTTGAAACGGGGTAAGGACTGTGTGTTTCCTCACAATGCTGATCGCCCATCTATTTCTCTCTTACTGTGATGAGCCTTTTCTCTCTGGCCCCTTTTGGAGCTCTGGATGAGGTTGGGAGGGGGCGGGGGCATACCATGTTCCCTAACAATATTAAGTAGGAGAATATTAGACAGGAGGGTACAGAGCTTTGTACAGTAAAACCCAGGAGAAAGATCGTAAAGATGGGAGAAGAATGGTGCAACTGTAGATGCTTGGTATTGCAGGTTAATGGAAGAGAATGATACCCTTTCCTTGCGGACCAATCCAGCTGTCAGAGATAACTATTTCCATAGAGTTGAGGAGTTGCTAGTGAATGAGAATCTTCTCCACAAGCCTGCATATATTCGGAATGGAGTAAATGTAAGTAAATGTCACCTCCTAAGGTGGTTTACCTATAAGTACATTAGGAAGTTATGCTGTTGTTTGTTTACAAAGATAGGCTAATATGGCAGTCACTATAGTAAACCATTGCATTTTTTAAATAACATGACGATATTATCTTCTAAGACTACATTTTTAATCTTTGGTTTACAGCCCGGGGTTGACACCTCAGAAATCAATTGCCGAAGGGAAATGTTTTAAAGAGAAGGCTGTAGAGGCCCAATAAACAGAGACTGTAGCTAATTCAAAGGCGACCTTCAGGGGTAGGATGAATGAAATGACTGAGCCCAATTTAGAGATGACTGTAAAGATCGACAATTGAATGAATTCTTGGTGCCCGTCTCTGAGCGAACAATCAGAGTAGTGTTCACGACCACCTGGGCATCCAAGACCACCTAGGCGTCCCTTGCGGAGGAGACATCTGGGTGGTCCAATTGGACCCTGTGCCTCAGTAGGAGGCCAAGCTCAGGTAAGTAACAAGAATCATGCAATATTTTGTGTCACGAGGATATTGGCCAGGCTGCAGTAGCAGAGGGGCTGCTAGGGTTTGTGTCTTAAGACATTGTGGCCAATTGTCATTGTCCATTGTTTAATCTAAGAACAAACGGCAAAAAATGTCATGCGTCACTTATTAATTATCAAATTTTCATAACAATATATAGCAATCACATTCTATGAGGACTTGTATATTCTCAGGATAAAAGTAAAAAACACCTGTTAACACTTGTAGTTCATTTTAATGCCCTCTATACTCTGTAAAGGAAGAGAACCAGTAAAAAATGAATTTTTTTTATTTATGACAGACTCGGAGGGAGATTGATTGATTGATTGATTGATTTGTTTAACGTCCCAGCGTACATAGTCCCTATGGGACTTCTCAGGTTTGATCGGACAATAGGTCCTTTCATTTCTCATCTTAAAGTTGCGCATTAGTGTGTGGTTGCGTGTGCGCGTGCATGTGTCTGCTTGTAGCAGTGGAAAACGGCGCGTAGCAGTGAGATACTGCTCGTGGCATCGGGCCCCGCTTTATTGTGCTGCCTCACACAGGTGGTGTGCCGCAGACTGTGGACACAACATCTGGCCAGTCACATTATCCTGACACCGGCGAACCAGTCGTATCTGAGATGTGCCATGTGGTAATTCTCATCATCGGGATTGAATAGGTTCATATTGGGAGGGCTATTACATCATAACGTGGAGATTGTGTAAGCTAAATATGGTAACCCCTCCCATAAATGAACTCGTTTGGTCTGCTTTGCAAAGTGTACACTACGCATGGGCAGTGAGTGCTCTCTTCTCAGTTTTGACTTGGATGATTGTGAAAATCGCTGAATCTTATGAGTACAAATGTCCTATTTATTACTACAACAACAAGACTGAGGGAACCCCCACATGTGTAGCCTTTGTAAATTTGAATGAGAGAATCGTTTGATGATATAAATCTATATAATCCAAGTACAATTTCTTCAGAAATTGACAAAAACCAATTACTACATAAGGAAGAGTTGACTTTTCCCATCCATGTTTGAAATTGTCACAAACCTTGTATTAATTGTAGCGCCACCAACCTGCCACGGTATCCTATATTTCATTCGGCCAGAAGGGGGGCGAAAAATGACTGAGGAGACCCTGTTTCATATGAGAGTAAGACTAACCGTGTGCAACCTAGAATAAGCACCATCTATTTCTTAGGTTTTGAATAACTAAGACAACCATACAGCTGGTGTCTGTGTACACAGCTGACAACCACACAGGTAGTAGGAGAAGTAGGAGAATATTAGACTGGAGGATAAAGAGCTTTGTACAGTAAAACCCAGGAGAAAGAGAAGATCGGAAAGATGGGAGAAGAATGGTGCAGCTGGGTATGTTTGGTATTGCAGGTTCATGGAAGAGAATGCTACCCTTTCCTTGCTGACCAATCCAGCTCTCAGAGTTTTTACAGAGTTGTGAAGTTGCTAGTGAATGAGAACCTTCTCGACAAGCCGGAAAATATTTGGAATGCTGAGAAGACTGGGCAATTAAAAAATGATGTTGATGTTGTGGTTGAGTTGTTTTAAAGCTGTTCTCTTCTATTTTAAAGACTTGCTACTAACACTGCAGGGGGTGAGTGACACCATCTTTCGGGAAGTCTCTGCTGGCCCATATAGCACGACCGCTAGGGGAGGCTGAGAGTAAGTCTCGGGATAGATGCTTTGAAGCTTCTTAACAAGTGCTCAGTGTATAGGTATAAGCGGTTGGAGAAGGAAAATGTTCTAAAAGAGCAGGCCGCAGAGGCCCAAAATACAGAGACTGCAGCTACTTCAAAGACCACCTTCAGGGGTAGGATGAATGACATGACTGAGCCCGATGTAGACATGACTGTAGAGATCGACAATTGAATGAATTTTTGGTGCCCGTCTCTGAGCGAACAATCAGAGTAGCGTTCAAGACCACCTAGGCATCCACGACCATCTAGGCGTCCCTTGCGGAGGAGACATCTGGGTGGTCCAATTGGACCCTGTGCCTCAGTAGGAGGCCAAGCTCAGGTAAGTAACAAGAATCATGCAATATTTTGTGTCACGAGGATATTGGGCAGGCTGCAGTAGCAGAGGGGCTGCTAGGGTTTGTGTCTTAAGACATTCAGGTGTCTATAGCTTGGGCATTTGCATTTGAGCAGCTGACTTCATCTTGAAGTGGAAAACTATTTAGTCTGAACCAAAATATATTCACTGGTATTAACTATCCCATTTTTTAATGATGATGCAAGATATATTCCTAAAATCCAGCGGTACATGTACCAGTACAACCGCCCAGCTGCTGACACAGCTGGGGGGGGGGGGGGGGTTAGGGTGAACAAACAGTGATTATTAGGCTTGATTATCAGGCTCCATTGAAAATTGATCGAATTGGGTGCATCGCCCTGTAATATGCATGTAATAGTGCGGGTGCAGTCAAGTCATAATTGTCATCCATTTTGTGATTGGGGATTGGGTAGAGACATAAAGTAGCCTGACACCCTGAATCTCCTGTGATGTAAATCACAAGCCTATTGATATATATTGTATTATATTATAGGAAATCAAGGAGCCTACCAACAAGACGCCAGGTGGCAACCCGTCACCCTCGGGTGATAACCAGTCACTCATCATGCAGGCGCTGAAGTGCAAGTTCGCATCGAAGCGAGCCACCGCAAGGGAAGAGACTGGTGTTTTGTTTGTTTGTGTAGTTTAACGTCCCACTGACTATGCTGCTGTGTATCCAACCCATGTTCAAAATTGTCACAAACCTTGTATTTCATTAATTGTAGCGCCACCGAGAAGGTTGAAGCCCATTGAGCCGTAGGAGACCAACCAAGGAGGAGTCTCTATCCGGTAAGAGATACTAGTCGTGTGCAACCTAATATAAGCACGTCTTGTTTGTTTGTTTGTGCAGTTAAACGTCCCACTGACTATGCAGGTGAGACTTACTCAAGTTTCAGTTTTTCACAAGTAAGAAGGTAGGCCGAAGGCCTACCTCGGATGATCGAATCCAGGATGATGGAATCTATGAGATGAGCCAAAAGATAGAAATCCCGCTCCTACACATTTACCGAAGCAAGGGTTCTTTAACCTCCGACACCACATAGACATGGTGTGAGAGGGCCAGGCCTTTGTTATGCTGTAAGTCTACCACAGCATGGGAGAGCCCAGCCATAGGTATAGTCGGGAAGCAATGAAAACTCCAAGCTAATACAAACTGTGTGCCATCAGTCTGGAGTGATACATCCCGACTCGCCAAACTAGTCTCCCCCATTTTTTTTCCATTTTTTGCATTTTTTTTTTGTATTTTGTATCTTGTAAATTATCATTTCATATTTTGTCCCATAGTTGGGTTTCCTTTAAGAATTTTAATACATTTTCGTCATTAGTGGTGTTGAAAACACTGTACATAGATGTTGTGTCTGAAAGATGTTTTCTTCTACTTTCTGCAGTCCTTCTGCAGTGGAGTAGAAGATGCTCCACTGTCAGACGGGTACTGCAGTCTTGACATCTTGGTTCATATTCACCATTCAGTCTGTACTCGTGTGTCAGTTTAGTGTGACCGATCCTTAGACGGTTTAATCTCACTTGTTCTGCTCGTTTTAGCTTTTTCCTCATTGTCACTCCTTTCAGTTTTGGCTGAACCGAGTACATGGTATTATGGCCCTTTTCTTTGTTCCATGCAGCTTGCCATTTTGCTTTCATGTGGCTTGATAAGATCAGTTACTTGATAGTATCCTTGTCGAACAGGTGTAAAATCAATGCATTCCAAAAGGATGTGTTCTATTGTCAAGGTTTTGTCACAAACTATGCATTGTGGTGGATCTTCTCGTTTGAGGAGGTACGAGTTGGTTAGTGTGGAATGTCCAATGCGACAGCGAGTAAAAAATGTCTGATCTGTTCTGATTGTGAGACCATTATGACATGAAATTCACTGTACGACATTTTTAGCCTAAAAGTAGGAAAAGTGGCACGAGTTCACCATGTGAAATCGCTCATTGTTCCTTTGTGACTTTCTTTACGTTCATCAACAACATTTTTAGCCTAAAAGACTTTCAAGGACGATCACGAGGAGACCCTGTGGGTTGAGGAGCTGACGACCTTGATGATGTTGAAACGGGGTAAGGACTGTGTGTTTCCTCACAATGCTGATCGCCCATCTATTTCTCTCTTACTGTAATGAGCCTTTTCTCTCTGGCCCCTTTTGGAGCTCTGGATGAGGTTGGGAGGGGGGGCATACCATGTCCCCTAACAATATTAAGTAGGAGAATATTAGACAGGAGGGTACAGAGCTTTGTACAGTGAAACCCAGGAGAAAGACAAGATCGTAAAGATTAGAGAAGAATGGTGCAGCTGTAGATGCTTGGTTTTGCAGGTTTATGGAATAGAATGCTACCCTTTCCTTGCTGACCAATCCAGCTGTCAGAGTTTTTATAGTGTTGAGGAGTTGCTAGTGAATGAGAATCTTCTCCAAAAGCCTCAAAATATCTGGAATGTGACCTTCATGTGTGATGGTTTATGAGATACAAAATACTTAAGAAAAACTTAATTACAAAATGTGATTCTGTGATGCACTTGTCACACCAAGTGAAGGGGCAAGCAGAGGGCAGAGCTCCAAGGTAAGGGGAATTAAGATGTCTTGAAAGTTTTATATTGGTCCAGATCCATCCTCTCCCTCTCGCGCCACAGATCTCTGTACCTGGATCTATGATATAAGGCTGACAACAACCATACATCTGCTGTATAAACAGCTGACGACAACCACACAGCTGCTGTGTGTCCCATCCATGTTCGAAATTGTCACAAACCTTGTATTTCATTAGGCCTAATTGTAGCGCGACCGAGAAGGCACAGCTTGAGGCCCATTCAGCTGTAGGAGACCAACGAAGGAGGAGTCTCTATCCGGTAAGAGATACTAGTTGTGTGCAACCTAATATAAGCACATCTACTTTCTTCGATTTCAAATCACTAATACAATCATAGAGCTGTTGTATACACAGCTGACAACCACACAGCTAGTAGGAGAAGTAGGAGAATATTAGACGGGAGGGTACAGAGCTTTGTACAGTAAAACACAGGAGGAAGAGAAGATGGGCAAGATGGGAGAAGAATGGTGCAGCTGGAGATGCTTGGTATTGCAGGTTCATGGAACAGAATGATACCCTTTCCTTGCGGACCAATCCAGCTGTCAGAGATAACTATCAGGGTTCCCACAAAAAATTCAGATTGAAATTCCATGACATTTCCATGACATTCCATGCTTAAAAATCACAATTTTCCATGACATTTATAACATTCTCCTGGGGGTCGGGGGGCTTGGCCCACGAGAAAATTTCCAAAATGAAGAAAGCGGATGGGAGATTTCTAGGAGATTTTGTGATATTAGTTCAATTATTTTCCTTTTCCATGACATTCCATGACACATGGCAAATTTTTACAAAATTCCATGACGTTCCATGACTTTCCAGACAGCTTTCAAATTCCATGACATTCCATGTCTTTCCATGACATGTGGGAACCCTGAACTATTTCCATAGAGTTGAGGAGTTGCTAGTGAATGAGAATCTTCTCCACAAGCCTGCATATACTCGGAATGGAGACGAGACCAGTGCATTTCTAAAACAGCTCAGAAGTTACTACCAGGTAGTAGATCTTTCTCTTCTATCAACATGCAATCATTTATTATCAGTATATTTGTTTTTCCCTTGTTTAACCCTTTAAGAGCCTAATGCATAATGCTATAATGTCACCCACAGGTTTTTGGCATTTTTTTCAAAAACAGCTTAGTTCTCCCGTTTCCCTTTTTACATCTCGTGCAGCATCTACAAAGGCACTCTTGCTAAAAACATCAGGGTGCTGGACCCGGACATGGATGTGCCAGCAGATCCCATGAAGGACCTCGACGGTAAGTAAATGTCACCTCCTAAGGTGGTTTACCTATAAGTACATTAGGAAGTTATGCTGTTGTTTGTTTACAAAGATAGGCTAATATGGCAGTCACTATAGTAAACCATTGCATTTTTTAAATAACATGACAATATTATCTTCTAAGGCTACATTTTTAATCTTTGGTTTACAGCCGGGGGTTGACACCTCAGAAATCAATTGCCGAAGGAAAATGTTTTAAAGAGAAGGCTGTAGAGGCCCAATAAACAGAGACTGTAGCTACTTCAAAGGCGACCTTCAGGGGTAGGATGAATGAAATGACTGAGCCCAATTTAGAGATGACTGTAAAGATCGACAATTGAATAAATTCTTGGTGCCCGTCTCTGAGCGAACAATCAGAGTAGCGTTCTCACCACCTAGGCATCCACGACCACCTAGGCGTCCCTTGCGGAGGAGACATCTGGGTGGTCCAATTGGACCCTGTGCCTCAGTAGGAGGCCAAGCTCAGGTAAGTAACAAGAATCATGCAATATTTTGTGTCATGAAGATATTGGGCAGGCTGCAGTAGCAGAGGGGCTGCTAGGGTTTGTGTCTTAAGACATTGTGTTGTCTATAGCTTGGGCATTTGCATTTGAGCAGCTGACTTCATCTTGAAGTGGAAAACTATTTAGTCTGAACCAAAATATATTCACTGGTATTAACTATCCCATTTTTTAATGATGATGCAAGATATATTCCTAAAATCCAGCGGTACATGTACCAGTACAACCGCCCAGCTGCTGACACAGCTGGGGGGGGGGGGGGGGGTTAGGGTGAACAAACAGTGATTATTAGGCTTGATTATCAGGCTCCATTGAAAATTGATCGAATTGGGTGCATCGCCCTGGAATATACATGTAATAGTGCGGGTGCAGTCAAGTCATAATTGTCATCCATTTTGTGATTGGGGATTGGGTAAAGACATAAAGTAGCCTGACACCCTGAGTCTCCTGTGATGTAAATCACACGCCTATTGATATATTTTGTATTATATTATAGGAAATCAAGGAGCCTACCAACAAGACGCCAGGTGGCAACCCGTCACCCTTGGGTGATAACCAGTCACTCATCATGCAGGCGCTGAAGTGGAAGTTCGCATCGAAGCGAGCCACAGCAAGGGAAGAGACTGGTGTTTTGTTTGTTTGTGTAGTTTAACGTCCCACTGACTATGCTGCTGTGTATCCAACCCATCTTCAAAATTGTCACAAACCTTGTATTTCATTAATTGTAGCGCCACCGAGAAGGTTGAAGCCCATTCAGCCGTAGGAGACCAACGAAGGGGGAGTCTCTATCCGGTAAGAGATACTAGTCGTGTGCAACCTAATATAAGCACGTCTTGTTTGTTTGTTTGTGCAGTTAAACGTCCCACTGACTATGCAGGTGAGACTTACTCAAGTTTCAGTTTTTCACAAGTAAGAAGGTAGGCCGAAGGCCTACCTCGGATGATCGTATCCAGGATGATCGAATCTATGAGATGAGCCAAAAGATAGAAATCCCGCTCCTACACATTTACCGAAGCAAGGGTTCTTTAACCTCCGACACCACATAGACATGGTGTGAGAGGGACAGGCCTTTGTTATGCTGTAAGTCTACCACAGCATGGGAAAGAGCAGCCATAGGTATAGTCGGGAAGCAATGAACTCTCTACTTGCTCTTCTCGTTTTAGCTTTTTCCTCATTGTCACTCCTTTCAGTTTTGGCTGAACCGAGTACATGGTATTATGGCCCTTTTCTTTGTTCCATGCAGCTTGCCGAAGGATAGCAATTGTTCTTTTATTTGCCTGGACCTAGCTACCTGGGCTAGTACCATAGTAGGCAGGGCCAGACAAACCACGGCCTTTGATATCTCAGACGTGGTTCACTGAGGAGGGATCCTATGCCAGACCACCAGCAAGAAGGCCCGGGCCCGCGCATATGGGCAGCGGTTGCCAAAACAGCTAGAGCTGAGAGTTCCACAATATTTGGATTTGGGGGACTTTTTGGCCTACGTGACTGATCACAGCAGTAAGGCACGAGACCCCTCAAGTTTTGTCGCCTTTTACGAATCCGGTATGCCCATTGGTATTATGGAAGGCTCCCGATGAAGTTATTCTACTCCTTCATGCCCCCTTCATATAAGTAAAATTGTGCATTCGCATTGCTTTTAAAACAGTCCCCATGTACCATCTTCACAAAATAAATCATTTGTAAATATCTGCATCTCACAAGATATTTGAGGTAAGTATTTATCTTTTAAAGATTAATGAAAATAAAGACTAATGAAAAAAGCAGTTTGGTGACAATCAATCATATCATGCATCCAAGATGTCATATGTCTAGAGGGTGGAAACCATGAGAGTAAGAATGATGATGCCAGTTTCAGCTTATATTAAATTCAACAATATGTCTCAGAAGAGGCCTCAAGAAGCTGAAAGACAAGGAAAGATGGCAGAAAGTTCTCATTAAAGGCTCAAAAAGATCCAAGAAGGCAGAGCTTACATCAACTGACAACCACCTTTATAAGAGAAGAACACATGGAGGTCAGGGACAGCAGCAAAGAAGGCATTTGAGCGGCCATGGTTCAGGAGACAACTACTGAGAGTTGGAGGACGTGCCCCAAGGATGGAGGTTGGTGCCCTTCTCTTAGCGAACAATAGGATTAGCGTCCACAACAACCCAGGGGGCAATTACAAAAGAGCCACAAGTTGCATATGCTGTGAAATGCCGCCATGTATGAGGTAGATCACTCTACCCCATGGCGGTACAGCTAGTAAGTATTGATTGATTGATTGATTTGTTTAACGTCCAGACGTACATAAAGTACCTCACGGGACATCTCAAGTCAGAGCTCCAGCGTCTCTGCCACTCTTGGTTGGTATACTCTCGACAAAGGCTGAGCACTCGCGACTATGGCGCTACAGCTAGTAAGTAAAATTACCCGTTGTTTAAGATCTTTCATTTCCGATTGATTTATTGATTGATTTGTTTAATGTCCAAGCGTACATAGACCCTATGGACTTCTCAGGGTTGATCGGACAATCGGTCCTTTCTTTTCTCATCTTAAAGTTGTTCATATGTGTGTTAGTGCGTGTGCACATACATGTGTTTGTGAGTCTGCTTGTAGCAGTGGGACAAGGCTCGTAGCAGTGAGATACTGCTCGTGGCATCCGGCCCCGCTTACCCGCAAGATCTCAAATGTCTAGAGGGTTGGAAATATGAGAGAAAAAAAGATGACACCAGAGCTAGGGTTACATTAAATTCAACAACATGTCTCAGAAGAGAGATGAAGAAGCTGAAGGACTAGGAAAATCCCACATCACGATCTTAGTGCAGGGCAGAGAAGTAGCCTGGTAAGTAGTCTATTCCATTTTCTATATATAGACATTTTGGACTGACTGAAATATGAATAATATTCCTATTATCCTGAAAATTGCCCCTGACACATAGATGCAATTTTCAATAAGGCAATGATTCATCACTGTTTTAATTCATCCAGATGCTTTAATCCCTGATATGCTTGGGTTTTCAGCTTCTGGACCAAACTGAGCAGACTCGGTCGAACTTGACCTCGACGGTAAGTAAATGTCACCTCCTAAGGTGGTTTACCTATAAGTACATTAGAAAGTTATGCTGTTGTTTGTTTACAAAGACAGGCTAAGATGGCAGTCATTATAGTAAAGCATCCTGTTTTTTTAATAAGATGACGATGTTCTTTTCTAAGGCTACATCTTTAATCTTTGGTTCACAGCCGGGGGTTACAGATACCTCAGAAATAAATTGCCTTATGCTTATTTCGGGTTACTTTTAGAGAGGACTGCCGACATCGCTGTAAGGGTCTTGTAGTTCAAATATGTCCGTCGGGTTACAGAAAGAAAGAACAAAAGGCGCAAGATAGCCGAAAGAGAGGCTGCGGAGCTCCTGGCGGCGTTGTCGGACCCTCAGCTGGCACAGCCCGATGTGGTAAGTAATCCCACGACAATCCAATACATTCAACCCTTGATAATCCAGTCTTTGACAATCCAGTCCCTGACCTTCCAGTCATGATTTACTGGGGACCGTTTTTACAGCACTAAAATAGTCTTGGTAATCCAGTTATTTCACCTTCCAGTTCCAGTGGCTGATTATCAGCAACACAATATGTAATTAGTACAAAAACTGGATCCAATATTCCAGTCATCACTCAACCTTTTTACAATTTTGACTAGTTACTAGTATTAAAGAGTTTCCTTTGATACATCCACATCAAAATTTGAATGAGAGAATCGTTTGATGATATAAATATAGACCAATCCAGCTGTCAGATTTCTTATAGAGATTAGGAGTTGCTAGTGAATGAGAATCTTCTCCACCAGCCTGAAAATATTTGGAATGCAGACAAGACCGGTTCCCCTAGATTTCTGCCTAATCAAAGTAGGGGCAAATGTTTGGGTTTTACTAGTGGTAATCGTCCAAATATAACTGTAATGGGCTGTGCTAGTGAAACTCTTTATGACATGCAAAGGGGGGCCTATGATAATGTGCGCCATTGGTATGGTCATGAATGATATGGTGACCGTGGAGGTCAAGCTCACAAAAAGTTTCCAGGTTGCGATTATATCAGTGTGTACAGTCCAACAGCTTTCAGGAAGTCTATGATAAGATCAGGTTTCATGGTATGAAAGAGTTCTTTCAGATCAGTTACTTCATAGTATCCTTGTCGAACAGGTGTGAAATCAATGCATTCCAAAAGGATGTTTTCTATTGTCAAGGATTTGTCACAAACTATGCATTGTGGTGGATCTTCTCGTTTGAGGAGGTACGAGTTGGTTAGTGTGGAATGTCCAATGCGACAGCGAGTAAAAAATGTCGGATCTTTTCTGATTGTGAGTCCATTATGACATAAAATTCTCTGTATGAAATTAATCTAATTTCCACTTGATGTACACCCAGGCTGCTACATCTATTCATGAGGGCTTCTTGACATCATGGAGAAAATGTAACAGTAACCTTATGTTTCAGACTGTGCCCAGCAGGTGGCCGTGGGGGGCGTGCTAATTAAATTGTTGCCGGTGCAGAGGCAGACCCTGTTGCGGGAGGTTCTGCGGCTGGTAGACAGGACGGTGGAGCGGAAGGCCAACAACCGCATGTCATGTGGAGCGGTGACCAAGGTGTTTGGTCCGATTCTGTTCAGAGTAGAGGTAAGTTTAACTCATGTGATGAGAGATTTTTATTTTTAATATTGTACCACACAGCGATCTTCCCGAAAATAGAGAATAGACGGGAAGATCAAACTCTGTGTGGGGTTTGAGAATGTCTGGCACTGCCCTACACTTTAGTACTGAAAGAGTTGTGAAATAGGAAAGGCTCCACAAGGTTCTTTCTCGTGCGTATTTCAGGAGTTGAATTGAGTTGAGTCTAAGAAGTGAAATAACCAATAAGCTCAGTATTCATTTGTGATTTTCTTTACATTCATTAAAAAAAACTGTAATACTGGTGTAGGTTATTCAATTTGGAGGCAATGTACAGGGTTCCCTCTTAAAGTAATGGTGCCATGTCCCCTCTCAATGTAAAAGGCCATGTCCCATGTCTTAGTCACTTAATACTTACTATGTCCCATGTTGATCTTAATGAATGTCCATGTCCATGCCCATGTTCCATTTCCTATGCCATTCATCGCTCCTATGACGGCTTACATAGGATTGTGACATATGTTATGTCATATTGAAGGAACCGGTATCCCTCTTTGCAGCCGCAGCAGCAGCCGCAGCTTCACCGGCGGGCAGTGCTGCTTGAGGTAAGGACTGTGTTTTGCCTCCCAATGCTGTTTTCGACAGGAGACATAGGGTCGCCCATCTATTTCTCCCTTACTGTAATGAGCCTCCTGTCTGGATGAGGATGGGGGGGAGGGGGGGGGGGGATGCCATATCTATTCTCAAAGTAAATAGACTGAGGTCCACAATGATCTGATCTATTTTTACTTAAATTGAAACATAGATGAGGGCTTTTAAATTTATTGACAATGATAGGTTAATTTCAGACCCCAGACGCCATAGAAGCAATGTTTGTTTGTTTCATTTTTGAGCACTTGATAAGCCCAAGGCAAACTATGGTGGGCCTCACATTTCAGCCCACTTAGTTCTCCTAAGACCCATTAAGCAATGCTGACTTTAGGACGATCCTGCAGGCTTGACTTGCCCAGTGATCCAGGCTGACAAGCTGTACACTTTTAATTCTATAGGGAACATGGGAAGCAACCCGTTGGTTTACTACAGAGATGCAGGTGTAAGTAAGTAGCTTTTTCCCTCTGGATACTAGTGAGACTCTACATTATAACTTAAAATAGTTTACATTTACTGCCTTTGAGACCCAACACACAAACAAAACAAAGGAAAAAGAAGACCCGTGAACGCGGGCGAATATAGGCGCCCCATGATGCGCATCGAGTTGCAAACGGCCGATATCGGACATGAAGACTTAAACCATGGATGTTTTTTATGAGCTTACTGTGAAAGTGTGTTGTAATTGGATCATTTTAGTCCAATCCACAAGGGAGACTTGAGGCTACACGTGTATCCTCCTTGGTCTTTGCTTGAGCTCTGCCCTATCCCCGCGCCATCTTGTCACCGACCACCTGTGACGTCACAGACCGGAAATTAGGTCAGTGCTGCTGACGTGACGCACCGCATTACGTCAAAGTAGCCATGGCTACTGTTGCCGTGGTTACTGACGCAGTTTCAAGCCAGACTAGTTCAAGTTACAACCACAGATCAGGAAGGTAAGACGAGAAGTATCAAGATGTCCAACAGAAATCACTGCATCCTGAGCCTCATGGAAAAGATGAGGATGGCCAGGCGGATATCGGAGGCAGAGGTAGGCCCTACTTTTAATATATTTTTTTGTTAGAATGACTACCATATCTGACTGGCTAGCATCAAATAAATATGATTTTTTTACCAGGTATATCATAGGCCGATACATTAATTACATGTAGGCCTGACTGTAGATACAGCCCTAAAATGACGCCAATGAAGTAGTAAATAGCAACTAACAACCGACAAATAGCAATCTAAGGTATGCATACAAATGGCAACTGACTACCAGCAAACAGCAAACGTCAAATAATGTCGGACCGGCCTTCCATACCTATAACACTTCCCATAAAGTGGTGGAGGTGTTGCCATGGTACCCACCTGCCACCCCCATAAGGTGGTAGACGTGGTGGAGGTGTTGCCATGGTACCCACCTGACATCATTTAGATACTAATTTGTGACTTAGGAATATTGAGCACATTAAATAACATTGTGGTGACAGCAGGAGATGATGATGCTAGATATGTTCACAACATCCAGCGGTACAAGAACCAGTACAACAAGCACCCAGCTGCTGACACAGCTGACAAACACCCAGCTGCTGACACCCACCCAGCTGCTGACACAGCTGACACCCACCCAGCTGCTGACACCCACCCAGCTGCTGACACAGCCGACACCCACCCAGCTGCTGACACAGCTGACACCCACCCAGCTGCTGACAACCAACCAGCTGCTGACACAGCTGACACCCACCCAGCTGCTGACACAGCTGACAACAACCCAGCTGCTGACACAGCTGACAACCACCAAGCTGCTGACACACCTTACACCCACCCAGCTGCTGACACAGCTGACACCCACCCAGCTGCTGACACAGCTGACACCCACCCAGCTGCTGACAGCTGACACCCACCCAGCTTAGGAGTTGCTAGTGAATGAGAATCTTCTCCACAAGCCTGAAAATATTTGGAGTGTAGACAAGACCGGTTCCCCCAGATTTCTGCCTAATCAAAGTAGGGGCAAATGTTTGGGTTTTACCAGTGGTAATCGTCCAAATACAACTGTAATGGGCTGTGCTAGTGAAACTCTTTATGACATGCAAAGGGGTGCATATGATAATGTGCGCCATTGGTATGGTCATGAATGATATGGTGACGGTGGAGGTCAAGCTCTCAAAAAGTTTCCAGGCTGCAATTATATCAGTGTGTACAGTCCAACGGCTCTAAGGAAGTCTATGATAAGATCAGGTTTCATGGTATTAAAGAGTTCTTTCAGATCAGTTACTTGATAGTATCCTTGTCGAACAGGTGTGAAATCAATGCATTCCAAAAGGATGTCTTCTATTGTTGAGGTCACAAACTATGCATTGTGGTGGATCTTCTCATTTCAGGAGGTACGAGTTGGTTAGTCTGGAATGTCCAATGCGACAGCAAGTAAAAAATGTCTGATCTTTTCTGATTGTGAGTCCATTATGAAATAAAAGTTCTCTGTATGAAATGAATCTAATTTCCACTAGATGTACCGGCAACACCCGGGCTGCTGCATCAATTCATGAGGGCTACTTGACATCATGGAGAAAATCTAACAGTACCCTTATGTTTCAGACTGTGCCCAGCAGGTGGCCGTGGGGGGCCTGCTGATCAAATTGTTGCCGGTGCAGAGTCAGACCCTGTTGCGGGAGGTTCTGCGGCTGGCGGACAGGACGGTGGAGCGTAAAGGGAACAACCGCATGTCATGTGGGGCGGTGGCCAAGGTGTTTGGTCCGATTCTGTTCAGAGTAGAGGTAACTTTAACTCATGTGATGAGAGATGTCATTTGTATTTCTATTATAACCAGGTTTTGATTATTTTTATTATTGCACGAAACACAGATCTTCCCCAGAATAGATAATACATGGGAATATACATGGGGTTTGGGGAATGTCTGGCACTGCCCTACACTATAGTACTGAGACAGTTGTATTATAGGAAAGGGTCCACAAGGCTCAGTCTGGTGTGTATTTCACAAGTTAAAATTCAGTGATAGATGCCACGTTTTGTCAATAAAAAGGAGGAAATGCTAAGACTTCCGTCGATTTTCGGTAGGAAATTACCTTAATTCAATTCAATAATTAATCCAGCAAAACTTTAGGAATTCCTGCAAAAGTAGGAAAAGTGGCACGAGTTCACCATGTGAAATCGCTCATTGTTCCTTTGTGACTTTCTTTACGTCCATCAACGACATTTTTAGCCTTTCAAGGACAATCACGAGGAGACCCTGTGGGTTGAGGAGCTGACGACCTTGATGATGTTGAAACGGGGTAAGGACTGTGTGTTTCCTCACAATGCTGATCGCCCATCTATTTTTCTCCTATTGTGATGAGCCTTTTCTCTCTGGCCCCTTTTGGAGCTCTGGATAGAGTTGGGAGGGGGGGGGGGGCATACCATGTCCCCTAACAATATTAAGTAGGAGAATATTAGACAGGAGGGTACAGAGCTTTGTACAGTGAAACCCAGGAGAAAGACAAGATCGTAAAGATTGGAGAAGAATGGTGCAGCTGTAGATGCTTGGTATTGCAGGTTTATGGAAGAGAATGCTGCCCTTTCCTTGCGGATAAATCCAGCTGTCAGAGTTTTTGTAAAGTTGAGGAGTTGCTAGTGAATGAGAATCTTCTTCAAAAGCCTCAAAATATCTGGAATGTGACCTTCATACTTATGAAAAACTTAATTACAAAATGTAATTCTGTGATGCACTTGTCACACCAAGTGAAGGGATAAGCAGAGGGCAGAGCTCCAAGGTAAGGGGAATTAAGATGTCTTGAAAGTTTTATATTGGTCCACATCCATCCTCTCCCTCTCGCGCCACAGATCTCTGTACCTGGATCTATAATATAAGGCTGACAACAACCATACATCTGCTGTATAAACAGCTGACAACGACCACACAGCTGCTGTGTGTCCCATCCATGTTCGAAATTGTCACAAACCTTGTATTTCATTAGGCCTAATTGTAGCGCGACCGAGAAGGCACAGCTTGAGGCCCATTTAGCTGTAGGAGACCAACGAAGGAGGAGTCTCTATCCGGTAAGAGATACTAGTAGTGTGCAACCTAATATAAGCATGTCTACTTTCTTCGATTTCAAATCATTAATACAACCATACAGCTGTTGTATACACAGCTGACAACCACACAGCTAGTAGAAGTAGGAGAATATTAGACAGCAGGCTACAAAGCTGTGTACAGTAAAACCCAGGAGAAAGAGAAGATCGGCAAGATGGGAGAAGAATGGTGCAGCTGGAGATGCTTGGTATTGCAGGTTTATGGAAGAGAATCATGTCCTTTCCTTGCGGACCAATCCAGCTGTCAGAGATAACTATGTCCATAGAGTTGAGGAGTTGCTAGTGAATGAAAATATTCTCCACCAGCCTGCATATATTCGGAATGGGGATGAGACCAATGCATTTCTGAAACAGTAGGGGAGGAAATAGATGATATGATATAGTTTTAAAACCAACACAGCCGAAGGCTGGTCAGCAGGTCCACAGGGCCTATACGGACCAAACCTGGAGGAAATAGAAGTGTCACCAGTTTTTATGAGACTTTTGGATATCAGCCAGGGGGGACGGGTGGTCCTATGCCCTGGAAAGACACCTCAAACTTAGCTCTACCGTTTCCCTTCCTGCATCTCGTGCAGCATCCACGAGGGCACCCTGACTCAGCAGATCTGGGTGCTGGACCCGGACATGGTTGTGCCAGCTGATGCCATCAAAGACCTCGACGGTAAGTAAATGTCACCTCCTAAGGTGGGAAAGATGGGAGAAGAATAGTGCAGCTGGAGATGCTTGGTATTGCAGATTGATTGATTGATTGATTGGATTGTTTTACGTCCAAGTGTGCTATGACGCCTGGGACTTACTCAAGAGTTTATCGGACTCTCGGTCCGTTCTTTTCTCATCTAGGTTGCGTTTAAGTGTGTGAGTGCATGTACGCGTCCATGTGTTTATGAGTCTACTTGTAGCAGTGGGGCACGGCTCGTAGCGGTGGAACAATGCTCGTGGCATCGGGCCCCTCTTTATTGTGCTGCCTCACACAGATGCTGTGCCGCAGACTGTTGACACCTCATCTGACCAGTCCATTATCCTGACACCAGCGGGGGTTCATGGAAGAGAATGATACCCTTTCCTTGCTGACCAATCCAGCTGTCAGAGTTTTTATAGAGTTGAGGAGTTGCTAGTGAATGAGAATCTTGCCCACAAGCCTGAAAATATTTGGAATGCAGACAAGACCGGGGGATTAACAAAATATGTTGATTTTGTGGTTGAGTTGTTTTAAAGCTGTTCTCTTCTATTTTAAAGACTTGCTTCTTACGCTGCAGCGGGTGAGTGACACCATCTTTTCGGAAGTCTCTGCTGGCCCATATAGTACGACAGTCACGTCGCTGTATGGGTCAGCGTACGGTGCTGGCCTTCTAGATGAGGAGTGCTCAGTGTATAGGTATATGCTGTTGGAGAAGGAAAATGCAGGCTGCAGAGGCCCTAAAAGCAGAGACTGCAGCTACTTCAAAGACGACCTTCAGGGGTAGGATGAATGACTGGACTGAGCCGAATGTAGACATGTAAAGATCTACAATTGAATCAATTTCTGGTGCCCGTCTTTGAGCGAACAATCTCATTAGCGTCCAGGACCACCTAGGCGTCCCTTGCGGAGGAAACATCTGGGTGGTCGAATTGGGCACCTGTGTCCGAGTAGGATGCCATGCTCAGGTAAGTAAGAAGACTCATGCAGTATTTTGTGTCATGAGGATATTGGCCAGGCTGCAGTAGCAGAGGGGTGCTAGGGTTTTTTCCAGGTGTGTGTTAACACATTGTGGTGTCTATAGCTGGGGCATTTGCATTTGAGCAGCTGACCTCATTTCGAGGTGGAAAAGTAGGGCAGGAAATCATTTCTAGTATTATAAGGATCAGTATTTGTGTCTGAGTTATAGCGCTCATCATTTGTGGTAGGATGATGCTGATTGAATCCTAAAATGAGTTCTTATTGACAACTTCCAGGCCATTCAGTAAGGCCACCATCTGGGAGGCAGAGAACTCAAGACCATGGCGCTACAGTTAGTAAGTAAAATTACCCGTTGTTTGAAACATTCTATTTCTGCAACAGTTTCAAAATAAGGGAGTAAAGTTGTAGTTGGTCTAAGAGACCAGACTTGTAGGACATTGGCAGTGACAGCTTATAGCAGCATTTCAAATTCTATACAGTGTAGGTCATGCAGAGAGGTACAGTACCACTTTTTTCTTACAATTTATTTTCTTGTGATCGGGAAATGCATAGCCCCTATTACTTGGTGGTCTTTGCAGAATTCAGTTTCAAGCACTTTACTATGGTGCAGGAAAAGGATGATCAGTAAACTTGATTGATTGATTGATTTGTATAACCAGATGAAAACCCAAGTATATCAGCAATTAAAGCATCTGGATGAATTAAATTTATTGAAAATTGCATTTATTTACAATAGCAATTTTCAGGATGATAAGAATATTTGGCTGCGTAGTGGAGGGAAAGATAAAAAAAACAACAGGAGAATCACAACTCTGAAATCAACCATGTTGCTGTCCTTATATTACCTAAAAAGTGAAATTGTCTCAAAATATGTTCCAGACAGGTGGATCGGTCAGAAGCACCTTGGACATTGAGGTAGTAAGTCTGCATAGATATAGAGAGTATGCCACGTTTAACTGGAAGAGCAAGTTTCAGTTTCATCAACATTTGTCACCCTGAAGGCCTCAGTAGTTTTCTCATTCCATATCAGGGAGTGATCATTTGTCAAGAACTGGGTGTATTAGGTGTTATGTATGGCGAGATAGCTACAATAGAGAATTATTTGTTCAAAACCATGGTAGATAAGAATGGTGTCTTTTGTCTACGCGTTTAACCACGGCATGCCAAGAGAGGCCTGTCACCAAGGCAAAACGTCAAGGGAAGCTGCCCAGCCGCAGGTCAAAAGGCTCCTTTGGAGGTGCCACGTGGTTAAATGCGGTTCTGATATCAAACACAAGTCGAGATAATTCAAGATTAACTCAGATAATAGAGATTGTGCCAATTGTACTTCAATGCTGACATTATATTTACACTAACATCAAATAACTATAAGGCCAACTGAATAACCTTGGACAAAGGAAATTCATTGCCAGAGGATATGTAATTCAGTTTATCCACCACCAATTGTAAGGTTACAAACAGTTGGTGGGATAACGCAATATTGGATAGATGCTGGCCTACCCATACAGATGGAAGATATAGAAGCAATCCTGAAGGGGTGGGCCACACTCCAAAAAGCAGGAAGGCTAAGTAAGCTCATTGATTGATAAGCCAAATGTCCTCTTAGGTAGTTTAACGTCATTGTATTCCAGACTGCCATTAGGTTTTTCACAAGTAATGGTAGGCCGAATGGTTATTGTATCCAGGATAATTGAATCCGTGAAATGAGCTGAAGACAGAAATCCCGCTGCTATACATTTACCGCAGCAAGGGCTCTCTGATGTCCAAAACCACATAAATATGGTGTAAGAGGGAGAGGCCTTTCATATGCTACAAGTATGGGAGAAGTAACAACCCTCTGAGAATATTGATTGATTGATTGATTGGATTGTTTTACGTCCAAGTGTACTATGTATGACGCCTGGGACTTACTCAAGAGTTAATCGGACTCTCGGTCCGCTCTTTTCTCATCTAGGTTGCGCGTTTAAGTGTGTGAGTGCGTGTGCGCGCGCATGTGTTCATGAGCCTACTTGTAGCAGTGGGACACGGCTTGTAGCGGTGGAACAATGCTCGTGGCATCAGGCCCCTCTTTATTGTGCTGCCTCACACAGATGCTGTGCCGCAGACTGTTGACACCTCATCTAACCAGTCCATTATCCTGACACCGGCGGGCTTCTTTTTTAATCGGGAGAATATTCTCTTTCAACCACATCTTGTATTATAAACTGTTGACATTTGTTCTGCAAAATACATTCACCTATTTGTCATTGCAATATCACAAGCCATGGGTTTTGTTTTCACAGTGTAATCAGTCCTGAATAAAGGTAGTGTCTTGTGCATGTTGATTGAGATTATAATGGTTGATTTTATCGCATATCTAACCTTTAGATAAAATAGTGTTTTGTTTTGAATTAAGAGACGGGAGATGCAGTGAGTATATGCTTTTCAAAGGTTAGTTTATTGACTTCTGATTATATCTTATAGGAGAATGATTACTCTAGTGATTAACTTCACAATATGGTTGTTTTTGGCAGATAATCATTTCAAAGCAACACTATATGTGAAATCAACAATTCTAGGATTTGATGCAAAATGAGCTTCATCATCATCACATCTATAAAATCCATTGTAATCTACCCAAAACGCAAACAAAACAGAAGAAAAAAATGAGGCGCGAGCGCCGGCAAAAATAGGCTTTTGTTTGTTTGTTTGTGTAGTTTAACGTCCCACTGACTATGCAGGTGAGACTTACTCAAGTTTCAGTTTTTCACAAGTAAGAAGGTAGGCCGAAGGCCTACCTCGGATGATCGTATCCAGGATGATCGAATCTATGAGATGAGCCAAAAGATAGAAATCCCGCTCCTACACATTTACCGAAGCAAGGGTTCTTTAACCTCCGACACCACATAGACATGGTGTGAGAGGGACAGGCCTTTGTTATGCTGTAAGTCTACCACAGCATGGGAAAGAGCAGCCAAAGGTATAGTCGGGAAGCAATGAAACTCCAAGCTGATACAAACTGTGTGCCATCAGTCTGGAGTGATACATCCCGACTAGCCAAACTAGTCTCCCCCATTTTTTTTTTCATTTTTTGTATTTTTTGCATTTTTTTGTATTTTTTATTTTATTTATTTTTTTAATTTTCCATTTCATAATTTGTCCCATAGTTGGGTTTCCTTTAAGAATTTTAATACATTTTCGTCATTAGTGGTGTTGAAAACACTGTACATAGATGTTGTGTCTGAAAGATGTTTTCTTCTACTTTCTGCAGTCCTTCTACAGTGGAGTAGAAGATGCTCCACTGTCAGACGGGTACTGCAGTCTTGACATCTTGGTTCATATTCCCCATTCAGTCTGTACTCGTGTGTCAGTTTAGTGTGACCAATCCTTAGACGGTTTAATCTCACTTGTTCTGCTCGTTTTAGCTTTTTCCTCATTGTCACTCCTTTCAGTTTTGGCTGAACCGAGTACATGGTATTATGACCCTTTTCTTTGTTCCATGCAGCTTGCCATTTTGCTTTCATGTGGCTATCTATGGATGGTAACAGGTCAGTGTATGGAATGGAAGTTAGGCGAGGTCTCAGACTCAGAGCTCTCTTTGCAGCTTCATCTGCTTCCTCATTTCCTTCGATTCCAATGTGACTTGGTAGCCAGCAGAAAAGTACTTCTTTTTTCTTCCTTTTCAGGTCAGAGGTTCTCTTTCGCATGTCGCGTATCAGTGGATTGACAGGCATATATTGGAGCATTGCCTGCAGACATGACTTGGAGTCTGAGAAGACAATAAATTTGTTCTCTTTGCAATCATCCATCCACTCTACTGCTTCAAGAAGTGCACTGGCCTCTGCAGTGAAAATGCTGGCTTTAGGGTGTAGGCGTCCACTGAGATTCTGAGATTGCGTGTGAACTCCATAACCTACCCTTTCATTGTCTTTTGACCCATCTGTATAGATTGGCATGTGATCTTTATATTTTTCCTCAATAGTTTTCAGATTCTTTTTGAAAAGAGCAGGGTTTGTGTCTGCCTTTTTGTTTTTTGTGAGGTCCAAGTTGACACTGGGCTTCCCTGTCAACTTGGACCTCACCGCAGATTTCGCGCATCGAGTTGCAAACGGCCGATTTCGGGCATGAAGACTTAACCATGGATGTTTTTTATGAACTTACTGTGAAAGTGTGTTGTGATTGGATCATTTCAGTCCAATCCACAAGGGAGACTTGAGGCAACACGTGTATCCTCCTTGGTCTTTGCTTGACCTCTGCCCTATCCCCGCGCCATCTTGTCACCGACCACCTGTGACGTCACAGACCGGAAATTAGGTCAGTGCTGCTGACGTGACGCACCGCATAACGTCAAAGTAGCCATGGTTACTGTTGCCGTGGTTACTGACGCAGTTTCAATCCAGACTAGTTCAAGTTACAACCACAGATTAAAGAGGTTACACGAGAAGTATCAAGATGTCCGACAGAAAGCACTGCATCCTGGGCCTCATCCAGGTGTAAGTAAGTACCTTTTCCCCTCTTGAAACCTTCGAAGAAAAAGAAGCAAAATCTCTAGGTTCTCAACTAAAGAACAACTGCACAGCAAAACAATGCAAGGAGATGATATTCCTGCAGATAAAGTGATCTGCGATATTCTGAAAATATTTTGAATAGTGATATATAACTCAGATGACTTCTTGTATTTCCAAATTACTATATACAATATGTAAATTGTAATATCAAGCCTTTACATACATTTTTATGCACATTTACACTTCCACATTTCTGAACCAAAATATATTCACTGGTATTGACTATCCCATTAGTGGCAAAAGTGACAATTTTGTTTGCATTTAAATTTCCTATCACACTTCCCATTAAGTGGTGGGAGGTGTTGCCATGGTACCCACCTGCCACCCCCATAAGGTGGTAGACGTGGTGGACGTGTTGCCATGGTACCCACCTGCCACCCCCATAAGGTGGTAGAAGTGGTGGGAGGTGTTGCCATGGTACCCACCTGCCACCCCCACAAGGTGGTAGATGTGGTGGGAGGTGTTGCCATGGTACCCACCTGCCACCCCCATAAGGTGGTAGATGTGGTGGGAGGTGTTGCCATGGTACCCACCTGCCACCCCCATAAGGTGGTAGACGTGGTGGGACGTGTTGCCATGGTACCCATCTGCCACCCCCATAAGGTGGTAGACATGGTGGACGTGTTGCCATGGTACCCACCTGCCACCCCCATAAGGTGGTAGACGTGGTGGGATGTGTTGCCATGGTACCCACCTGCCACCCCCATAAGGTGGTAGACGTGGTGGAGGTGTTGCCATGGTACCCACCTGCCACCCTCATAAAGTGGTAGAAGTGGTGGGAGGTGTTGCCATGGTACCCACCTGTCACCCCCATAAAGTGGTAGAAGTCGTGGGAGGTGTTGCCATGGTACCCACCTGCCACCCCCATAAAGTGGTAGAAGTCGTGGGAGGTGTTGCCATGGTACCCATCTGCCACCCCCATAAGGTGGTAGACGTGGTGGACGTGTTGCCATGGTACCCACCTGCCACCCCCATAAGGTGGTAGACGTGGTGGGATGTGTTGCCATGGTACCCACCTGCCACCCCCATAAGGTGGTAGACGTGGTGGACGTGTTGCCATGGTACCCACCTGCCACCCCCATAAGGTGGTAGATGTGGTGGGAGGTGTTGCCATGGTACCCACCTGCCACCCCCATAAGGTGGTAGACGTGGTGGACGTGTTGCCATGGTACCCACCTGCCACCCCCATAAGGTGGTAGATGTGGTGGGAGGTGTTGCCATGGTACCCACCTGCCACCCCCATAAGGTGGTAGACGTGGTGGACGTGTTGCCATGGTACCCACCTGCCACCCCCATAAGGTGGTAGATGTGGTGGGAGGTGTTGCCATGGTACCCACCTGCCACCCCCATAAGGTGGTAGACGTGGTGGACGTGTTGCCATGGTACCCACCTGCCACCCCCATAAAGTGGTAGAAGTGGTGGGAGGTGTTGCCATGGTATCCACCTGCCACCCCCACAAGGTGGTAGACGTGGTGGACGTGTTGCCATGGTACCCACCTGCCACCCCCATAAGGTGGTAGATGTGGTGGGAGGTGTTGCCATGGTACCCACCTGCCACCCCATGAGAATAGAATGTAATGTGTCAATTTTTATCTTACAGGTTACTGCTCCACCCCTTGTCCCCACAACCAAGGTGGTTGACTTAATTGCTGTGGCTGAGGAGCCTGCAGTAGTTCTTTGCCTCCCACACACCATCACTGTGACAAGGCAGCCTTCAGCAGCCCTCAGACGGTAAAGTTGGTCCTCGCAGCCAAACTAGCTTATTAAAGCAAGCAGCTGCTTGAGCTGATAAGAGCAGTGATGGATCTGCTGGTAAGTGTTGCCATGGTTGATTGATTGGTTGATTGATTGATTGAATTGTTTTACGTCCAAGTGTGCTATGACCCCTGGGACTTACTCAAGAGTTTATCGGACTCTCGGTTTGAGCCTCTTTTTGGAGTTTCCCACCATCTCAAATCTATACATTGATGTATCACACTTGGAAATCCAATTAGAAGTGTCCGATTGTCCTATTCTATTTCTGCAACAATTTCAAAATAGGGGAGTAAAGTTGTAGTTGGTCTGAGAGACCAGACTTGGAGGACATTGGCAGTGACGGCTTATAGCAGCATTTCAAGATTAATACAGTGTAGGTCATGCACAAAGGTACAGTCCCACTTTTTTCTTCCAATTTCTTTTCTTGTGATCGGGAAATGCATAGACCCCATTACTTAGTGGTCTTTGCAGAATTAGGTTTCAAGCAATCACTTTACTATGGTGAAGGAAAAGGATGATCAGTTAACTTGATTGATTGATTGATTTGTATGACCAGATGAAAACCCAAGTATATCAGCAATTAAAGCATCTGGATGAATTAAATTTGTTGAAAATTGCATTGCTTTACAAAGGCAATTTTCAGGATGATGAGAAAATTTGGCTGCGTAGTGGAGGGAAAGATAAGAAAACCAACAGGAGAATCACATGTGGTATACCAACTCTCAAATCAACCATGTGCTGTCATTTTATTACCTAAAAGTGAAATTGTCTCAAAATATGTTCCAGACAGGGGGATCGGTCAGAAGCACCTTGAATATTGAGGTAGTAAGTCTGCATAGATATAGAGAGTATCCCACGTTTAACTGGAAGAGCAAGTTTCAGTTTCATCAACATTTGTGATGCTGAAGGCCTCAGTAGTTTTCTCATTCTCATTCCACTACCTGTTAGGTAGTTTAACGTCATTGTATTCCAGACTGCCATTAGGTTTTTCACAAGTAATGGTAGGCCGAATGGTTATTGTATCCAGAATAATTGAATCCATGAAATGAGCTGAAGACAGAAATCCTGCTCCTACACATTTACCGAAGCAAGGGTTCTTTTACCTACAATACCACATAGACATGGTGTGAGAGGGACAGGCCTTTGCTATGCTTTAAGTCTACCACAGCATGGAAAAGTGCAGCCATAGGTATAGTCGGCAGCAATGGAAACATTGATGATATAAATGTATATATAATCCAAATACAATTTCTTCAGAAATTGACAAAAACCAATTACTACATAAGGAGGAGTTGACTAATCCCATCCATGTTTGAAATTGTCACAAACCTTTATCAATTGTAGCGCCACCAACCTGCCACGGTATCCTATAGTTCATTCGGCCAGAAGAGGGGGAGAACAACGAAGAAGGAGACTTTGTTTGTTTGTTTGTGTAGTTTAACGTCCCACTGACTATGCAGGTGCAGTCCTTCTACAGTGGAGTAGAAGATGCTCCACTGTTAGACGGGTACTGCAGTCTTGACATCTTGCTTCATATTCCCCATTCAGTCTGTACTCTTGTGTCAGTTTAATGTGACCGATCCTTAGACGGTTTAATCTCACTTGTTCTGCTCGTTTTAGCTTCTTCCTCATTGTCACTCCTTTCAGTTTTGGCTGAACTGAGTACATGGTATCATGGCCCTTTTGAGAAAGATGGGAGAAGAATGGTGCAGCTGGGTATGTTTGGTATTGCAGGTTCATGGAACAGAATGATACCCTTTCCTTGCGGACCAATCCAGCTGTCAGATTTTTTATAGAGTTGAGGAGTTGCTAGTGAATGAGAATCTTCTCCACATGCCTGAAAATATTTGGAATGCAGAAAAGACCGGTTCCCCTAGATTTCTGCAAATGTCTTTGGGCTTTTACCAGTGGTAATCCTCCATATATAATTGCATTTGTATGGTGTCCACGAGTGGAGAAGTAGAGGTAGGATGACGAGTATTTATTGATTTATTTGTTCAACGTCCAGACGTACGTACAAAGTACCCTATGGGTCTGCCTCAGGTTTGACAGGACACTAGGTCCTTTCTTTTCTCATCTTTAAGTTGCGCATAAGTGTGTGGTTGTGCGCGTGTGCACGTTTTTGTGAGTCTGCTTGTAGCAGTGGGGAGGGATCTCCGCACCCTTAGGTATGATGTAAGCTACAGTTTCTTGTCAGGATGCAGGTTTTCAAAAACAGCTTAGTTCTCCTCTTTCCTTTTTGCATCTCGTACAGCATCCACGAGGGCACTCTGGTTCAGCAGATCAGGGTGCTAGACCCGGACATCTGTCTGTCGACAGATGCCATGAAGGACCCCGACGGTAAGTAAATGTCACCTCCTAAGGTGGTTTACGTACATTAGCATGTTATGCTGTTCACTCTCTCTTATGCTGTTGCTTGTTTATAAATAATAATAATCCAATATTGCAGTCCTCATAGTAACTAAAGCATTCCGCTTTTTAAATAATGACAAAATTCTCTTCTTAGGCTACATTTTTAATCTTTGCGTTAAAGCCGGGGGTTGCAGATACCTCAGAAATGTAACAGAATGATACCCTTTCCTTGCGGATCAATCCAGCTGTCAGAGTTTTTATAGAGTTGAGGAGTTGCTAGTGAATGAGAATCTTCCCCACAAGCCTGAAAACATTTGGAATGCAGACAAGACCGGGGGATTAACAAAATATGTTGATGTTGTGGTTGAGTTGTTTTAAAGCTGTTCTCTTCTATTTCACGCTGAAAGCCTCAGTAGTTCTCTTCTATTTCACGCTGAAAGCCTCAGTAGTTTTCTCATTCTATTTCAGGGAGTGATCTAACTGTACCCTTATGTTTCAGACTGTGCCCAGCAGGTGGCCGTGGAGGGCCTGCTCATCAAATTGTTGCCGGTGCAGAGGCAGACCCTGTTGCGGGAGGTTCTGCGGCTGGCGGGCAGGACGGTGCAGCGGAAAGCCAACAACTGCATGTCGCGTGGGGCGGTGGCTAGGGTGTTTGGTCCGATTCTGTTCGGAGTAGAGGTAATTTTAACTCATGTGATGAGAGATGTCATTTATATTTATATTGTAACCAGGTTTTGATTATTTTTATTAGTGCACGACACACAGATCTTCCCGAGAATAGATAATACTTGGGAACATCAAACTCCATGTGGGGTTTGAGGGTGTCTGACACTGCCCTACACTGTAGTACTGAGACAGTTGTATTACAGGAAAGGGTCCACAAGGCTCAGTCTGGTGTGTATTTTACAAGTTAAAATTCATTGAGAGATGCCACGTTTTGTTAATAAAAAGGAGGAAATGCTAAGACTTCCGTCGATTTTCGGTAGGAAATTACCTTAATTCAATTCAATTCAATAATTAATCCAGCAAAACTTTGGGAATTCCTGCAAAAGTAGGAAAAGTGGCACGAGTTCACCATGTGAAATCAGCTCATTGTTCCTTTGTGACTTTCTTTACATTCATCAACGACATGTTTAGCCTAAAAGACTTTCAAGGACGATCACAAGGAGACCCTGTGGGTTAAGGAGCTGACGACCTTGATGATGTTGAAACAGGGCAAGGGCTGTGTGTTTCCTCACAATGCTGATCGCCCATCTATTTCTCTCTCACTGTGATGAGCCTTTTCTCTCTGGCCCCTTTTGGAGCTCTGGATGAGGTTGGGAGGGGGGGGTGGGGTGCATGCCATGTCCCCTAACAATATTAAGTAGGAGAAGTATGAGAACATTAGACAGGAGGGTACAGAGCTTGGTACAGTAAAACCCAGGAGAAAGACAAGATCGTAAAGATGGGAGAAGAACGGTGCAGCTGTAAATGCTTGGTATTGCAGGTTTATGGAAGAGAATGATACCCTTTCCTTGCGGACCAATCCAGCTGTCAGAGTTTTTATAGAGTTGAGGAGTTACTACTGAATGAGAATCTTCTCCACAAGCCGGAAAATATTTGGAATGTGACCTTCATGTGTGATGGTTTATGAGATACAAAATACTTATGAAAAACTTAATTACAAAATGTAATTCTGTGATGCACTTGTCACACCAAGTGAAGGGATAAGCAGAGGGCAGAGCTCCAAGGTAAGGGGAATATGTCTTGAAAGTTTTATATTGGTCCAGACCCATCCTCTCCCTCTCGCGCCACAGATCTCTGTACCTGGATCTATAATATAAGGCTGACAACAACCATACATCTGCTGTATAAACAGCTGACAACGACCACACAGCTGCTGTGCATCCCATCCATCTTCGAAATTGTCACAAACCTTGTATTTCATTAGTTGTAGCGTCACCGAGAAGGTTGAAGACCTTTCAGCCGTAGGAGACCAACGAAGGAGGAGTCTCTATCCGGTAAGAGATACTAGTAGTGTGCAACCTCATATAAGCATGTCTACTTTCTTCGATTTCAAATCATTAATACAACCATACAGCTGTTGTATACACAGCTGACAACCACACAGCTAGTAGAAGTAGGAGAATATTAGACGGCAGGCTACAAAGCTGTGTACAGTAAAACCCAGGAGAAAGAGAAGATCGGCAAGATGGGAGAAGAATGGTGCAGCTGGAGATGCTTGGTATTGCAGGTTTATGGAAGAGAATCATGTCCTTTCCTTGCGGACCAATCCAGCTGTCAGAGATAACTATTTCCATAGAGTTGAGGAGTTGCTAGTGAATGAGAATATTCTCCACCAGCCTGCATATATTCGGAATGGGGATGAGACCAATGCATTTCTGAAACAGTAGGGGAGGAAATAGATGATATGATATAGTTTTAAAACCAACACAGCCGAAGGCTGGTCAGCAGGTCCACAGGGCCCATACGGACCAAACCTGGAGGAAATAGAAGTGTCACCAGTTTTCATGAGACTTTTGGATATCAGCCAGGGAGGACGGGTGGTCCTATGCCCTGGAAAGAAACCGGGTAGTAGATCTTTCTCTTCTATCAACATGCAATGTTTTATTATCAGTATTTTTGTTTTTTCCTTGTTTAACCGTTTAAGAGCCTAATGCATAATGCTATAATGTAACCTACAGGTTTTTGGCATGTTCTCAAACTTAGCTCTACCGTTTCCCTTCCTGCATCTCGTACAGCATCCACGAGGGCACCCTGGCTCAGCAGATCAGGGTGCTGGACCCGGACATGGTTGTGCCAGCTGATGCCATGAAAGACCTCGACGGTAAGTAAATGTCACCTCCTAAGGTGGGAAAGATGGGAGAAGAATAGTGCAGCTGGAGATGCTTGGTATTGCAGATTGATTGATTGATTGATTGGATTGTTTTACGTCCAAGTGTGCTATGACGCCTGGGACTTACTCAAGAGTTTATCGGACTCTCGGTCCGTTCTTTTCTCATCTAGGTTGCGTTTAAGTGTGTGAGTGCATGTACGCGTGCATGTGTTTATGAGTCTACTTGTAGCAGTGGGGCACGGCTCGTAGCGGTGGAACAATGCTCGTGGCATCGGGCCCCTCTTTATTGTGCTGCCTCACACAGATGCTGTGCCGCAGACTGTTGACACCTCATCTGACCAGTCCATTATCCTGACACCGGCGGGGGTTCATGGAAGAGAATGCTTCCCTTTCCTTGCGGACCAATCCAGCTGTCAGAGTTTTTATAGAGTTGAGGAGTTGCTAGTGAATGAGAATCTTGCCCACAAGCCTGAAAATATTTGGAATGCAGACAAGACCGGGGGATTAACAAAATATGTTGATTTTGTGGTTGAGTTGTTTTAAAGCTGTTCTCTTCTATTTTGAAGACTTGCTTCTTACGCTGCAGCGGGTGAGTGACACCATCTTTTCGGAAGTCTCTGCTGGCCCATATAGTACGACAGCCACGTCGCTGTATGGGTCAGCGTACGGTGCTGGCCTTCTAGATGAGGAGGAGAGTAAGTTTCTGGATAGATGCTTTGAAGCTTCTTAACAAGTGCTCAGTGTATAGGTATATGCTGTTGGAGAAGGAAAATGCTTTAAAGAGCAGGCTGCAGAGGCCCTTAAAGCAGAGACTGCAGCTACTTCAAAGACGACTTTCAGGGGTAGGATGAATGACATGACTGAGCCCAATGTAGACATGTAAAGATCTACAATTGAATCAATTTCTGGTGCCCGTCTTTGAGCGAACAATCTCATTAGCGTCCAGGACCACCTAGGCGTCCCTTGCGGAGGAAACATCTGGGTGGTCGAATTGGGCACCTGTGTCCGAGTAGGACGCCATGCTCAGGTAAGTAAGAAGACTCATGCAATATTTTGTGTCATGAGGATATTGGGCAGGCTGCAGTAGCAGAGGGGGTGCTAGGGTTTGTTCCAGGTGTGTTTTAACACATTGTGGTGTCTATAGCTAGGGTATTTGCATTTGAGCAGCTGACTTCATTTCGAGGTGGAAAAGTAGGGGAGGAAATCATTTCTAGTATTATAAGGATCAATACTTGTGTCTGAGTTATAGCGCTCATCATTTGTGGTAGAATGATGCTGATTGAATCCTAAAATGAGTTCTTATTGACAACTTCCAGTCCGTTCAGTAAGGCCACCATCTGGGAGGCAGAGAACTCAAGACCATGGCGCTACAGTTAGTAAGTAAAATTACCCGTTGTTTGAAATATTCTATTTCTGCAACAGTTTCAAAATAGGGGAGTAAAGTTGTAGTTGGTCTAAGAGACCAGACTTGGAGGACATTGGCAGTGACGGCTTATAGCAGCATTTCAAGTTCTATACAGTGTAGGTCATGCAGAGAGGTACAGTACTACTTTTTTCTTACAATTTTTTTTCTTGTGATCGGGAAATGCATAGCCCCTATTACTTAGTGGTCTTTGCAGAATTAGGTTTCAAGCACTTTACTATGGTGCAGGAAAAGGATGATCAGTAAACTTGATTGATTGATTTGTAAAACCAGATGAAAACCCAAGTATATCAGCAATTAAAGCATCTGGATGAATTAAATTTATTGAAAATTGCATTTATTTACAATAGCAATTTTCAGGATGATATAAGAATATTTGGCTGCGTAGTGGAGGGAAAGATAAAAAAAAAAAACAGGAGAATCACATGTGGTATACCAACTCTGAAATCAACCATGTTGCTGTCATTTTACCTAAAATTTCACCTAAAAAGTGAAATTGTCTCAAAATATGTTCCAGACAGGTGGATCGGTACGAAGCACCTTAAATGTAGAGGTAAGTAGGTCTGCTTAGATATAGAGTACCCCCACGTTTAACTGGAAGAGCAAGTTTCAGTTTCATCAACATTTGTCACGCTGAAGGCCTCAGTAGTTTTCTCATCATATTTCAGGGAGTCATCTAGCTATAACCTTATGTTTCAGACAGTGCCCAGCAGGTGGCCGTGGGGGGCCTGCTGATCAAATTGTTGCCGGTGCAGAGGCAGACCCTGTTGCGGGAGGTTCTGCGGCTGGCGGACAGAGTGGTGCAGCGGAAAACCAACAACCGCATGTCATGTGGGGCAGTGGAGAAGGTGTTTGGCCCTATTATTTTCGGAGTAGAGGTATGTTTAACTCATGTGATGAGAGATGTCATTTGTATTTCTATTATTACCAGGTTTTGATTATTTTTATTACTGCCCCACACACAGATCTTTCTGAGAATAGATAAAACTTGGGAACATCAAACTCCATGTGGGGTTCTGGAGTGTCTGGCACTTTCCTACGCTATAGTACTGAGATGGTTGTAAAATAGGAAAGGCTCCACAAGGTTCTTTCTGGTGCGTATTTCACGAGTTGAATTGAGTTGAGTCTAAGAAGTGAAATAACCAATAAGCTCAGTATTCATTTGTGATTTTCTTTACATTCATTAAAAAAAACTGTAATACTGGTGTAGGTTATTCAATTTGGAGGCAATATACAGGGTTCCCTTTTAAAGCAATGGTGCCATGTCCCCTCTCAATGTTAGAGGCCATGTCCCATGTCTTAGTCACTTAATACTCACTATCTCCCATGTTGATCTTAATGAATGTTCCATGTTCCATTTCCTATGCCATGCATCGCTCCTATCACAAGATGTCTTGAAAGTTTAATATTGGTCTAGACCCATCCTTTCCCTCTCGCGCCAAAACGCCTTACATGGGCTTGTGACATATGAAATGTCATATTGCAGGAACCGGTATCCCTCTTTGCTGCAGCAGCCACAGCTTCACCAGCTGGCAGTGCTGCTTGAGGTAAGGACTGTGTTTTGCCTCCCAATGCTGTTTTCGACAGGAGACATATATATCGCCCATCTATTTCTCCCTTACTGTGATGAGCCTCCGCTCTGGATGAGGATGGGGGGGGATGCCATATCTCCTCTCAAAGTAAATAGACAGAGGACCACGATGATCTCTCTGAATGACAGAAAGGCACTAACAGAAAGATACCTTCTTGTCGTACCTTAGTACCAAGCGACAATTTAGTTTTTACTTGAGTTGTTCAAAAACATAGGTGAGGGCGTTAAAATTTATTGATGCCCATAATGCGCATCGAGTTGCAAAAGGCCGATTTCGGACATGAAGACTTAACCATGGATGTTTTTTATGAACTTACTGTGAAAGTGTTTTGTAATTGGATCATTTTAGTCCAATCCACAAGGGAGACTTGAGGCTATACGCGTATCCTCCTTGGTCTTTGCTTGAGCTCTGCCCTATCCCCGCGCCATCTTGTCACCGACCACCTGTGAGGTCACAGACCGGAAATAAGGTCAGTGCTGCTGCGTCACCCACCGCATTACGTCAAAGTAGCCATGGCTACTGTTGCCGTGGTTACTGACACAGCTTCAAGCCAGGCTAGTTTACATACTAGTTCAAGTTTCAACACTGACGTTCACCAAGCTCTGTGAGTTTCAAGTATCGAGATGTCGAAATACAACCCCAGAAATTACTGCATCCTGAGCTTGATAGAAAAGATGAGGATGGCCAGGCGGATACATGAGGCGGAGGTAGGCCCTACTTTTAATACCGACATATGATCATCGAATATCATCGGGACCGGGTGTGTGGCTGGATCTAAAAACCTGCCAGTCCGACTACCACTCACTCCGACTGTAACTCACTCCAACTGCCACTCTGTGTTCTGGTGAAATTAAGATACATAATAAAATAACTCATACAAGGCAGAGGAGGTTTCAGGAACATATCGCAGCTAATAAATCATGCCACATGCTAAACCAACGCTGGAAGTCTAATTGTTGTTTATATATTTCTTACAAGAACCCAAAATTTAGAGATCTTTTGAGCCTTATGTATGCTCATATGGACTAGAATAAGGGAGTGGGGTGTGCTGACACATATCTGTAGCAGTTAAGAACCCGTCAGATTGGATAGAAGGTTTAATATTATAAATTATATCTTTTCATCATGTTTTAAGAGCTTATTCTGGCAGAAGTGAAAAACTTCTTCAGGAAACGAAAGTTATCCAATAATTTTAACCTTACCCATACTACAAGAACTGATAAAAGGCAGAGGAGGTGTGCTGGAAAAGCACAAGTTCACGAAGAACAAGAACGCCAATGTACAGCAAAGAGTTCTAACATCGACAAATAACTCCAAAAGTGTGTTGATGGGAAAAAATAAGGACTTGTTGTGTGAACATGGTCAGTTTAGTGTGACCGATCCTTAGATTTGGAAGGTTTAATCACACTTGTTCTGCTCGTTTTAGCTTTTTCCTCCTTGTCACTCCTTTCAGTTTTGGCTGAACCGAGTACATGGTGTTATGGCCCTTTTCTAGCACTTTCTTGAATCAACATATTCTTTTCTTCCATTGAACTCTATTTCGGGTGCACCATTCTAGACAACCCTGCCGCTTGCTATGTTTTAAATTGAATAAAAGTTCTATATGTGTGCTTGTTTTTCTATAGGTTCACAAGAAAGTGTTTTAGACTAGACAACCCCTGTGTGCACTGTCATTGCTCGTTTAAAGTGGGAGTATCCTGTATCTGAGGAGTTGATCCAATATGAGAGGGGGGGGGGGTTAGGGTGAACAAACAGTGATTATTAGGCTTGATTATCAGGCTCCATTGAAAATTGATCGAATTGGGTGCATCGCCCTGGAATATACATGTAATAGTGCGGGTGCAGTCAAGTCATAATTGTCATCCATTTTGTGATTGGGGATTGGGTAGAGACATAAAGTAGCCTGACACCCTGAGTCTCCTGTGATGTAAATCACACACCTATTGATATATATTGTATTATATTATAGGAAATCAAGGAGCCTACCAACAAGACGCCAGGTGGCAACCCGTCACCCTCGGGTTATAACCAGTCACTCATCATGCAGGCGCTGAAGTGCAAGTTCGCATCGAAGCGAGCCAACGCAAGGGAAGAGACTGTTGTTTTGTTTGTTTGTGTAGTTTAACGTCCCACTGACTATGCTGCTGTGTATCCAACCCATGTTCAAAATTGTCACAAACCCTGTATTTCATTAATTGTAGCGCCACCGAGAAGGTTGAAGCCCATTCAGCCGTAGGAGACCAACGAAGGAGGAGTCTCTATCCGGTAAGATATACTAGTCGTGTGCAACCTAATATAAGCACGTCTTGTTTGTTTGTTTGTGCAGTTAAACGTCCCACTGACTATGCAGGTGAGACTTACTCAAGTTTCAGTTTTTCACAAGTAAGAAGGTAGGCCGAAGGCCTACCTCGGATGATCGTATCTAGGATGATCGAATCTATGAGATGAGCCAAAAGATAGAAATCCTGCTCCTATACATTTACCGAAGCAAGGGTTCTTCAACCTCCGACACCACATAGACATGGTGTGAGAGGGACAGGCCTTTGTTATGCTGTAAGTCTACCACAGCATGGGAGAGCCCAGCCATAGGTATATTCGGGAAGCAATGAAAACTCCAAGCTAATACAAACTGTGTGCCATCAGTCTGGAGTGATACATCCCGACTCGCCAAACTAGTCTCCCCCATTTTTTTTCCATTTTTTGTATTTTTTTTTTGTATTTTGTAAATTATCATTTCATATTTTGTCCCATAGTTGGGTTTCCTTTAAGAATTTTAATACATTTTAGTCATTAGTGGTGTTGAAAACACTGTACATAGATGCTGTGTCTGCAAGATGTTTTCTTCTACTCTCTGCAGTCCTTCTACAGTGGAGTAGAAGATGCTCCACTGTCAGACGGGTACTGCAGTCTTGACATCTTGGTTCATATTCCCCATTCAGTCTGTACTTGTGTGTCAGTTTAGTGTGACCGATCCTTAGACGGTTTAAAAATATGTCTTAATTCTCATCATCGGGATTGAATAGATTCATATTGGGAGGGCGACTGCATCATAACCTGGGAGATTGTGTAAGCTAAATATGGTAACCCCTCCCATAAATGAACTCGTTTGGTCTACTTTGCAAAGTGTACACTACGCATGCGCAGTGAGTGCTCTCTTCTCAGTTTTGACTTGTATGATTGTGAAAATCGCTGAATCTTATGAGTACAAATGTCCTATTTACTACTACAACAACAAGACTGAGGGAACCCCCACATGTGTAGCCTTTGTAAATTTGAATGAGAGAATCGTTTGATGATATAAATGTATATAATCCAAGTACAATTTCTTCAGAAATTGACAAAAACCAATTACTACATAAGGAAGAGTTGACTTTTCCCATCCACGTTTGATTGATTGATTGATTGATTGGATTGTTTTACGTCCAAGTGTGCTATGACGCCTGGGACTTACTCAAGAGTTTATCGGACTCTCGGTCCGTTCTTTTCTCATCTAGGTTGCGTTTAAGTGTGTGAGTGCATGTACGCGTGCATGTGTTTATGAGTCTACTTGTAGCAGTGGGACACGGCTCGTAGCGGTGGAACAATGCTCGTGGCATCGGGCCCCTCTTTATTGTGCTGCCTCACACAGATGCTGTGCCGCAGACTGTTGACACCTCATCTGACCAGTCCATTATCCTGACACCGGCGGGCCAGTCGCAGCTCCATACCAATCGGGCCAGCAGATCAGGAACTGGCGAGTATGAAAACTACTTTCCATCTGGCCAGAGATCATTATCTCTAGCTTACCGGGCCGAGTCTCAAGGGGGGGGCCTGTTTTCCCCCTCTTACATCTTTTCGAACATCTTTGTTTCCCGCAGGAAGGTCAGGAGTTCTTTCTTCACAGTGTTGGTGAAGACACTGTTCATGGACGACGCGCCACGAAGGTGGTCGTCCCTACTCTTCTTGGTTGCTTGACAAAAGAGCATGAGATGTTCTACAGTCAGAGGTACTTGACATCGCTGACATACCGGTTGGTTTTCACCCCTCATGAGGTGTCCGTGTGTCAGCAGCGAGTGACCTATCCGAAGACGGGCCAGTCTTGTCGATTCCCTCCTGGTCAAGCCTGTATGGTTGTGTCTTTTGCCTATCGAGGGTTCGATGGCTCTCAGTTTGTTATCTTGGTCAGAGCTCCAGCGTCTCTGCCACTCTTGGTTGGTATATTCTCGACAAATCGGGAGGAGGTCTGAGGATGGGATGCAAGCTGAGCTCGGTTTCAGACTCAGGGCTTTCTTAGCTGCATCGTCTGCAGCTTCGTTCCCTTCTATGCCAATGTGGCTGGGCAGCCAACAGAGGACTACCTCCTTTTGGGTGTCTGTGAGGTGTGAGACCAATTGCTTGATCTCCTGCACCACAGGGTTTTTGGGGTCATGTTGGTGTATTGCTTGCAGGCACAACTTGGAGTCGGAGAAGATGATGAAGGCCTTTCGGCTTGACACCCTCATCCACTCCAAAGCACTCAGGAGAGCATGGGCCTCAGCAGTGAAGATGCTGCTTCTTCCATGTAGTGCTCCTTTGCGGGTACCAAAGGGTGTGTATGCAGCAAAGCCAACACGGTTTCCATCTTTCGAGCCATCCGTGAACACCTCAGTGTGACCTTGGTGCCCACGGCTGATTTCTGTCAGTTTTTCCATGTAGGTGTTGGTCTGGGTTTCCCCTTTCTTGTGTTCACAAAGGTCAAAGAGGATAGTTGGACCTGCCTGTGTCCACGGAGGGGATCGAGCAGGTCCTTCCTTGATGACCTTTGAGATTGGAATGCGAGCCTCTCTCATCAGGGTTCTCACCCTCATAGAAAAAGGCTTTGTGGCATTCTTCTTCCTACGGAAGACGCTGTGGTCCTCGTTGAAGATGGTGTTGTGAGTTGGGTTCCTCTCATTTGCCTTCACCCTGATGGCATATTGGAGGGATAGTTTGTCCCGCCTGAGATCCAGTGGGGGGACTCCAGCCTCCACTTGCAGACTGTTCTGCGGTGAGGATCGGAAGGCACCGAGGCAAAGCCGGAGGGCTTGGTTTTGAATTGGGTTTAGCCAATCCAGGTATGATCTGCCAGCAGATGCATACACCACCGATCCGTAATCCAGGCGTGATTGGATATACGTCTTGTAGATTGTCAATAGAATCTCCCGGTCTGCTCCCCACTCTGTGTGGGAGAGCATCTTCAGGAGGTTCATGGGTTTTTGGCATCTTTTCCGCAGGTATTCCACATGGGGTTTGAAGGAGAGGATCCGGTCAAACACTAGTCCAAGGAATTTAACCTCCGTTTCAACTCTGAGCGCTTTCCCGTGGAGTGTCAGTGCAGGAGCCTCCGCACATCTTCGCCTTCGGCAAAAGTGCACACAGGTGGTCTTGCTTTCTGAGAACTTGAAACCGTTTTGCAGGCTCCAAGCCTCCAGGCGGAAAAGTGTCTGTTGAAGCTTTCGTTCTATGGTTGCCGTGGACGTACCGCTGTAGCAGATGACAAAGTCATCTACATACAGGCAGCAATCCACATTATACCCGAGGGTTTCAGCAATTTCGTTTATTTTGATGCCGAACAGTGTCACCGAGAGAACGCAGCCCTGGGGGACTCCGTTCTCCTGGTCAACTTTCTTGGATTGGGTGGTGCCAAGTCGGACGTTGAAGGTTCTGTTGCCGAGAAAGCCTTCCACAAATAGTGGCAGTCTGCCTCGCAGTCCCATTTTCTTCATGTCTTGCAGAATGCCAAATTTCCACGTTGTGTCGTAAGCCTTTTCAAGGTCAAAAAATACGGCAGCAACGTGTTCATTGTTGGCAAACGCTTTTCTGATGTGGGTCTCCAGACGTACTAGATGATCAGTAGTGCTGCGACCCTTGCGGAAACCTGATTGGTATCGGGTCAGGAGATTGTTTGACTCAAGATACCATACAAGTCGGTTGTTGACCATCCTTTCCATCGTCTTGGCCAGGCAGCTGGTCATGGCAATGGGTCTGTAGCTCGAAGGAACAGACGTGTCCTTCCCTGGTTTTGGGATGGGCACAACTGTAGCCTCCGACCATGATGGTGGGTATTTCCCTGTTGTCCAGATGTTATTGAAGATATCCAGGAGCAGCTCCAGTTGATGCTCTGGAAGGTGCTTCAACATCTGGTAGTGGATGTCGTCGGGGCCCGGAGATGAGTCTTTTGCCTGGGTCAGGGCATGTTGCAACTCTGCCATCGTGAGGAGCTTGTTGTAGTCCTCCTGGTTTTCCGATCGCAAGTTCAGCTGACTCCTCTCTTCCCTTTCTTTGTATTGACGGAATTCCGCTCCATAGTTGGCACTCGAAGACACCCTACTAAAGTGATCAGCAAGTGAGTCTGCGATCTCTCGAGTTGTCTCTATATCTTCGTTACCAACTTTAAGGTGTGTCACTGATGGGGTTGGGTTACCGTTCAGTTTCTTCACCTTTTGGTACACCTCTTTCAAGGGGGTGGAGCTGTCGATGGTGTTGACATATTCACGGAATGACTCCCGTTTCTCGTTATTGTAGACTAGTTTTGTTTTGGCTTGCTCCTGGTAATATGCCAGCATATTTTCCAGGTTCATATTGTTCTCGAACTTCCTCAATGCTTTCCTCCGGATCTTTCTTGCCTCACGGCAGTCATTGCTGAACCAGTAGGGTTTTGTTGAGGGGCGTCTGGAGGTTCTAGGAATGCACATAGCACTCACTTCCCGAAGGGTCTCTGTGTTCCACGTTTGAAATTGTCACAAACCTTGTATTAATTGTAGCGCCACCAACCTGCCACGGTATCCTATATTTCATTCGGCCAGAAGGGGGGCGAAAAATGACTGAGGAGACCCTGTTTCATATGAGAGTAAGACTAACCGTGTGCAACCTAGAATAAGCACCATCTATTTCTTAGGTTTTGAATAACTAAGACAACCATACAGCTGGTGTCTGTGTACACAGCTGACAACCACACAGCTAGTAGGAGAAGTAGGAGAATATTAGACTGGAGGATAAAGAGCTTTGTACAGTAAAACCCAGGAGAAAGAGAAGATCGGAATGATGGGAGAAGAATGGTGCAGCTGGGTATGTTTGGTATTGCAGGTTTATGGAAGAGAATGCTACCCTTTCCTTGCTGACCAATCCAGCTGTCAGAGTTTTTACAGAGTTATGAAGTTGCTAGTGAATGAGAACCTTCTCGACAAGCCGGAAAATATTTGGAATGCTGACAAGACTGGGCAATTAAAAAATGATGTTGATGTTGTGGTTGAGTTGTTTTAAAGCTGTTCTCTTCTATTTTAAAGACTTGCTACTAACACTGCAGGGGGTGAGTGACACCATCTTTCGGGAAGTCTCTGCTGGCCCATATAGCACGACCGCTAGAGGAGGCGGAGAGTAAGTCTCGGGATAGATCCTTTGAAGCTTCTTAACAAGTGCTCAGTGTATAGGTATAAGCGGTTGGAGAAGGAAAATGTTCTAAAAGAGCAGGCCGCAGAGGCCCAAAATACAGAGACTGCAGCTACTTCAAAGACCACCTTCAGGGGTAGGATGAATGACATGACTTAGCCCTATGTAGACATGACTGTAGAGATCGACAATTGAATGAATTTTTGGTGCCCGTCTCTGAGCGAACAATCAGAGTAGCGTTCAAGACCACCTAGGCATCCACGACCAACTAGGCGTCCCTTGCGGAGGAGACATCTGGGTGGTCCAATTGGACCCTGTGCCTCAGTAGGAGGCCAAGCTCAGGTAAGTAACAAGAATCATGCAATATTTTGTGTCATGAAGATATTGGGCAGGCTGCAGTAGCAGAGGGGCTGCTAGGGTTTGTGTCTTAAGACATTAAGGTGTCTATAGCTTGGGCATTTGCATTTGAGCAGCTGACTTCATCTTGAAGTGGAAAACTATTTAGTCTGAACCAAAATATATTCACTAGTATTAACTATCCCATTTTTTAATGATGATGCAAGATATATTCCTAAAATCCAGCGGTACATGTACCAGTACAACCGCCCAGCTGCTGACCCAGCTGTGGGGGGGGGGGGGGGTTAGGGTGAACAAACAGTGATTATTAGGCTTGATTATCAGGCTCCATTGAAAATTGATCGAATTGGGTGCATCGCCCTGGAATATACATGTAATAGTGTGGGTGCAGTCAAGTCATAATTGTCATCCATTTTGTGATTGGGGATTGGGTAAAGACATAAAGTAGCCTGACACCCTGAGTCTCGTGTGATGTAAATCACACGCCTATTGATATATATTGTATTATATTATAGGAAATCAAGGAGCCTACCAACAAGACGCCAGGTGGCAACCCGTCACCCTCGGGTGATAACCAGTCACTCATCATGCAGGCGCTGAAGTGCAAGTTCGCATCGAAGCGAGCCACCGCAAGGTAAGAGACTGGTGTTTTGTCTGTTTGTGTAGTTTAACGTCCCACTGACTATGCAGGCGAGACTTACTCAAGTTTCAGTTTTTCACAACTAAGAAGGTAGGCCGAAGGCCTACCTGGGATGATCGTATCCAGGATGATCGCATCTATGAGATGAGCCAAAAGATAGAAATCCCGCTCCTACACATTTACCGAAGCAAGGGTTCTTTAACCTCCGACACCACATAGACATGGTGTGAGAGGGACAGGCCTTTGTTATGCTGTAAGTCTACCACAGCATGGGAGAGCCCAGCCATAGGTATAGTCGGGAAGCAATGAAAACTCCAAGCTAATACAAACTGTGTGCCATCAGTCTGGAGTGATACATCCCGACTCGCCAAACTAGTCTCCCCCATTTTTTTTCCATTTTTTGTATTTTTTTTTTGTATTTTGTAAATTATCATTTCATATTTTGTCCCATAGTTGGGTTTCCTTTAAGAATTTTAATACATTTTAGTCATTAGTGGTGTTGAAAACACTGTACATAGATGCTGTGTCTGCAAGATGTTTTCTTCTACTCTCTGCAGTCCTTCTACAGTGGAGTAGAAGATGCTCCACTGTCAGACGGGTACTGCAGTCTTGACATCTTGGTTCATATTCCCCATTCAGTCTGTACTTGTGTGTCAGTTTAGTGTGACCGATCCTTAGACGGTTTAAAAATATGTCTTAATTCTCATCATCGGGATTGAATAGATTCATATTGGGAGGGCGACTGCATCATAACCTGGGAGATTGTGTAAGCTAAATATGGTAACCCCTCCCATAAATGAACTCGTTTGGTCTACTTTGCAAAGTGTACACTACGCATGCGCAGTGAGTGCTCTCTTCTCAGTTTTGACTTGTATGATTGTGAAAATCGCTGAATCTTATGAGTACAAATGTCCTATTTACTACTACAACAACAAGACTGAGGGAACCCCCACATGTGTAGCCTTTGTAAATTTGAATGAGAGAATCGTTTGATGATATAAATGTATATAATCCAAGTACAATTTCTTCAGAAATTGACAAAAACCAATTACTACATAAGGAAGAGTTGACTTTTCCCATCCACGTTTGATTGATTGATTGATTGATTGGATTGTTTTACGTCCAAGTGTGCTATGACGCCTGGGACTTACTCAAGAGTTTATCGGACTCTCGGTCCGTTCTTTTCTCATCTAGGTTGCGTTTAAGTGTGTGAGTGCATGTACGCGTGCATGTGTTTATGAGTCTACTTGTAGCAGTGGGACACGGCTCGTAGCGGTGGAACAATGCTCGTGGCATCGGGCCCCTCTTTATTGTGCTGCCTCACACAGATGCTGTGCCGCAGACTGTTGACACCTCATCTGACCAGTCCATTATCCTGACACCGGCGGGCCAGTCGCAGCTCCATACCAATCGGGCCAGCAGATCAGGAACTGGCGAGTATGAAAACTACTTTCCATCTGGCCAGAGATCATTATCTCTAGCTTACCGGGCCGAGTCTCAAGGGGGGGGCCTGTTTTCCCCCTCTTACATCTTTTCGAACATCTTTGTTTCCCGCAGGAAGGTCAGGAGTTCTTTCTTCACAGTGTTGGTGAAGACACTGTTCATGGACGACGCGCCACGAAGGTGGTCGTCCCTACTCTTCTTGGTTGCTTGACAAAAGAGCATGAGATGTTCTACAGTCAGAGGTACTTGACATCGCTGACATACCGGTTGGTTTTCACCCCTCATGAGGTGTCCGTGTGTCAGCAGCGAGTGACCTATCCGAAGACGGGCCAGTCTTGTCGATTCCCTCCTGGTCAAGCCTGTATGGTTGTGTCTTTTGCCTATCGAGGGTTCGATGGCTCTCAGTTTGTTATCTTGGTCAGAGCTCCAGCGTCTCTGCCACTCTTGGTTGGTATATTCTCGACAAATCGGGAGGAGGTCTGAGGATGGGATGCAAGCTGAGCTCGGTTTCAGACTCAGGGCTTTCTTAGCTGCATCGTCTGCAGCTTCGTTCCCTTCTATGCCAATGTGGCTGGGCAGCCAACAGAGGACTACCTCCTTTTGGGTGTCTGTGAGGTGTGAGACCAATTGCTTGATCTCCTGCACCACAGGGTTTTTGGGGTCATGTTGGTGTATTGCTTGCAGGCACAACTTGGAGTCGGAGAAGATGATGAAGGCCTTTCGGCTTGACACCCTCATCCACTCCAAAGCACTCAGGAGAGCATGGGCCTCAGCAGTGAAGATGCTGCTTCTTCCATGTAGTGCTCCTTTGCGGGTACCAAAGGGTGTGTATGCAGCAAAGCCAACACGGTTTCCATCTTTCGAGCCATCCGTGAACACCTCAGTGTGACCTTGGTGCCCACGGCTGATTTCTGTCAGTTTTTCCATGTAGGTGTTGGTCTGGGTTTCCCCTTTCTTGTGTTCACAAAGGTCAAAGAGGATAGTTGGACCTGCCTGTGTCCACGGAGGGGATCGAGCAGGTCCTTCCTTGATGACCTTTGAGATTGGAATGCGAGCCTCTCTCATCAGGGTTCTCACCCTCATAGAAAAAGGCTTTGTGGCATTCTTCTTCCTACGGAAGACGCTGTGGTCCTCGTTGAAGATGGTGTTGTGAGTTGGGTTCCTCTCATTTGCCTTCACCCTGATGGCATATTGGAGGGATAGTTTGTCCCGCCTGAGATCCAGTGGGGGGACTCCAGCCTCCACTTGCAGACTGTTCTGCGGTGAGGATCGGAAGGCACCGAGGCAAAGCCGGAGGGCTTGGTTTTGAATTGGGTTTAGCCAATCCAGGTATGATCTGCCAGCAGATGCATACACCACCGATCCGTAATCCAGGCGTGATTGGATATACGTCTTGTAGATTGTCAATAGAATCTCCCGGTCTGCTCCCCACTCTGTGTGGGAGAGCATCTTCAGGAGGTTCATGGGTTTTTGGCATCTTTTCCGCAGGTATTCCACATGGGGTTTGAAGGAGAGGATCCGGTCAAACACTAGTCCAAGGAATTTAACCTCCGTTTCAACTCTGAGCGCTTTCCCGTGGAGTGTCAGTGCAGGAGCCTCCGCACATCTTCGCCTTCGGCAAAAGTGCACACAGGTGGTCTTGCTTTCTGAGAACTTGAAACCGTTTTGCAGGCTCCAAGCCTCCAGGCGGAAAAGTGTCTGTTGAAGCTTTCGTTCTATGGTTGCCGTGGACGTACCGCTGTAGCAGATGACAAAGTCATCTACATACAGGCAGCAATCCACATTATACCCGAGGGTTTCAGCAATTTCGTTTATTTTGATGCCGAACAGTGTCACCGAGAGAACGCAGCCCTGGGGGACTCCGTTCTCCTGGTCAACTTTCTTGGATTGGGTGGTGCCAAGTCGGACGTTGAAGGTTCTGTTGCCGAGAAAGCCTTCCACAAATAGTGGCAGTCTGCCTCGCAGTCCCATTTTCTTCATGTCTTGCAGAATGCCAAATTTCCACGTTGTGTCGTAAGCCTTTTCAAGGTCAAAAAATACGGCAGCAACGTGTTCATTGTTGGCAAACGCTTTTCTGATGTGGGTCTCCAGACGTACTAGATGATCAGTAGTGCTGCGACCCTTGCGGAAACCTGATTGGTATCGGGTCAGGAGATTGTTTGACTCAAGATACCATACAAGTCGGTTGTTGACCATCCTTTCCATCGTCTTGGCCAGGCAGCTGGTCATGGCAATGGGTCTGTAGCTCGAAGGAACAGACGTGTCCTTCCCTGGTTTTGGGATGGGCACAACTGTAGCCTCCGACCATGATGGTGGGTATTTCCCTGTTGTCCAGATGTTATTGAAGATATCCAGGAGCAGCTCCAGTTGATGCTCTGGAAGGTGCTTCAACATCTGGTAGTGGATGTCGTCGGGGCCCGGAGATGAGTCTTTTGCCTGGGTCAGGGCATGTTGCAACTCTGCCATCGTGAGGAGCTTGTTGTAGTCCTCCTGGTTTTCCGATCGCAAGTTCAGCTGACTCCTCTCTTCCCTTTCTTTGTATTGACGGAATTCCGCTCCATAGTTGGCACTCGAAGACACCCTACTAAAGTGATCAGCAAGTGAGTCTGCGATCTCTCGAGTTGTCTCTATATCTTCGTTACCAACTTTAAGGTGTGTCACTGATGGGGTTGGGTTACCGTTCAGTTTCTTCACCTTTTGGTACACCTCTTTCAAGGGGGTGGAGCTGTCGATGGTGTTGACATATTCACGGAATGACTCCCGTTTCTCGTTATTGTAGACTAGTTTTGTTTTGGCTTGCTCCTGGTAATATGCCAGCATATTTTCCAGGTTCATATTGTTCTCGAACTTCCTCAATGCTTTCCTCCGGATCTTTCTTGCCTCACGGCAGTCATTGCTGAACCAGTAGGGTTTTGTTGAGGGGCGTCTGGAGGTTCTAGGAATGCACATAGCACTCACTTCCCGAAGGGTCTCTGTGTTCCACGTTTGAAATTGTCACAAACCTTGTATTAATTGTAGCGCCACCAACCTGCCACGGTATCCTATATTTCATTCGGCCAGAAGGGGGGCGAAAAATGACTGAGGAGACCCTGTTTCATATGAGAGTAAGACTAACCGTGTGCAACCTAGAATAAGCACCATCTATTTCTTAGGTTTTGAATAACTAAGACAACCATACAGCTGGTGTCTGTGTACACAGCTGACAACCACACAGCTAGTAGGAGAAGTAGGAGAATATTAGACTGGAGGATAAAGAGCTTTGTACAGTAAAACCCAGGAGAAAGAGAAGATCGGAATGATGGGAGAAGAATGGTGCAGCTGGGTATGTTTGGTATTGCAGGTTTATGGAAGAGAATGCTACCCTTTCCTTGCTGACCAATCCAGCTGTCAGAGTTTTTACAGAGTTATGAAGTTGCTAGTGAATGAGAACCTTCTCGACAAGCCGGAAAATATTTGGAATGCTGACAAGACTGGGCAATTAAAAAATGATGTTGATGTTGTGGTTGAGTTGTTTTAAAGCTGTTCTCTTCTATTTTAAAGACTTGCTACTAACACTGCAGGGGGTGAGTGACACCATCTTTCGGGAAGTCTCTGCTGGCCCATATAGCACGACCGCTAGAGGAGGCGGAGAGTAAGTCTCGGGATAGATCCTTTGAAGCTTCTTAACAAGTGCTCAGTGTATAGGTATAAGCGGTTGGAGAAGGAAAATGTTCTAAAAGAGCAGGCCGCAGAGGCCCAAAATACAGAGACTGCAGCTACTTCAAAGACCACCTTCAGGGGTAGGATGAATGACATGACTTAGCCCTATGTAGACATGACTGTAGAGATCGACAATTGAATGAATTTTTGGTGCCCGTCTCTGAGCGAACAATCAGAGTAGCGTTCAAGACCACCTAGGCATCCACGACCAACTAGGCGTCCCTTGCGGAGGAGACATCTGGGTGGTCCAATTGGACCCTGTGCCTCAGTAGGAGGCCAAGCTCAGGTAAGTAACAAGAATCATGCAATATTTTGTGTCATGAAGATATTGGGCAGGCTGCAGTAGCAGAGGGGCTGCTAGGGTTTGTGTCTTAAGACATTAAGGTGTCTATAGCTTGGGCATTTGCATTTGAGCAGCTGACTTCATCTTGAAGTGGAAAACTATTTAGTCTGAACCAAAATATATTCACTAGTATTAACTATCCCATTTTTTAATGATGATGCAAGATATATTCCTAAAATCCAGCGGTACATGTACCAGTACAACCGCCCAGCTGCTGACCCAGCTGTGGGGGGGGGGGGGGTTAGGGTGAACAAACAGTGATTATTAGGCTTGATTATCAGGCTCCATTGAAAATTGATCGAATTGGGTGCATCGCCCTGGAATATACATGTAATAGTGTGGGTGCAGTCAAGTCATAATTGTCATCCATTTTGTGATTGGGGATTGGGTAAAGACATAAAGTAGCCTGACACCCTGAGTCTCGTGTGATGTAAATCACACGCCTATTGATATATATTGTATTATATTATAGGAAATCAAGGAGCCTACCAACAAGACGCCAGGTGGCAACCCGTCACCCTCGGGTGATAACCAGTCACTCATCATGCAGGCGCTGAAGTGCAAGTTCGCATCGAAGCGAGCCACCGCAAGGTAAGAGACTGGTGTTTTGTCTGTTTGTGTAGTTTAACGTCCCACTGACTATGCAGGCGAGACTTACTCAAGTTTCAGTTTTTCACAACTAAGAAGGTAGGCCGAAGGCCTACCTGGGATGATCGTATCCAGGATGATCGCATCTATGAGATGAGCCAAAAGATAGAAATCCCGCTCCTACACATTTACCGAAGCAAGGGTTCTTTAACCTCCGACACCACATAGACATGGTGTGAGAGGGACAGGCCTTTGTTATGCTGTAAGTCTACCACAGCATGGGAGAGCCCAGCCATAGGTATAGTCGGGAAGCAATGAAAACTCCAAGCTAATACAAACTGTGTGCCATCAGTCTGGAGTGATACATCCCGACTCGCCAAACTAGTCTCCCCCATTTTTTTTCCATTATTTTGTATCTTGTAAATTATCATTTCATATTTTGTCCCATAGTTGGGTTTCCTTTAAGAATTTTAATATATTTTAGTCATTAGTGGTGTTGAAAACACTGTACATAGATGCTGTGTCTGCAAGATGTTTTCTTCTACTCTCTGCAGTCCTTCTACAGTGGAGTAGAAGATGCTCCACTGTCAGACGGGTACTGCAGTCTTGACATCTTGGTTCATATTCCCCATTCAGTCTGTACTTGTGTGTCAGTTTAGTGTGACCGATCCTTAGACAGTTTAAAAATATGTCTTAATTCTCATCATCGGGATTGAATAGATTCATATTGGGAGGGCGACTGCATCATAACGTGGGAGATTGTGTAAGCTAAATATGGTAACCCCTCCCATAAATGAACTCGTTTGGTCTACTTTGCAAAGTGTACACTGCGCATGCGCAGTGAGTGCTCTCTTCTCAGTTTTGACTTGGATGATTGTGAAAATCGCTGAATCTTATGAGTACAAATGTCCTATTTACTACTACAACAACAAGACTGAGGGAACCCCCACATGTGTAGCCTTTGTAAATTTGAATGAGAGAATCGTTTGATGATATAAATGTATATAATCCAAGTACAATTTCTTCAGAAATTTACAAAAACCAATTACTACATAAGGAAGAGTTGACTTTTCCCATCCACGTTTGAAATTGTCACAAACCTTGTATTAATTGTTGCGCCACCAAACTGCCACGGTATCCTATATTTCATTCGGCCAGAAGAGGGGGAGAAAATAACGGAGGAGACCTTCTTTCATATGAGAGTAAGACTAATAGTGTGCAACCTAGAATAAGCACCATCTATTTCTTAGGTTTTAAATAACTAAGACAACCATATAGCTGGTGTGTGTGTACACAGCTGACAACCACACAGCTAGTAGGAGAAGTAGGAGAATATTAGACGGGAGGGTACAGAGCTTTGTACAGTAAAACCCAGGAGGAAGAGAAGATCGGAAAGATGGGAGAAGAATGGTGCAGCTGGGTATGTTTGGTATTGCAGGTTCATGGAAGAGAATGCTACCCTTTCCTTGCGGACCAATCCAGCTGTCAGAGTTTTCATAGAGTTGTGAAGTTGCTAGTGAATGAGAATCTTCTCGACAAGCCGGAAAATATTTGGAATGCTGACAAGACGGGGCAATTAAAAAATGATGTTGATGTTGTGGTTGAGTTGTTTTAAAGCTGTTCTCTTCTATTTTAAAGACTTGCTTCTAACGCCGCAGCGGGTAAGCGACACCATCTTTTCGGAAGTCTCTGCTGGCCCATATAGTACGACAGCCACATCACTCTATGGGTCAGCAAGAAAGTAAGTTTTTGGATAGATACTTTGAAGCTTCTTAACAAGTGCTCAAATAGTGTATAGGTATATGCGGTTGGAGAAGGAAAATGTTTTGAAAGAGCAGGCTGCAGAGGCCCTCAAAGCAGAGACTGCAGCTACTTCAAACACCTTCAGGGGTAGGATGAATGACATGACTAAGCCCAATGTAGACATGACTGTAAAGATGTACAATGGAATCAATTCTTGGTGCTCGTCTCTTAAACAACCATGAGATTAGCGTCCGGGACCTCCTAGGCGTCCCTTGCGGAGCAGACTTCTGGGTCGTCTAACTGGGCACCTGTGTCCGAGTAGGAGGCCAAGCTCAGGTAAGTAAGAAGACTCATGCAATATTTTGTCTCATGAGGATATTGGCCAGGCTGCAGTAGCAGAGGGGGTGTTAGGGTTTGTTCCAGGTGTGTGTTAACACATTGTGGTGTCTATAGCTGGGGCATTTGTATTTGAGACAGTACTTCATCTCGAGGTGGAACACTATTCAGTCTTTCAACGCTGCAAAAAGTTTTTGACTGGAAAGAAACCTTCGAAGAAAAAGAAGCGAAAGCTCAAGGTTTTCAACTAAAGAACAACTGCCATGCTCAGGTAAGTAACAATAATCTTTAAAGACTCCTGTAATATTTTGTGTCATGAGGATATTGGGCAGGCTGCAGTAGCAGAGGGGGTGCTAGGGTTTGTTCAAGGTGTGTGTTAACACATGATGGTGTCTATAGCTTGGGCATTTGCATTTGAGCAGCTGACTTCATTTCGAGGTGGAAAAGTAGGGGAGGAAATCATTTCAAGTATTATAAGGATCAGTATTTGTGTCTGAGTTATAGCGCTCATCATTTGTGGTAGAATGATGCTGATTGAATCCTAAAATGAGTTCTTATTGACAACTTCTAGTCCGTTCAGTAAGGCCGCCATCTGGGAGGCAGAGAACTCAAGACCATGGCGCTACAGTTAGTAAGTAAAATTACCTGTTGTTTGAAACATTCTATTTCTGCAACAGTTTCAGAATAGGGGAATAAAGTTGTAGTTGGTCTAAGAGACCAGACTTGGAGGACATTGGCAGTGAAGGCTTATAGCAGCATTTCAAGATTTATACAGTGTATGTCATGCACAAAGGTACAGTACTACTTTTTTCTTCCATTTTTTTTTCTTGTGATCGGGATATGCATAGACCCCATTACTTTGTGGTCTTTGGAAGAATTAGGTTTCAAGCAATCACTTTACTATGGTGAAGGAAAAGGATGATCAGTAAACTTGATTGATTGATTGATTTGTAAAACCAGATGAAAACCCAAGTATATCAGCAATTAAAGCATCTGGATGAATTAAATTTATTGAAAATTGCATTTATTTACAATAGTAATTTTCAGGATGATTATTTGGCTGCGTAGTGGAGGGAAAGATAAAAAAAAAAACGGGAGAATCACATGTGGTATACCAACTCTGAAATCAACCATGTTGCTGTCATTTTACCTAAAATTTCACCTAAAAAGTGAAATTGTCTCAAAATATGTTCCAGACAGGTGGATCGGTACGAAGTACGTAAAATATAGAGGTAAGTAGGTCTGCATAGATATAGAGTACCCCCACCTTTAACTCGAAGAGGAAGGTTCACTTTCATCAACATTTGTCACGCTGAAGGCCTCAGTAGTTTTCTCATCCCATTTCTGGGAGTCATCTAACTGTACCCAGCAGGTGGCTGTGGGGGGCCTACTCATCAAATTGTTGCCGGTGCAGTGGCAGACCCTGTTGCGGGAGGTTCTGCGGCTGGCGGGCAGAGTGGTGCAGCGGAAGGAAAACAACTGCATCTCACGTGGGGCGGTGGCTAGGGTGTTTGGCCCGATTATTTTCGGAGAAGAGGTAAGTTTAACTCATGTGATGAGAGAGATGTCATTTGTATTTCTATTATTACCAGGTTTTGAGTATTTATATTATTGCACCACACACAGATCTTCCCAAGAATAGATAATACTTGGGAACATCAAACTCCATGTGGGGTTTGGGAATGTCTGGCACTGCCCTACACTGTAGTACTGAGATGGTTGTATTATAGGAAAGGGTCCACAAGGTTCAGTCTGGTGCGTATTTCACGAGTTGAATTGAGTTGAGTCTAAGAAGTGGAATAACCAATAAGCTCAGTATTCGGCCGTACATGATCGGCGACGTACATGATCGGCGACGTACATGATCGGCGACGTACATGATCGGTGACGTACATGATCGGTGACGTACATGATTGGTGACGTACATGATCAGTGATCTATTGACTTCCCTACCCTTTCTGACCATGTTAAAACATGAATAAATCTTACCAAGGTGTACACAAGATGTGTGTCTTGACATGTAATATGTTAGAAATGTGTAGATGCGACTATAAGATAATTTTACATGACATTTCAATACCGTTCATGTGAAGATCATGTACGTCATGTGACGTACATGATCAGTGACGTACATGATCAGTGATTTATTGACTGCCTTACCCTTTCTGATCATGATAAAACACAAATAAACCTTACCAAGATGTACATATGATGTGTGTCTTGACATGTAAGATTTTAGGCATTTGTAAATGCGACTATTAAAGAGAAATTTACATGACATTTCAATACCGATCATGTACGTCATGTGACGTACATGATCGGTGACGTACATGATCGGTGCCTTAAGTACCCTTTCTGACCATGTTTAAAACATAAATCGGTCATAGCAAGGTGTTCATATGATGTATGTCTTGATATGTAAGATTTTAGACATGTGAAGCAGTCGATAATGAGAAAATTTTACATTACATTTCAAACCGATCATGTACGTCATGTGAAGTACATGATCGGTTGTACATTGAGCCCCCCCCATTTGACCCCTATAAATATTTTGGGAGTTGTTTTTATCTAATAAACTCTCCAAAGATACATTACAGCCTGTAGGTATGGTTAGGAGAGTTAAATATCGTAGTGCAGGGGGTAATATGTTGATTTTGTACTCTGCCAATCATGTACTGCCACCGATCATGTACGGCCACCGATCATGTACGTCCAACTTTTTCAGTTGCACTGATTTGGTGAGAGTGAGTTATTCATTTGTGATTTTCTTTACATTCATTAAAAAACACTGTAATACTGGTGTAGGTTATTCAATTTGGAGGCAATATACAGGGTTCCCTTTTAAAGCAATGGTTCCATGTCCCTTCTCAATGTAAAAGGCCATGTCCCATGTCTTAGTCAGAGTGAGTACTGAGTAATGAGGGTTTAACGCCATTTCGACAGCTAGGGTCATATTCACGGCGAGAAAACTACATTAGAGAACAATTTGTTCCCGGAACGAGTGTTGGTTCAATGAGGGTGACGTGATGGTGGACGGCAAAATCATGGTAAATCAAATGGTGTCTCTTGTCTGTCTGGGTGTAAAACTATTGATGGATATAGAAGATAGAAAACCCGCTTAGTCACTTGATACTCACTATGTCCCATGTTGATCTTAATGAATGTCCATGTCCATGCCCATGTTCCATTTCCTATGCCATTCATCGCTCCTATGACGGCTTACATAGGATTGTGACATATGTAATGTCATATTGAAGGAACCGGTATCCCTCTTTGCAGCCGCAGCAGCAGCCGCAGCTTCACCAGCGGGCAGTGCTGCTTGAGGTAAGGACTGTGTTTTGCCTCCCAATGCTCTTCTCGACAGGAGACATCGCCCATCTATTTTATCCTTACTGTGATGAGCCTCCGATTTTGTTTTTACTTAAATTGAAACATAGGTGAGGGCTTTTAAATTTATTGACAATGATAGGTTAATTTCAGACCCCAGACGCCATAGAAGCAATGTTCGTTTGTTTCATTTTTGAGCACTTGATAAGCCCATGGCAAACCTATGGTGGGCCTCATATTTCAGCCCACTTAGTTCTCCTAAGACCCATTAAGCAATGCTGACTAAAGGACCATCCTGCAGGCTTCACTTACCCAGTGATCCAGGCTGACAAGCTGTACACTTTTAATTTTACAAGGAACATGGGAAGCAACCCGTGGGTCTACTACAGAGATGCATCTGTAAGTAAGTAGCTTATTCCCTCTGGATACTGGTGAGACTCTACATTATAACTTAAAATAGTTTACATTTACTGCCTTTAAGACCCAACACACAAACAAAACAAAGGAAAAAGAAGACCCGTGAACGCGAGCGAAAATAGGCGCCATGATGCGCATCGAGTTGCAAACGGCCGATTTCGGACATGAAGACTTAACCATGGATTTTTTTTATGAACTGACTGTGAAAGTGTGTTGTAATTGGATTATTTTAGTCCAATCCACAAGGGAGACTTGAGGCTATACGCGTATCCTCCTTGGTCTTTGCTTGACCTCTGCCCTATCCCCACACCATCTTGTCACCGACCACCTGTGAGGTCACAGACCGGAAATAAGGTCAGTGCTGCTGACGTCACCCACCGCATTACGTCAAAGTAGCCATGGTTACTGTTGCCGTGGTTACTGACGCAGTTTCAATCCAGACTACTTCAAGTTACAACCACAGATTAGGAAGGTAAGACGAGAAGTATCAAGATGTCCGACAGAAATCACTGTATCCTGAGCCTCATGGAAAAGAAGAGGATGGCCAGGCGGATATCGGAGGCGGAGGTAGGCCCTACTTTTAATACCGACATATGATCATGGAATATCATCGGGACCGGGTGTGCGGCTGGATCTAAAAACCCGCCAGTCCGACTACCACTCACTCCGACTGTAACTCACTCAAACTGCCACTTTGTCTTATGATGAAATAAAGATACATAATAAAGTAACTCATACAAGGCAGAGGAGGTTTCAGGAACATATCGCAGCTAATAAACCATGCCACATGCTAAACCAACGCTGGAAGTCTAATTGTTGTTTATATATTTCTTACAAGAACCCAAAATTTAGAGATGTTTTGAGCCATATGTATGCTCATATGGACTAGAATAAGGGAGTGGGATGTGCTGGCACATATCTGTAGCAGTTAAGAACCCTTGAGATTGGATAGAAGGTTTAACATTATAAATAATATCTTTTAATCATGTTTTAAGAGCGTATTCTGGCAGAGAAGTCAAGATTTAGTTTGTATGTGTAGTTTAACGTCCCACTGACTATGCAAGTGAGACTTACTCAAGTTTCAGTTTTTCACAAGTAAGAAGGTAGGCCGAAGGCCTACCTCGGATGATCGTATCCAGGATGATCGAATCTATGAGATGAGCCAAAAGATAGAAATCCCGCTCCTACACATTTACCGAAGCAAGGGTTCTTTAACCTCCGACACCACATAGACATGGTGTGAGAGGGACAGGCCTTTGTTATGCTGTAAGTCTACCACAGCATGGGAGAGCCCAGCCATAGGTATAGTCGGGAAGCAATGAAAACTCCAAGCTAATACAAACTGTGTGCCATCAGTCTGGAGTGATACATTCCGACTCGCCAAACTAGTCTCCCCCATTTTTTTTCCATCTTTTGTATTTTTTTTTGTATTTTTTATTTTATTTATTTTTTAAATTTCCATTTCATATTTTGTCCCATAGTTGGATTTCCTTTAAGAATTTTAATACATTTTCGTCATTAGTGGTGTCGAAAACACTATACATAGATGTTGTGTCTGCAAGATGTTTTCTTCTACTCTCTGCAGTCCTTCTACAGTGGAGTAGAAGATGCTCCACTGTGAGACGGGTACTGCAGTCTTGACATCTTGGTTCATATTCCCCATTCAGTCTGTACTCGTGTGTCAGTTTAGTGTGACCGATCCTTAGACGGTTTAATCTCACTTGTTCTGCTCGTTTTAGCTTTTTCCTCATTGTCACTCCTTTCAGTTTTGGCTGAACCGGTATTATGGCCCTTTTCTTTGTTCAATGCAGCTTGCCATTTTGCTTTCATGTGGCTATCTATGGATGGTAACAGGTCAGTGTATGGAATGGGAGTTAGCCGAGCTCTCTTTGCAGCTTCATCTGCTTCCTCATTTCCTTCGATTCCAATGTGACCTGGTAGCCAGCAGAAAAGTACTTCTTTTTTCTTCACTTCTTCAGGAAACAAAAGTCATCCAATAATTTTAACCTTACCCATACTAGAAGAACTGATAAAAGGCAGAGGAGGTGTGCTGGAAAAGCACAAGTTCACGAAGAACAACAACGGCAACGTACAGCAAAGGGTTCTAACATTGACAAATGACTCCAAAAGTGTTTTGATGGCAAAAAATAAGGATTTTGTGCAAGAATCTTTGCCAAAAAGAACTGGAAAAAATGCGGGAGAGTGCCTAAAGATATTGCCCAGGGAGTTGTAAATAAGAAAGTAAAGTGCGGCTACTTAAAACCTGGTGAATGAAGGGCAACCGTGTGGAGCAACACAAATACATCATTTTATCCTTTTTGGAGGGCGGCGCCATGACAACAGCGGCCATTGAAGTCTTTTCAAACTTCATAATAAAGTAGCAGGTGGCCGTGGGGCGCCTGCTCATCAAATTGTTGCCGGTGCAGAGGCAGACCCTGTTGCGGGAGGTTCTGCGGCTGGCGGACAGGACGGTGGAGCGGAAGGCCAACAACCGCATGTCATGTGGGGCGGTGCCCAAGTGTTTGGTCCGATTCTGTTCGGAGTAGAGGTGAGTTTAACTCATGTGATCAGAGATGTCATTTGTATTTCTATTATAACCAGGTTTTGATTATTTTTATTACTACACCACACACAGATCTTCCCGAAAATAGAGAATAGACGGGAAGATCAAACTTTTTTGAGGCTGCAATTATATCAGTGTGTACAGTACAATGGCTTTAAGGAAGTCTATGATAAGATCAGGTTTCATAGTATTAAAGAGTTCTTTCAGATCAGTTACTTGATAGTATCCTTGTCGAACAGGTGTAATATCAATTCATTCCAAAAGGATGTGTTCTATTGTCAAGGTTTTGTCACAAACTATGCATTGTGGTGGATCTTCTCCTTTGAGGAGGTACGAGTTGGTTAGTGTGGAATGTCCAATGCGACAGCGAGTAAAAAATGTCTGATCTGTTCTGATTGTGAGTCCATTATGACATAAAATTCTCTGTATGAAATGAATCTAATTTTCACTAGATGTACACCCAGGCCGCTGCATCAATTCATGAGGGCTTCTTGACATCATGGAGGTGGCCGTGGGGGGCCTGCTCATCAAATTGTTGCCGGTGCAGAGGCAGACCCTGTTGCGGGAGGTTCTGCGGCTGGCGGACAGGACAGTGGAGCGGAAGGCCAACAACCGCATGTCATGTGGGGCGGTGGCGAAGGTGTTTGGTCCGATTCTGTTCAGAGTAGAGGTGAGTTTAACTCATGTGATGAGAGATGTCATTTGTATTTATATCATACTTGTATTTCTATTATAACCAGGTTTTTATTATTTTTATTATTGCACGACACAGAGATCTTCCCCAGAATAGATAATACATGGGAATATACGACCCCAAGTGGGGTTTGGGGAATGTATGGCACTGCCCTACACTGTAGTACTGAGACAGTTGTATTACAGGAAAGGGTCCACAAGGCCCAGTCTGGTGTGTATTTCACAAGTTAAAATTCATTGAGAGATGCCACGTTTTGTTAATAAAAAGGAGTAAATGCTAAGACTTCCGTCGATTTTCGGTAGGAAATTACCTTAATTCAATTCAATTCAATAATTAATCCAGCAAAACTTTAGGAATTCCTGCAAAAGTAGGAAAAGTAGCACGAGTTCACCATGTGAAATCACTCATTGTTCCTTTGTGACTTTCTTTACGTTCATCAACAACATTTTTAGCCTAAAAGACTTTCAAGGACGATCACGAGGAGACCCTGCGGGTTGAGGAGCTGACAACCTTGATGATGTTGAAACGGGGTAAGGACTGTGTGTTTCCTCACAATGCTGATCGCCCATCTATTTCTCTCTTACTGTGATGAGCCTTTTCTCTCTGGCCCCTTTTGGAGCTCTGGATGAGGTTGGGAGGGGGGGGGGGGCCATACCATGTCCCCTAACAATATTAAGTAGGAGAATATTAGACAGGAGGGTACAGAGCTTTGTACAGTGAAACCCAGGAGAAAGACAAGATCATAAAGATGGGTGAAGAATGGTGCAACTGTAGATGCTTGGTATTGCAGGTTTATGGAAGAGAATGATGCCCTTTCCTTGCGTATCAATCCAGCTGTCAGAGTTTTTATAAAGTTGAGGAGTTGCTAGTGAATGAGAATCTTCTCCAAAAGCCTCAAAATATCTGGAATGTCACCTTCATGTGTGATGGTTTATGAGATACAAAATACTTATGAAAAACTTAATTACAAAATGTGATTCTGTGATGCACTTGTCACACCAAGTGAAGGGATAAGCAGAGGGCAGAGCTCCAAGGTAAGGGGAATTAAGATGTCTTGAAAGTTTTATATTGGTCCAGATCCATCCCTTTCGCGCCACAGATCTCTGTACCTGGATCTATGATATAAGGCTGACAACAACCATACATCTGCTGTATAAACAGCTGACGACAACCACACAGCTGCTGTGTGTCCCATCCATGTTCGAAATTGTCACAAACCTTGTATTTCATTAGGCCTAATTGTAGCGCGACCGAGAAGGCACAGCTTGAGGCCCATTCAGCTGTAGGAGACCAACGAAGGAGGAGTCTCTATCCGGTAAGAGATACTAGTTGTGTGCAACCTAATATAAGCACGTCTACTTTCTTCGATTTCAAATCACTAATACAATCATAGAGCTGTTGTATACACAGCTGACAACCACACAGCTAGTAGGAGAAGTAGGAGAATATTAGACGGGAGGGTACAGAGCTTTGTACAGTAAAACACAGGAGGAAGAGAAGATGGGCAAGATGGGAGAAAAATGGTGCAGCTGGGTATGTTTGGTATTGCAGGTTCATGGAAGAGAATGATACCCTTTCCTTGCGGACCAATCCAGCTGTCAGAGTTTTTATAGAGTTGAGGAGCTGCTAGTGAATGAGAATCTTCTCCAAAAGCCTGAAAATATCTGGAATGTGACCTTCATGTGTGATGGTTTATGAGATACAAAATACTTAAGAAAAACGTAATTACAAAATGTAATTCTGTGATGCACTTGTCACACCAAGTGAAGGGACAAGCAGAGGGCAGAGCTACAAGGTAAGGGGAATTAAGATGTCTTGAAAGTTTTATATTGGTCCAGATCCATCCTCTCCCTCTCGCGCCACAGATCTCTGTACCTGGATCTATAATATAAGGCTGACAACAACCATACATCTGCTGTATAAACAGCTGACAACGACCACACAGCTGCTGTGTGTCCCATCCATGTTCGAAATTGTCACAAACCTTTGTGTAGTTTAACGCCCCACTGACTATGCAGGTGAGACTTACTCAAGTTTCAGTTTTGCACAAGTAAGAAGGTAGGCCCAGGCCTACCTCGGATGATCGTATCCAGGATGATCAAATCTATGAGATGAGCCAAAAGATAGAAATCCCGCTCTTACACATTTTCCGAAGCAAGGGTTCTTTAACCTCCGACACCACATAGACATGGTGTGAGAAGGACAGGCCTTTGTCACGTCATGACATGACAAAGGAAGGTCAACTAAAATTTTCTGCCAGTTGAATCAACTTTCTTGGGTGAAGAAGACGTCACCTACCTCGTCCTCGAGAAAATGGAGCGTTTTGAAGAACATACTGCTGATTTTGATCTCGGGGAGGTAATCCATTTTGAATTCAGTCCCGAGGGCATGCCTCCTGTGCCATCAGAGTCTATTCCTGCTGGGAATTTGGGGCTCATTCATGAGCAATTTGATGATTCCGAGGAATTTGTTCCCGAGGGCGACAAAAACAGCAATGTCAGCAAATCTTGAAGAGCAGAGGCTGAGAAAGACAAAAAAGAAGCGGTTGGTTGAGAAGAAGGAGCTGCTGCTTACAAGGAAAGAAATGAAGAAGTTTGTGCAGAGTACCAAAAATGTACACACCACCGAGAAAACTACCAGGGTAAGGATGTGAAAGTAATAAGGAAATATGGTAAAATGCCCGAGGGCAAAATAATATAATTTTTTGACTCTTTTTATTCAATTTTTAATGCCCGAGGGTAATTTCTTTAATTTTTAAAATCGATAAATCTGTTATGTTCTTGATTTTCTTTTTTTTTTTCATTTTAAGACAATTGATGCATGTTTGTAAATATTTTTTTTAGGTTGTGACTGCTTTCCAGCATTATTTAAGCCAGCACTGCCTGGAGGAACGTCCAATCCAGACCATAGACCCAGAGGAGCTGGATAGCTTCATTTCTAACTATATTCTTCTAACTATATTCTAAGGACTGCAAGGGTGCAGAACATCAGCCAGACACCCTGACATCTATCCATAGTGGATTTCTAAGGTAGCTATTGTAATTAGAAAATGATTATTTAGGGCACATAAATGTTTTAAAATACCGTACATGCTGTAAAGCTATTAAAAATCAATTTTTAACGTCAAATTTTAAAGGGGAAAAATTTAAACTTGTAGTAACCTCTGTAAAATTGAGTTTTAAAGCCAAAATTTTACACCCAATTTCACCAGACACCTGCGGGAGTGTGACTATGCAGCAGATCCCCTGACAGTTGATGCCTTCAAGATGAGCAGGCAGGTACTACAGGCAAAACGTACATCTTTAAAGAGAGCTGGACTTGGAAACAAAACAAAAAAGTCAGAGGGCTTCGAGGCCCGTCAAATAGAGCTAATATGGGACTCAGGAGCCCTGGGTGCATCAACCCCAGAAGTCTTATAGTGCACAGTTTACTATTTTTTTAAACTTAGGATTTGGTGTGAGGGGTAGCCATGAAGCAAGGCAGATGCTATGGGGAGATGTGGAGGTGAAAGAAGAGGAGAAAGGGCTACTCTACCTGGAGTTGAATGAATGTGTCAGCAAAACACGTACTGGAGGAGAAGGGGGCCATATACAATCATTTGCCCCCAAAATATTCCAAGTTCCTGAAGATGCGAGTAGGTGCCCAATATACTACTACAAATCCTTTGCTGCAGGTCGACCAGAGGCTGCCATGTTGCCTGATTCACCATTCTACCTCACTGTCAAGCAGGGTGAAACATCCTGGACACTGTCTCTTACATTAAACATCCCATGGGAGTCAACATGCTGAGGGGTATTGTAAAGAAGATGGCGAGAAAGGCAGGCCTGAAGGTACACCACACCAACCATTCCCTTAGGCGTACTTCTTGTAAAATTTTGATGTGAGCGAATGTACCTCCAATGCTGGTGGCTCAACTGTTTGGCCACAAATCCATTGCTTCCCTCAAAAACTACACTGAAGCCAGCCGAGAGCAGCAAGAAGCCATGTCTAACATCCTCACAGGGGTGAAGAGAAAGGCTCCCACAGCAACAGTAAATCCAATAGAAGCCACTCCAGCACCTGCTCCGGCCATCGCTCCCCCGGTCGTTCAAGCTGTTGTTTTTTTTGTGGTGCCCGGATGTAAATTGTGTAAATAAAAACGTCAATTCTGTTGAAATTAAGCCTCCTTCGTCCTTTACAGTCACAGATATTTAACAAATTCATTAAAATGGATCATATTGAAGCTGAATTATGGCAAATAAAGATATATATAATAATTATAAAAAATAATTTGAACGAAATTAAAATATCAAAGATGTAATAAGATATTTTCGCACCATCGACAAAATGACTGCGCAGTTCAGCGCACCTTCAAGTTTATATTGATAATTCTAGACCGATTCCCAAGAATATTGGCCCAAATATGCATAATTAATGCTGTAATTAAGTGGAAATGACGTGAAATTAAGTAAATATATTGATTATTAGGTGAAATAAAGAACTTCTTTCTCTTCGTCAAATATGCCGCGCACCACTGGGAAATTGCAGTGGGCGCCGTGCGTAGTGATGTGAACTCAATCTAGGCCAACGTCGATTCAAAATTTACACGGACCAGTTCAGGGGGATTCCTTTATGAATAAGGGTAAATTCAGGCATTATTGAATGTAAAATTGTATTTAATGTGTCCCAAGTACCATCATTCTGCTCAAACTGAAATCAACAAATAGAAACATGGAACTACATCTCGCACGACACGACTATCGGCTAGCCAACAAATGGAACAACAATTGGATTAGCGTCCACCACCACCGGGGCATCCACCACCACCTAGGCGTCCCTTGCGGAGCAGACGTCTGGGTCGTGAAAGTGGGCACCTGTGTCCCAGTAGGAGGCCATGCTCAGGTAAGTAACAAGAATCTTTAAAGACTCATGCCACATTTTTCTGTTGTGAGGATATTGGCCAGGCTGCAGTAGAAGAGGATGTGCTGGGTATTTTTCCAAGTCTGTATTTGAGACAGTACTTCGAGGTGGAACACTATTGAGTCTGAACCAAAATATATTCACTGGTATCAACTATCCCATTAGTGGCGAAAAAGACAATTTTGTTTGTATTTAAATTTCCTGTTACTCTTCCCATAAAGTGGTGGACGTGTTGCCATGGTACCCCCTGACATAATTTAGATACTTATTTGTGACTTAGGAATATTGAGTAGAAATTAAATAACATTGTGGTGAAAGAAGGAGATTTAATGATGATGCTAGATATATTCACAACATCCAGCGGTACATGTACATGTACAACAACCACCCAGCTGCTGACCCAGCTGACAAACACCCAGCTGCTGACAACCACCCAGCTGCTGACACAGCTGACAACCACCCAGCTGCTGAAACAGCTGACAACCACCCAGCTGCTGACACAGCTGACACCCACCCAGCTGCTGACAGCTGACAAACACCCAGCTGCTGACAAACACCCAGCTGCTGACAACCACCCAGCTGCTGACACAGCTGACAACCACCCAGCTGCTGACACAGCTGACAACCACCCAGCTGCTGACACAGCTGACACCCACCCAGCTGCTGACACAGCTGACAAACACCCAGCTGCTGACACAGCTGACAAACACCCAGCTGCTGACACAGCTGACACCCACCCAGCTGCTGACAGCTGACACCCACCCAGCTGCTGACACAGCTGACAAACACCCAGCTGCTGACACAGCTGACAACCACCCAGCTGCTGACAACCACCCAGCTGCTGAGACAGCTGACACCCACCCAGGTGCTGACACAACTGACAACCACCCAGCTGCTGAGACAGCTGACAAACACCCAGCTGCTGACACAGCTGACAAACACCCAGCTGCTATGGAGACTAACCCCATCCCTCCTTCTAGATTGACTAGAGCTGAGAGTTCCACAATATTTGGATTTGGGGGACTTTTTGGCAATTCATTTGTTGACATACCTGCTGCTCCATTAATATACAAAGTAGCAAATTTGAATGAAAGAATCGTTTGATGATATAAATGTAGACCAATCCAGCTGTCAGACTTTTTATAGAGTTTAGGAGTTGCTAGTGAATAAGAATCTTCTCCACAAGCCTGAAACTATTTGGAATGCAGACAAGACGGGTTCCCCTAGATTTCTGCCTAATGAAAGTAGGGGCAAATGTTTGGGCTTTAACCAGTGGTAATCGTCCAAATATATGTAATGGGCTGTGCTAGTGACATTCTTTATGACATGCAAAGGAGTGCATATGATAATGTGTGCCATTGGTATGGTCATGAATGATATGGTGACCGTGGAGGTCAAGCTCTCGAAAAAGTTTCCAGGTTGCAATTATATCAGTGTGTACAGTCCAACAGCTTTCAGGAAGTCTATGATAAGATCAGGTTTCATGGTATTAAAGAGTTCTTTCAGATCAGTTACTTGATAGTATCCTTGTCGAACAGGTGTGAAATCAATGCATTCCAAAAGGATGTCTTCTATTGTCACAACGTTTTGTCACAAACTATGCATTGTGGTGGATCTTCTCGTTTGAGGAGGTACGAGTTGGTTAGTGTGGAATGTCCAATGCGACAGCGAGTAAAAAATGTCTGATCTTTTCTGATTGTGAGTCCATTATGACATGAAATTCTCTGTATGAAATGAATCTAATTTCCACTTGATGTACAGGCCGCTGCATCAATTCATGAGGGCTACTTGACATCATGGAGAAAATGTAACAGTACCCTTATGTTTCAGACTGTGCCCAGCAGGTGGCCGTGGGGGGCCTGCTGATCAAATTGTTGCCGGTGCAGAGGCAGACCCTGTTGCGGGAGGTTCTGCGGCTGGCGGACAGGACGGTGGAGCGGAAGGCCAACAACCGCATGTCATGTGGGGCGGTGACAAAGGTGTTTGGTCCGATTAACTCATGTGATGAGAGATGTCATTTGTATTTGTATTACCAGGTTTTGATTATTTTTATTACTGCACGACACAGAGATCTTCCCGAAAATAGAGAATAGACTGGGAGGTCAAACTCCATTACGGTTTGAGAATGTCTGGCACTTCCCTACACTGTAGTACTGAGAGAGTTGTGAAATAGGAAAAGGTCCACAAGGTTCAGTCTGGTGCGTATTTCACGAGTTGAATTGAGTTGAGTCTAAGAAGTGAAATAACCAATAAGCTCACTATTCATTTGTGATTTTCTTTACATTCATTGAAAAAAACTGAAATACTGGTGTAGGTTATTCAATTTGGAGGCAATATACAGGGTTCCCTTTCAAAGTAATTGTGCCCTCTCAATGTAAAAGGCCATGTCCCATGTCTTAGTCACTTAATACTTACTATGTCCCATGTTGATCTTAATGAATGTCCATGTCCATGCCCATCTTCCATTTCTTATGCCATTCATCGCTCCTATGACAAGATGTCTTGAAAGTTTAATATTGGTCCAACCCATCCTCTCCCTCTCGCCCTAAAACGCCTTACATGGGCTTGTGACATATGTAATGTCATATTGAAGGAACCGGTATCCCTCTTTGCAGCCGCAGCAGCAGCCGCAGCTTCACCAGCGGGCAGTGCTGCTTGAGGTAAGGACTGTGTTTTGCCTTCCAATGCTCTTCTCGACAGGAGACATAGGGTCGCCCATCTATTTCTCCCTTACTGTAATGAGCCTCCTGTCTGGATGAGGTAGGGGGGGAGGGGGGGGCATGCCATATCCCCTCTCAAAGTAAATAGACTGAGGTCCACAATGATCTGGCTGAATGACAGAAAGGCACTAACAGAAAGATACCTACTTGTGGTATCTTGGTACCAAGAGACAATTTAGTTTTTACTTACATTGAAACATAGATGAGGGCTTTTAAATTTATTGACAATGATAGGTTAATTTCAGACCCCAGACGCCATAGAAGCAATGTTCGTTTGTTTCATTTTTGAGCACTTGATAAGCCCATGGCAAACCTATGGTGGGCCTCATATTTCAGCCCACTTAGTTCTCCTAAGACCCATTAAGCAATGCTGACTATAGGACGATCCTGCAGGCTTGACTTACCCAGTGATCCAGGCTGACAAGCTGTACACTTTTAATTTTATAGGGAACATGGGAAGCAACCCGTGGGTTTACTACAGAGATGCATCTGTAAGTAAGTAGCTTATTCCCTCTGGATACTAGTAAGACTCAACATTATAACTTGCAATAGTTTACATTTACTGCCTTTGAAACCCAACACACAAACAAAACAGAGGAAAAAGATGACGCGTGAACGCGAGCGAAAATAGACGCCATGATGCGCATCGAGTTGCAAACGGCCGATTTCGGACATGAAGACTTAACCATGGATGTTTTTTATGAACTGACTGTGAAAGTGTGTTGTAATTGGATCATTTTAGTCCAATCCACAAGGGATACTTGAGGCTATACGCGTATCCTCCTTGGTCTTTGCTTGAGCTCATTACATCAAAGTAGCCATGGTTACTGTTGCCGTGGTTACTGACGCAGTTTCAAGCCAGACTAGTTCAAGTTACAACCACAGATTAGGAAGGTAAGACGAGAAGTATCAAAATGTCCGACAGAAATCACTGCATCCTGAGCCTCATGGAAAAGATGTGGATGGCCAGGCGGATATAGGAGGCGGAGGTAGGCCCTACTTTTAATACCAACATTTGATCATGAAATATTATCGGGACCGGTTGTGCGGCTCGATCTAACGTTGACAAGACTGGGCAATTAAAAAATGATGTTGATGTTGTGGCTGAGTTGTTTTAAAGCTGTTTCTTCTATTTTAAAGACTTGCTTCTAACGCCGCAGTGGGTGAGTGACACCATCTTTTGGGAAGTCTCTGCTTGCTCATATAGCACGACAGCTAGGCGAGGCGGAGAGTAAGTTTCGAGATAGATGCTTTGAGCTTTTTAACTAAAAGAGCAGGCTGCAGAAGCCCAAAATACAGAGACTGCAGCTACTTCAAACACCTTCAGGGGTAGGATGAATGACATGACTTAGCCCAATGTAGACATGTAAAGATCTACAATTGAATCAATTTTTGGTGCCCGTCTTTGAGCGAACAATCTCATTAGCGTCCAGGACCACCTAGGCATCCCTTGCGGAGGAAACATCTGGGTGGTCGAATTGGGCACCTGTGTCCGAGTAGGACGCCATGCTCAGGTAAGTAAGAAGACTCATGCAGTATTTTGTGTCATGAGGATATTGGGCAGGCTGCAGTAGCAGAGGGGGTGCTAGGGTTTGTTTTAGGTGTGTTTTAAGACATTGTGGTGTTTATAGCTTGGGCATTTGCATTTGAGCAGCTGACTTCATTTCGAGGTGGAAAAGTAGGGGAGGAAATCATTTCAAGTATTATAAGGATCAGTATTTGTGTCTGAGTTATAGCGCTCATCATTTGTGGTAGGATGACGCTGATTGAATCCTAAAATGAGTTCTTATTGACAACTTCCAGTCCGTTCAGTAAGGCCACCATCTGGGAGGCAGAGAACTCAAGACCATGGCGCTACAGTTAGTAAGTAAAATTACCCGTTGTTTGAAATATTCTATTTCTGCAACAGTTTCAAAATAGGGGAGTAAAGTTGTAGTTGGTCTAAGAGACTTGACTTGGAGGACATTGGCAGTGACGGCTTATAGCAGCATTTCAAGATTTATACAGTGTAGGTCATGCAGAAAGGTACTGTACCACTTTTTTCTTCCAATTTCTTTTCTTGGGATCGGGAAATACATAGACCCCATTACTTAGTGGTCTTTGGAAGAATTAGGTTACCAGAAATCACTTTACGATGGAGCAGGAAAAGGAGGATCAGGAAGCTTGATCCATTTGTATAACCAGATGAAAACCCAAGTATATCAGAAATTAAAGCCTCTGGATAAATGAAAACTGTGACTGGTGATGAATCATAACTGGTGATGAATTATAACATAGCAATTTTCAGGATGATAAGAATGTTTGGCTGCGTAGATTATAAAACCTACAGGACAATCACATGTGGTATACCAACTCTGAAATCAACCATGTTGCTGTCATTTTACTACCTAAAAAGTGAAATTGTCTCAAAATATGTTCCAGACAGGTGGATCGGTCAGAAGCACCTTGAATATTGAGGTAGTAAGTCTGCATAGATATAGAGAGTACCCCACGTTTAACCCTTAGGGGCCCAGTGGCGTAAAATGGCGTGAAATGGCGTATTTTACACATATCTAAAGTCCTATGCTGTTCTATCATATAAATATTGGGTGTACACCACTACAAGACATACCAATATCTCCGGGGTGACCTCAGCTCTTTATACATGGGCTTGCATGTGTTATCCAATAGATATTCACAATTTTAGAGCAAATTCAGTAGGAAAATGACAATAAATATCTGCAATTTCAAGTTTGCCCACTGGCTGAGGCTGAGTATTTTCCCCCATGGTGATATTATTATTTTTCATCTTGGTTATCAACATTTATTTTTTAATGCAATATGGTAAATGTACAGCAAACTACGTAACTTATCTCAATAAGTTGTATGTCATTCCCGTTTTGGGCATGTGATGCCAAAGTTCCATTGTTGCCATGGCAACAGAATATAAGGTTCCTCCATGGCTCAAAGTATAGCCAGTCTAGTGCAAAGTTTGGTAAATTTGACAAATGGAACGTTTCTGGTTGCTATGGTTACCAAAATTAGAATTTTTTCCATACATGGACCCTAGCATAAGAAAGGTTATTGGAACAGCTTTCAGGAAATGTAACATGAACCCAATGTTAGGACAAGAAATTCAACTGTTGCAGATTCACTTATTGTACACTTATCAGGTTGCAGATATTTCACTTTGGTCAAATAGTTCTGGGCCTGTAAGGGTTAACTGGAACAGCAAGTTTCAGTTTCATCAACATTTGTCACGCTGAAGGCCTCAGTAGTTTTCTCATCATATTTCAGGGAGTGATCTAACTGTACCCTTATGTTTCAGACTGTGCCCAGCAGGTGGCCGTGGGGGTCCTGCTCATCATATTGTTGCCGGTGCAGAGGCAGACGCTGCTGTGGGAGGTTCTGCGGCTGGCGGAGAGAGTGGTGCAGCGGAAGGAAAATAACTGCATCTCACGTGGGGCGGTGGCTAGGGTGTTTGGCCCGATTATTTTCGGAGTAGAGGTAAGTTTAACTCAGGTGATGAGAGATGTCATTTATTTTTCTATTACCAGGTTTTGATTATTTCTATTATTGTACCACACACAGATCTTCCCAAGAATAGATAATACTTGGGAACATCAAACTCCATGTGGGGTTTGAGAATGTCTGGCACTGCCCTACACTGTAGTACTGAGATGGTTGTATTATAGGAAAGGGTCCACAAGGTTCAGTCTGGTGCATATTTCACGAGTTGAATTGAGTTGAGTCTAAGAAGTGGAATAACCAATAAGCTCAGTATTCGGCTCACTCTCACCAGATCGATGCAACTTTTATTTGGCCGTACATGATCGGCGGCCGTATATGATCGGCGACGTACAACCACCCAGCTGCTGAGACAACTGATAGACTAGAGCTAAGAGTTCCACAATATTTGGATTTGGGGGACTTTTTGGCAATTCATGTGTTGACACACTTGCTGCTCCTTTAATATACAAAGTAGCAAATTTGAATGAGAGAATCGTTTGATGATATAAATGTAGACCAATCCAGCTGTCAGATTTTTTATAGAGTTTAGGAGTTGCTAGTGAATGAGAATCTTCTCCACAAGCCTGAAAATATTTGGAGTGCAGACAAGACCGTTTCCCCCAGATTTCTGCCTAATCAAAGTAGGGGCAAATGTTTGGGTTTTACCAGTGGTAATCGTCCAAATACAACTGTAATGGGCTGTGCTAGTGAAACTCTTTATGACATGCAAAGGGGTGCATATGATAATGTGCGCCATTGGTATGGTCATGAATGATATGGTGACGGTGGAGGTCAAGCTCTCAAAAAGTTTCCAGGCTGCAATTATATCAGTGTGTACAGTCCAACGGCTTTAAGGAAGTCTATGATAAGATCAGGTTTCATGGTATTAAAGAGTTCTTTCAGATCAGTTACTTGATAGTATCCTTGTCGAACAGGTGTGAAATCAATGCATTCCAAAAGGATGTCTTCTATTGTTGAGGTCACAAACTATGCATTGTGGTGGATCTTCTCATTTGAGGAGGTACGAGTTGGTTAGTCTGGAATGTCCAATGCGACAGCAAGTAAAAAATGTCTGATCTTTTCTGATTGTGAGTCCATTATGAAATAAAAGTTCTCTGTATGAAATGAATCTAATTTCCACTAGATGTACCGGCAACACCCAGGCTGCTGCATCAATTCATGAGGGCTACTTGACATCATGGAGAAAATCTAACAGTACCCTTATGTTTCAGACAGTGCCCGGCAGGTGGCCGTGGGGGGCCTGCTGATCAAATTGTTGCTGGAGCAGAGTCAGACCCTGTTGCGGGAGGTTCTGCGGCTGGCGGACAGGACGGTGGAGCGTAAAGGGAACAACCGCATGTGATGTGGGGCGGTGGCCAAGGTGTTTGGTCCGATTCTGTTCAGAGTAGAGGTAACTTTAACTCATGTGATGAGAGATGTCATTTGTATTTCTATTATAACCAGGTTTTGATTATTTTTATTATTGCTCGAAAAACAGATCTTCCCCAGAATAGATAATACATGGGAATATACATGGGGTTTGGGGAATGTCTGGCACTGCCCTACACTCTAGTACTGAGACAGTTGTATTATAGGAAAGGGTCCACAAGGCTCAGTCTGGTGTGTATTTCACAAGTTAAAATTCAGTGATAGATGCCACGTTTTGTCAATAAAAAGGAGGAAATGCTAAGACTTCCGTCGATTTTCGGTAGGAAATTACCTCAATTCAATTCAATAATTAATCCAGCAAAACTTTAGGAATTCCTGCAAAAGTAGGAAAGGTGGCACGAGTTCACCATGTGAAATCGCTCATTGTTCCTTTGTGACTTTCTTTACGTCCATCAACGACATTTTTAGCCTAAAAGACTTTCAAGGACAATCACGAGGAGACCCTGTGGGTTGAGGAGCTGACGACCTTGATGATGTTGAAACAGGGTAAGGACTGTGTGTTTCCTCACAATGCTGATCGCCCATCTATTTTTCTCCTACTGTGATGAGCCTTTTCTCTCTGGCCCCTTTTGGAGCTCTGGATGAGGTTGGGAGGGGGGGGGGGGGCGCATGCCATGTCCCCTAACAATATTAAGCAGGAGAAGTATGAGAATATTAGACAGGAGGGTACAGAGCTTGGTACAGTAAAACCCAGGAGAAAGACAAGATCGTAAAGATGGGAGAAGAATGGTGCAGCTGGAGATGCTTGGTATTGCAGGTTTATGGAAGAGAATGATACCCTTTCCTTGCGGACCAATCCAGCTGTCAGAGTTTTTATAGAGTTGAGGAGTTACTACTGAATGAGAATCTTCTCCAAAAGCCGGAAAATATTTGGAATGTGACCTTCATGTGTGATGGTTTATGAGATACAAAATACTTATGAAAAACTTAATTACAAAATGTAATTCTGTGATGCACTTGTCACACCAAGTGAAGGGACAAGCAGAGGGCAGAGCTCCAAGGTAAGGGGAATATGTCTTGAAAGTTTTATATTGGTCCAGACCCATCCTCTCCCTCTCGCGCCACAGATCTCTGTACCTGGATCTATGATATAAGTCTGACAACAACCATACATCTGCTGTATAAACAGCTGACAACGACCACACAGCTGCTGTGTATCCCATCCATGTTCGAAATTGTCACAAACCTTGTATTTCATTAATTGTAGCGCGACCGAGAAGGCCCAGGTTGAGGCCCATTCAGCTGTAGGAGACCAACGAAGGAGGAGTCTCTATCCGGTAAGAGATACTAGTTGTGTGCAACCTAATATAAGCATGTCTACTTTCTTCGATTTCAAATCACTAATACAACCATACAGCTGTTGTATACACAGCTGACAACCACACAGCTAGTAGGAGAAGTAGCAGAATATTAGACGGGAGGGTACAGAGCTTTGTACAGTAAAACACAGGAGGAAGAGAAGATGGGCAAGATGGGAGAAGAATGGTGCAGCTGGAGATGCTTGGTATTGCAGGTTCATGGAACAGAATGATACCCTTTCCTTGCGGACCAATCCAGCTGTCAGAGATAACTATCAGGGTTCCCACAAAAAATTCAGATTGAAATTCCATGACATTTCCATGACATTCCATGATAAAAATCACAATTTTCCATGACATTTAGAACATTCTCTTGGGGGTCGGGGGGCTTGGCCCACGATAAAATTTCCAAAATGAAGAAAGCGGATGGGAGATTTCTAGGAGATTTTGTGATATTAGTTCAATTATTTTCTTTTTCCATGACATTCCATGACACATGGCAAATTTTTACAAAATTCCATGACGTTCCATGACTTTCCAGACAGCTTTCAAATTCCATGACATTCCATGTCTTTCCATGACATGTGGGAACCCTGAACTATTTCCATAGAGTTGAGGAGTTGCTAGTGAATGAGAATCTTCCCCACAAGCCTGCATATATTCGGAATGGAGACGAGACCAGTGCATTTCTAAAACAGCTCAGAAGTTACTACCAGGTAGTAGATCTTTCTCTTCTATCAACATGCAATCATTTATTATCAGTATATTTGTTTTTCCCTTGTTTAATCCTTTAAGAGCCTGATGCATAATGCTATAATGTCACCCACAGGTTTTTGGCATTTTTTCAAAAACAGCTTAGTTCTCCCGTTTCGCTTTTTACATCTCGTGCAGGATCTACAAAGGCACCCTTGCTAAAAACATCAGGGTGCTGGACCCGGACATGGATGTGCCAGCAGATCCCATGAAGGACCTCGACGGTAAGTAAATGTCACCTCCTAAGGTGGTTTATCTATAAGTACATTAGGAAGTTATGCTGTTGTTTGTTTACAAAGATAGGCTAATATGGCAGTCACTATAGTAAACCATTGCATTTTTTAAATAACATGACAATATTATCTTCTAAGGCTACATTTTTAATCTTTGGTTTACAGCCGGGGGTTGACACCTCAGAAATCAATTGCCGAAGGAAAATGTTTTAAAGAGAAGGCTGTAGAGGCCCAATAAACAGAGACTGTAGCTACTTCAAAGGCGACCTTCAGGGGTAGGATGAATGAAATGACTGAGCCCAATTTAGAGATGACTGTAAAGATCGACAATTGAATAAATTCTTGGTGCCCGTCTCTGAGCGAACAATCAGAGTAGCGTTCACGACCACCTAGGCATCCACGACCACCTAGGCGTCCCTTGCGGAGGAGACATCTGGGTGGTCCAATTGGACCCTGTGCCTCAGTAGGAGGCCAAGCTCAGGTAAGTAACAAGAATCATGCAATATTTTGTGTCATGAAGATATTGGGCAGGCTGCAGTAGCAGAGGGGCTGCTAGGGTTTGTGTCTTAAGACATTGTGGTGTCTATAGCTTGGGCATTTGCATTTGAGCAGCTGACTTCATTTTGAAGTGGAAAACTATTTAGTCTGAACTAAAATATATTCACTAGTATTAACTATCCCATTTTTTAATGATGATGCAAGATATATTCCTAAAATCCAGCGGTACATGTACCAGTACAACCGCCCAGCTGCTGACACAGCTGGGGTGGGGGGGGGGGGGTTAGGGTGAACAAACAGTTGATTATCAGGCTCCATTGAAAATTGATCGAATTGGGTGCATCGCCCTGGAATATACATGTAATAGTGCGGGTGCAGTCAAGTCATAATTGTCATCCATTTTGTGATTGGGGATTGGGTAGAGACATAAAGTAGCCTGACACCCTGAGTCTCCTGTGATGTAAATCACACACCTATTGATATATATTGTATTATATTATAGGAAATCAAGGAGCCTACCAACAAGACGCCAGGTGGCAACCCGTCGCCCTCGGGTGATAACCAGTCACTCATCATGCAGGCGCTGAAGTGCAAGTTCGCATCGAAGCGAGCCACCGCAAGGGAAGAGACTGGTGTTTTGTTTGTTTGTGTAGTTTAACGTCCCACTGACTATGCTGCTGTGTATCCAACCCATGTTCAAAATTGTCACAAACCTTGTATTTCATTAATTGTAGCGCCACCGAGAAGGTTGAAGCCCATTCAGCCGTAGGAGACCAACGAAGGAGGAGTCTCTATCCGGTAAGAGATACTAGTCGTGTGCAACCTAATATAAGCACGTCTTGTTTGTTTGTTTGTGCAGTTAAACGTCCCACTGACTATGCAGGTGAGACTTACTCAAGTTTCAGTTTTTCACAAGTAAGAAGGTAGGCCGAAGGCCTACCTCGGATGATCGAATCCAGGATGATCGAATCTATGAGATGAGCCAAAAGATAGAAATCCCGCTCCTACACATTTACCGAAGCAAGGGTTCTTTAACCTCCGACACCACATAGACATGGTGTGAGAGGGACAGGCCTTTGTTATGCTGTAAGTCTACCACAGCATGGGAGAGCCCAGCCATAGGTATAGTCGGGGAGCAATGAAAACTCCAAGCTAATACAAACTGTGTGCCATCAGTCTGGAGTGATACATCCCGACTCGCCAAACTAGTCTCCCCCATTTTTTTTCCATTTTTTGTATTTTTTTTTTGTATTTTGTATCTTGTAAATTATCATTTTATATTTTGTCCCATAGTTGGGTTTCCTTTAAGAATTTTAATACATTTTAGTCATTAGTGGTGTTGAAAACACTGTACATAGATGCTGTGTCTGCAAGATGTTTTCTTCTACTCTCTGCAGTCCTTCTACAGTGGAGTAGAAGATGCTCCACTGTCAGACGGGTACTGCAGTCTTGACATCTTGGTTCATATTCCCCATTCAGTCTGTACTTGTGTGTCAGTTTAGTGTGACCGATCCTTAGACGGTTTAAAAATATGTCTTAATTCTCATCATCGGGATTGAATAGATTCATATTGGGAGGGTGACTGCATCCTAACGTGGGAGATTGTGTAAGCTAAATATGGTAACCCCTCCCATAAATGAACTCGTTTGGTCTGCTTTGCAAAGTGTACACTACGCATGCGCAGTGAGTGCTCTCTTCTCAGTTTTGACTTGGATGATTGTGAAAATCGCTGAATCTTATGAGTACAAATGTCCTATTTACTACTACAACAACAAGACTGAGGGAACCCCCACATGTGTAGCCTTTGTAAATTTGAATGAGAGAATCGTTTGATGATATAAATGTATATAATCCAAGTACAATTTCTTCAGAAATTGACAAAAACCAATTACTACATAAGGAAGAGTTGACTTTTCCCATCCATGTTTGAAATTGTCACAAACCTTGCATTAATTGTAGCGGCACCAAACTGCCACGGTATCCTATATTTCATTCGGCCAGAAGAGGGGGAGAAAATAACGGAGGAGACCTTCTTTCATATGAGAGTAAGACTAATAGTGTGCAACCTAGAATAAGCACCATCTATTTCTTAGGTTTTAAATAACTAAGACAACCATATAGCTGGTGTGTGTGTACACAGCTGACAACCACACAGCTAGTAGGAGAAGTAGGAGAATATTAGACGGCAGGCTACAGAGCTTTGTACAGTAAAACCCAGGAGGAAGAGAAGATCGGAAAGATGGGAGAAGAATGGTGCAGCTGGGTATGTTTGGTATTGCAGGTTCATGGAAGAGAATGCTACCCTTTCCTTGCGGACCAATCCAGCTGTCAGAGTTTTTATAGAGTTGTGAAGTTGCTAGTGAATGAGAATCTTCTCGACAAGCCGGAAAATATTTGGAATGCTGACAAGACTGGGCAATTAAAAAATGATGTTGATGTTGTGGTTGAGTTGTTTTAAAGCTGTTCTCTTCTATTTTAAAGACTTGCTTCTAACGCCGCAGCGGGTAAGCGACACCATCTTTTCGGAAGTCTCTGCTGGCCCATTTAGTACGACAGCCACACCACTCTATGGGTCAGCAAGAAAGTAAGTTTCTGGATAGATACTTTGAAGCTTCTTAACAAGTGCTCAAATAGTGTATAGGTATATGCGGTTGGAGAAGGAAAATGTTTTGAAAGAGCAGGCTGCAGAGGCCCTAAAAGCAGAGACTGCAGCTACTTCAAACACCTTCAGGGGTAGGATGAATGACATGACTGAGCCCAATGTAGACATGTAAAGATCAACAATTGAATCAATTTTTGGTGCTCTTCTCTAAAACAACAATCAGATTAGCCTCCACGACCACCTAGGTATCCCTTGCGGAGCAGACGTCTGGGTGGTCCAATTGGGCACCTGTCTCCGAGTAGGAGGCCATGCTCAGGTAAGTAACAAGAATCTTTAACGACTCATGCCATATTTTGTGTCATGAGGATATTGGCCAGGCTACAGTAGCAGAGGGGCTGCTAGGGTTTGTTCCAGGTGTGTGGTGTCTATAGTTTGGACATTTGTATTTTGAGCATCTTACTTAATGTCGAGGTGAAACACTATTTAGTCTGAACCAAAATATATTCACTGGTATTAACTATCCCATTAGTGGCGAAAAAGACAATTTTGTTTGCATTTAAATTTCCTATTACACTTCCCATAAAGTGGTGGACGTGTTGCCATGGTACCCCCTGATATAATTTAGATACTTATTTGTGACTTAGGAATATTAAGTAGAAATTAAATGACATTGTGGTGACAGCAGGAGATTTAATGATGATGCTAGATATATTCACAACATCCAGCGGTACATGTACCAGTACAACAACCACCCAGCCGCTTTGTTTTGTTTGTTTGTGTAGTTTAACGTCCCACTGACTATGCAGGTGAGACTTACTCAAGTTTCAGTTTTTCACAAGTAAGAAGCTAGGCCGAAGGCCTACCTCGGATGATCGTATCCAGGATGATCGAATCTATGAGATGAGCCAAAAGATAGAAATCCCGCTCCTACACATTTACCGAAGCAAGGGTTCTTTAACTTCCGACACCACATAGACATGGTGTGAGAGGGACAGGCCTTTGTTATGCTGTAAGTCTACCACAGCATGGGAAAGAGCAGCCATAGGTATAGTCGGGAAGCAATGAAAACTCCAAGCTGATACAAACTGTGTGCCATCAGTCTGGAGTGATACATCCTGACTCGCCAAACTAGTCTCCCCCATTTTTTTTTCCATTTTTTCCATTTTTTGTATTTTTTTGTATTTTTTATTTTATTTATTTTTTAATTTTCCATTTCATATTTTGTCCCATAGTTGGGTTTCCTTTAAGAATTTTAATACATTTTCGTCATGAGTGGTGTTGAAAACACTGTACATAGATATTGTGTCTGCAAGATGTTTTCTTCTACTTTCTGCAGTCCTTCTACAGTGGAGTAGAAGATGCTCCACTGTCAGACGGGTACTGCAGTCTTGACATCTTGGTTCATATTCCCCATTCAGTCTGTACTCGTGTGTCAGTTTAGTGTGACCGATCCTTAGACGGTTTAATCTCACTTGTTCTGCTCGTTTTAGCTTTTTCCTCATTGTCACTCCTTTCAGTTTTGGCTGAACCGAGTACATGGTATTATGGCCCTTTTCTTTGTTCCATGCAGCTTGCCATTTTGCTTTCATGTGGCTATCTATGGATGGTAACAGGTCAGTGTATGGAATGGGAGTTAGGCGAGGTCTCAGACTCAGAGCTCTCTTTGCAGCTTCATCTGCTTCCTCATTTCCTTCGATTCCAATGTGACTTGGTAGCCAGCAGAAAAGTACTTCTTTTTTCTTCCTTTTCAGGTCAGAGGTTCTCTTTCGCATGTCGCGTATCAGTGGATTGACAGGCATATATTGGAGCATTGCCTGCAGACATGACTTGGAGTCTGAGAAGACAATAAATTTGTTCTCTTTGCAATCATCCATCCACTCTACTGCTTCAAGAAGTGCACTAGCCTCTGCAGTGAAAATGCTGGCTTTAGGGTGTAGGCGTCCACTGAGATTCTGAGATGGCGTGTGAACTCCATAACCTACCCTTTCATTGTCTTTTGACCCATCTGTATAGATTGGCATGTGATCTTTATACTTTTCCTCAATAGTTTTCAGATTCTTTTTGAAAAGAGCAGGGTTTGTGTCTGCCTTTTTGTTTTTTGTGAGGTCCAAGTTGACACTGGGCTTCCCTACTAGTCAGCTGTGTCAGCAGCTGGGTGGGTGTCAGCTGTGTCAGCAGCTGGGCGGTTGTCAGCTGGGTCAGCTGACAACCGCCCAGCTGCTGACACAGCTGACACCCACCCAGCTGCTGACACAGCTGACAACCACCCAGCTGCTGACAACTGACAACCACCCAGCTGCTGACACAGCTGACACCCACCCAGCTGCTGACACAGCTGACAACCAGCAAAGCTGCTGACACAGCTGACAAACACCCAGCTGCTGACAACTGACAACCACCCAGCTGCTGACACAGCCGACACCCACCTAGCTGCTGACAGCTGACAACCACCCAGCTGCTGACACAGCTGACAACCACCCAGCTGCTGACACAGCTGATACCCACCCAGCTGCTGACACAACTGACATTGATTGATTGATTGATTGATTGATTTGTTTAACGTCCAGACGTACATCAAGTACCTCACGGGACATCTCAAGTTGGCAAGGAGTCATCCACAAATAGTGGTAGTCTGCCTTGCAGTAGTAGGACAGATATGCTGCTTGTCCAATACAGCAGTGACCGCATCTATGGTTGATCGAATCTATGAAATGAATGACCGCATCTATGAGGTGAGGGAGAAAACCGCTACCGGGGCACGTCCCCTACTCTTTCCGAAGGATAGCAAGTGTTCTTTTATTTGCCTGGTCCTAGCTACCTGGGCTAGTACCATAGTAGGCAGGGCCAGACAAACCACGGCCTTTGATATCTCAGACGTGGTTCACTGAGGAGGAATCCCATGCCAGACCACCAGCAAGAAGGCCCGGGCCCGCGCATATGGGCAGCGGTTGCTGACACAGCTGACACCCAACCAGCTGCTGACACAGCTGACAACCACCCAGCTGCTGACACAGCTGACAAACACCCAGCTGCTGATACAGCTGACAACCACCCAGCTGCTGACACAGCTGACACCCACCCAGCTGCTGACACAGCTGACAAACACCCAGGTGCTGACACAGCTGACAAACACCCAGCTGCTGACACAGCTGACACCCACCCAGCTGCTGACACAGCTGACAACCACCAAGCTGCTGACACCAACCCAGCTGCTGACACAGCTGACAAACACCCAGGTGCTGACACAGCTGACAACCACCCAGCTGCTGACACAGCTGACACCCACCCAGCTGCTGACAGCTGACAAACACCCAGTTTCCGACACAGCTGACAAACACCCCCCTGCTATGGAGACTAACCCCATCCCTCCTTCTAGATAGACTAGAGCTAAGAGTTCCACAATATTTGAATTTGGGGACTTTTTGGCAATTCATTTGTTGACACACTTGCTGCTCCTTTTTATATACAAAGTAGCAAATTTGAATGAGAGAATCTTTTGATGATATAAATGTAGACCAATCCAGCTGTCAGATTTTTTTATAGAGTTTAAGAGTTGCTAGTGAATGAGAATCTTCTCCACAAAACTGAAAATATTTGGAATGCAGACAAGACCGGTCCCCCTAGATTTCTTCCTAAACAAAGTAGGGGCAAATGTTTGGGCTTTAACCAGTGGTAATCGTCCAAATATAACTGTAATGGGCTGTGCTAGTGAAACTCTTTATGACATGCAAAGGGGTGCATATGATAATGTGCGCCATTGGTATGGTCATGAATGATATGGTGACCGTGGAGGTCAAGCTCTCAAAAAGTTTCCAGGCTGCAATTATATCAGTGTGTACAGTCCAACGGCTTTAAGGAAGTCTATGATAAGATCAGGTTTCATGGTATTAAAGAGTTCTTTCAGATCAGTTACTTGATAGTATCCTTGTCGAACAGGTGTGAAATCAATGCATTCCAAAAGGATGTGTTCTATTGTCAAGGATTTGTCACAAACTATGCATTGTGGTGGATCTTCTCGTTTGAGGAGGTACGAGTTGGTTAGTCTGGAATGTCCAATGCGACAGCGAGTAAAAAATGTCTGATCTGTTCTGATTGTGAGTCCATTATGACATAAAATTCTCTGTATGAAATGAGTCTAATTTCCACTTGATGTACACCCAGGCTGCTGCATCAATTCATGAGGGCTTCTTGACATCATGGAGAAAATGTAACAGTACCCTTATGTTTCAGACAGTGCCCAGCAGGTGCCTGTGGGGGGCCTTCTAATTAAATTGTTGACGGTGCAGAGTCAGACCCTGTTGCGGGAGGTTCTGCGGCTGGCGGACAGGACGGTGGAGCGGAAGGCCAACAACCGCATGTCATGTGGGGCGGTGGCTAGGGTGTTTGGTCCGATTCTGTTCGGAGTAGAGGTAAGTTTAACTCATGTAATGAGAGATGTCATTTGTATTTCTATTACCAGGTTTTGATTATTTTTATTATTGCACGACTCACAGATCTTCCCCAGAATAGATAATACATGGGAATATACGACCCCATGTGGGGTTTGGGGGTGTCTGGCACTGCCCTACACTGTAGTACTGACAGTTGTATTATAGGAAAGGGTCCACAAGGCTCAGTCTGGTGTGTATTTTACAAGTTAAAATTCAGTGAGAGATGCCACGTTTTGTCAATAAAAAGGAGGAAATGCTAAGACTTCCGTCGATTTTCGGTAGGAAATTACCTTAATTCAATTCAATTCAATAATTAATCCAGCAAAACTTTAGGAATTCCTGCAAAAGTAGGAAAAGTGGCACGAGTTCACCATGTGAAATCAGCTCATTGTTCCTTTGTGACTTTCTTTACGTTCATCAACGACATGTTTAGCCTAAAAGACTTTCAAGGACGATCACCAGGAGACCCTGCGAGTTGAGGAGCTGACGACCTTGATGATGTTGAAACGGGGTAAGGACTGTGTGTTTCCTCACAATGCTGATCGCCCATCTATTTCTCTCTTACTGTGATGAGCCTTTTCTCTCTGGCCCCTTTCGGAGCTCTGGATGAGGTTGGGAGGGGGGGGCATACCATGTCCCCTAACAATATTAAGTAGGAGAATATTAGACAGGAGGGTACAGAGCTTTGTACAGTGAAACCCAGGAGAAAGACAAGATCGTAAAGATGGGAGAAGAATGGTGCAGCTGTAGATGCTTGGTATTGCAGGTTTATGGAAGAGAATGATGCCCTTTCCTTGCGGATCAACCCAGCTGTCACAGAGTTTTTATAAAGTTGAGGAGTTGCTAGTGAATGAGAATCTTCTCCAAAAGCCTCAAAATATCTGGAATGTGACCTTCATGTGTGATGGTTTATGAGATACAAAATACTTATGAAAAACTTAATTACAAAATGTAATTCTATGATGCACTTGTCACACCAAGTGAAGGGACAAGCAGAGGGCAGAGCTCCAAGGTAAGGGGAATTAAGATGTCTTGAAAGTTTTATATTGGTCCAGATCCATCCTCTCCCTCTCGCGCCACAGATCTCTGTACCTGGATCTATAATATAAGGCTGACAACAACCATACATCTGCTGTATAAACAGCTGACAACGACCACACAGCTGCTGTGTATCCCATCCATGTTCGAAATTGTCACAAACCTTGTATTTCATTAATTGTAGCGCGACCGAGAAGGCCCAGGTTGAGGCCCATTCAGCTGTAGGAGACCAACGAAGGAGGAGTCTCTATCCGGTAAGAGATACTAGTTGTGTGCAACCTAATATAAGCACATCTACTTTCTTCGATTTCAAATCACTAATACAATCATAGAGCTGTTGTATACACAGCTGACAACCACACAGCTAGTAGAAGTAGGAGAATATTAGACGGGAGGGTACAGAGCTGTGTACAGTAAAACCAAGGAGGAAGACAAGATGAGAGAAGAATGGTGCAGCTATGTTTGGTATTGCAGGTTCATGGAACAGAATGATACCCTTTCCTTGCGGACCAATCCAGCTGTCAGAGATAACTATTTCCATAGAGTTGAGGAGTTGCTAGTGAATGAGAATCTTCTCCACAAGCCTGCATGTATTCGGAATGGAGAAGAGACCAGTGCATTCCTAAAACAGCTCAGAAGTTACTACCAGGTAGTAGATCTTTCTCTTCTATCAACATGCAATCATTCATTATCAGTATATTTGTTTTTTCCTTGTTTAACCCTTTAAGAGCCTAATATGCATAATGCTATAATGTAACCTACAGGTTTTTGGCATTTTATCAAAAACAGCTTAGTTCTCCCGTTTCCCTTTTTACATCTCGTGCAGCATCTACGAAGGCACCCTTGGTAAAAACATCAGGGTGCTGGACCCGGACATGGTTGTGGCTGCTGATGCCATGACGGACCTCGACGGTAAGTAAATGTCACCTCCTAAGGTGGTTTACCTATAAGTACATTAGGAAGTTATGCTGTTGTTTGTTTACAAAGATAGGCTAATATGGCAGTCACTATAGTAAACCATTGCATTTTTTAAATAACATAACGATATTATCTTCTAAGGCTACATTTTTAATCCTTGGTTTACAGCCGGGGGTTGACACCTCAGAAATCAATTGCCGAAGGAAAATGTTTTAAAGAGAAGGCTGTAGAGGCCCAATAAACAGAGACTGTAGCTACTTCAAAGGCGACCTTCAGGGGTAGGATAAATGAAATGACTGAGCCCAATTTAGAGATGACTGTAAAGATCTACAATTGAATAAATTCTTGGTGCCCGTCTCTGAGCGAACAATCAGAGTAGCGTTCACGACCACCTAGGCGTCCCTTGCGGAGGAGACATCTGGGTGGTCCAATTGGACCCTGTGCCTCAGTAGGAGGCCAAGCTCAGGTAAGTAACAAGAATCATGCAATATTTTGTGTCATGAGGATATTGGCCAGGCTGCAGGAGCAGAGGGCTGCTAGGGTTTGTGTCTTAAGACATTGTGGCCAATTGTCATTGTCCAGTGTTTAATCTAAGAACAAACAGCAAAAAATGTCATGCGCCACTTATTAATTATCAAATTTTCATAACAATATATAGCAATAACATTCTATGAGGACTTGTATATTCTCAGGATAAAAGTAAAAAACACCTGTTAACACTTGTAGTTCATTTTAATGCCCTCTATACTCTGTAAAGGAAGAGAACCAGTAAAAAATAATTTTTTTTTATTTATGACAGACTCGAAGGGAGATTGATTGATAAATTGATTGATTTGTTTAACGTCCCAGCGTACATAGACCCTATGGGACTTCTCAGGTTTGATCAGACAATAGGTCCTTTCATTTCTCATCTTAAAGTTGCACATAAGTGTGCGCGTGCGTGTGCGCGTGCATGTGTTTGTGAGTCTGCTTGTAGCAGTGGAACACGGCTCGTAGCAGTGAGATACTGCTCGTGGCATCGGGCCCTGCTTTATTGTGCTGCCTCACACAGGTGGTGTGCCGCAGACTGTGGACACAACATCTGGCCAGTCACATTATCCTCACACCGGCGAACCAGTCGTAGTTCCATACAAATCGGGCCAGCTGGCGAGTATACAACTACTTTCCGTCTGGCTAGAGAAATCTTCTCCAGCCTACCCTACCGAAAGATAGGGGGGCCTGTTCCTCCCCTTTTACATCTTTTCGAACATCTTTGTTTCCCGGAAAAAGCTCAGAAGTTCTTTCTTTTCAGTGCCAGTAAAGACGCTGTTCATGGACGATGTACCTTGGAGGTGGTTGTCCCTACTTTTCTTGGTTGCTTGACAGAAGAGGGAGAATCGAAAATATGTCCGTCGGGTTACAGAAAGAAAGAACAAAAGGCACAAGATAGCCGAAACAGAGGCTGCGGAGCTCCTGGCAGCGTTGTCGGACCCTCAGCTGGCACAGTCCGATGTGGTAAGTAATCCCTCGACAATCCAATATAGGGCCTCAATATAAATGAAAACAGGAATGTATATAGATTGATTGATTGATTGATTTGTTTAACGTCCCAGCGTACATAGACCCTATGGGACTTCTCAGGTTTGATCGGACAATAGGTCCTTTCATTTCTCATCTTAAAGTTGCGCATAAGTGTGTGGGTGCGTGTGCGCGTGCATGTGTTTGTGAGTCTGCTTGTAGCAGTGGAACACGGCTCGTAGCAGTGAGATACTGCTCGTGGCATCGGGCCCCGCTTTATTGTGCTGCCTCACACAGGTGGTGTGCCGCAGACTGTGGACACAACATCTAGCCAGTCACATTATCCTGACACCGGCGAACCAGTCGTATCTGAGATGTTGATTGATTGATTGATTGATTTGTTTAACGTCCCAGCGTACATAGACCCTAAGGGACTTCTCAGGTTTGATCGGACAATAGGTCCTTTCATTTCTCATCTTAAAGTTGCGCATAAGTGTGTGGGTGCGTGTGCGCGTGCATGTGTTTGTGAGTCTGCTTGTAGCAGTGGAATACGGCTCGTAGCAGTGAGATACTGCTCGTGGCATCGGGCCCCGCTTTATTGTGCTGCCTCACACAGGTGGTGTGCCGCAGACTGTAGACACATCATCTGGCCAGTCACATTATCCTGACACCGGCGAACCAGTCGTAGTTCCATACCAATCAGGCCAGCAGATCAGGGCTGGCGAGTATGCAACTACTTTCCGTCTGGCTAGAGAAATCTTCTCCAGCCTGCCCTACCTAAAACATAGGGGGGCCTGTTCCTCCCCTTTTACATCTTTTCGAACATCTTTGTTTCCCGCAGGAAGCTCAGAAGTTCTTTCTTTCCAGTGCCAGTAAAGACGCTGTTCATGGACGACGTACCTTGGAGGTGGTCGTCCCTACTTTTCTTTGTTGCTTGACAGAAGAGCACTAATTCTCATCATCGGGATTGAATAGGTTCATATTGGGAGGGCTACTACATCATAACGTGGAGATTGTGTAAGCTAAATATGGTAACCCCTCCCATAAATGAACTCGTTTGGTCTGCTTTGCAAAGTGTACACTACGCATGCGCAGTGAGTGCTCTCTTCTCAGTTTTGACTTGGATGATTGTGAAAATCCCTGAATCTTATGAGTACAAATGTCGTATTTACTACTACAACAACAAGACTGAGGGAACCCCCACATGTGTAGCCTTTGTAAATTTGAATGAGAGAATCGTTTGATGATATAAATGTATATAATCCAAGTACAATTTCTTCAGAAATTGACAAAAACCAATTACTACATAAGGCCACACTTTTTTTTAAATTTGGGTTACGGGCCCGCCGCACTAGAAAAGCCCAAAATCGGAATAAAAATAAAATTTGGATTTTACTTTTTTTTTATTCCCGCCGATGTGTGTTCCAGAGAAAACAAAATAAAGAAAAAAATTAAAGATATATGACATAATATACCGATGGAAAGCTAAAATCATCAGGAAAACAGCTTTCTACCTTTCATTAAGGTGAAATGGGATGTCAACATTTTCAGGATTTTTTAATAATCTTTAAAAAAATCTCTTCATGTAAATATTGTATTTTTATTGTCAGATCATCCTTTCTATGGTGGGTGGCGTTTTTTGTTTTTTTTCCCTCCGACATTGGGATATCAAAGCTTTCTGTAGGTACAATAAATAAAATACCCAGAGGCCAAATTTTATTCTATTTTTTAATTTCTTTTATTTCGTCCTCCGTGCGCTGATAAATTTGTGAAGTGTCCGTAACCCAAATTTAAAAAAAAGTGTGGCTTAAGGAAGAGTTGACTTCTCCCATCCACGTTTGAAATTGTCACAAACCTTGTATTAATTGTAGCGCCACCAAACTGCCACGGTATCCTATATTTCATTTGGCCAGAAGAGGGGGAGAAAAATGACTGAGGAGACCCTGTTTCATATGAGAGTAAGACTAATAGTGTGCAACCTAGAATAAGCACCATCTATTTCTTAGGTTTTAAATAACTAAGACAACCATACAGCTGGTGTGTGTGTACACAGCTGACAACCACACAGCTAGTAGGAGAAGTAGGAGAATATTAGACGGCAGGCTACAGAGCTTTGTACAGTAAAACCCAGGAGGAAGAGAAGATCGGAAAGATGGGAGAAGAATGGTGCAGCTGGGTAGGTTTGGTATTGCAGGTTCATGGAAGAGAATGCTACCCTTTCCTTGCTGACCAATCCAGCTGTCAGAGTTTTTACAGAGTTGTGAAGTTGCTAGTGAATGAGAACCTTCTCGACAAGCCGGAAAATATTTGGAATGCTGACAAGACTGGGCAATTAAAAAATGATGTTGATGTTGTGGTTAAGTTGTTTTAAAGCTGTTCTCTTCTATTTTAAAGACTTGCTACTAACGCCGCAGCGGGTGAGTGACACCATCTTTTGGGAAGTCTCTGCTGGCCCATATAGCACGACAGCCACGTCACTCTATGGGTCAGCAAGAGGTAAGTTTCAGGATAGATACTTTGAAGCTTCTTAACAAGTGCTCAACTAGTGTATAGGTATATGTGTACAGGCAAGGGAAAAGGGATATTTAACGAAAATGTACACTTTTGAATTGATATAATAAGCTTTCCAGGGATATATTACACAAGACTATATCATTTCTAGTTTTTGATAAATGGCTATTTGAACATGGGTGGGCATTGCCCTATCCAAAACCCAAATTAGCTCTAAGTCTCATAGTTTCCAAGATATCTCTATCTAATTAGCATAATTAGAATAATTAAAAACTGATCATACATTTTCATTCTATAGGCCATAAGTTTTGATCTAGAAATGATAATTTTATTCTGTTTTGACCACAGTAATCCTTGCGAATCATTCTATCAATGGGATTCTTTTTTTTCTTTATTTAGAATGAAAATCATGTTTCCATGGCAACACATATCAATAAAGACACCCATTTAGGCTCTAAAACGTTCTTTTCACATTCCAAATAAGGAAGCCTTCCACCAAAAATGGAATGTTTTGTATAAAACTACTGAATTCGCCAGAAAAAAGTACTAAAAAACAAATATTAGCCTGTTTTCTACCATTTTAGGCCATGGTGGAGCCCCCTGGTGGCTAAAATTGGTACTCATCCCGCGGGGATACCCCTTTCTGCTTGCCTGCTCACATATGTGGTTGGAGAAGGAAAATCTTCTAAAAGAGCAGGCTGCAGAGGCCCTAAAAGCAGAGACTGCAGCTACTTCAAACACCTTCAGGGGTAGGATGAATGACATGACTGAGCCCAATGTAGACATGTAAAGATCAACAATTGAATCAATTTTTGGTGCTCTTCTCTAAAACAACAATCAGATTAGCCTCCACGACCACCTTGTTTGTTTGTTTGTTTGTGTAGTTTAACGTCCCACTGACTATGCAGGTGAGACTTACTCAAGTTTCAGTTTTTCACAAGTAAGAAGGTAGGCCGAAGGCCTACCTCGGATGATCGTATCCAGGATGATCGAATCTATGAGATGAGCCAAAAGATAGAAATCCGGCTCCTACACATTTACCGAAGCAAGGATTCTTTAACCTCCAACACCACATACCCTATAGGACTGCCTTAGATTTAATCGGACCACTGGTCCTTTCTTTTCTCATCTTTAAGTTGCGCATAAGTGTGTGGTTGTGTGTGCGTGTGCATGTTTTTTGAGTCTACTTATAGCATTTGGGAGGGTGCTTGGCGCCATGATTTTCCTAGTTCACAAAGACAAAACAGATGGGTGTCGCTATGCCGTACTGATAATAATGACATTCTCTCTTTCATCAATTTCATGGGATGCAAACTATGAGAATTCCTTCATAAGGTCTGTGTCTCAGTATTTATGTATTAGAGACGCTTAAACGCAGGAGTACAGTAGTTATATATTCAACTGTCTGATTGACGGGCGTAAAGAGAAGTGCATGTCACCTCCTAAGGTGGTTTACCTATAAGTACATTAGGAAGTTATGCTGTTCAATCTCTCTTTACAAAGATAGTTTTTTGTTTGTTTGTGTAGTTTAACGTCCCATTGACAATGCAGATGAGACTTACTCAAGTTTAGGCTAATACGGCAGTCATTATAGTAACTAAAGCATTCCCTTTTGTTTTGTTTGTTTGTTTGTGTAGTTTAACGTCCCACTGACTATGCAGGTGAGACTTACTCAAGTTTCAGTTTTTCACAAGTAAGAAGGTAGGCCGAAGGCCTACCTCGGATGATCGTATCCAGGATGATCGAATCTATGAGATGAGCCAAAAGATAGAAATCCCGCTCCTACACATTTACCGAAGCAAGGGTTCTTTAACCTCCGACACCACATAGACATGGTGTGAGAGGGACAGGCCTTTGTTATGCTGTAAGTCTACCACAGCATGGGAAAGAGCAGCCATAGGTATAGTCGGGAAGCAATGAAAACTCCAAGCTTATACAAACTGTGTGCCATCAGTCTGGAGTGATACATCCCGACTCGCCAAACTAGTCTCCCCCATTTTTTTTTTTTTTTTTTGTATTTTTTGTATTTTTTGTATTTTTTTTTTTTCTTTTTTTTTTTTTTAATTTTCCATTTCATATTTTGTCCCATAGTTGGTATTCCTTCAAGAATTTTAATACATTTTCGTCATTAGTGGTGTTAAAAACACTGTACATAGATGTTGTGTCTGAAAGATGTTTTCTTCTACTTTCTGCAGTCCTTCTACAGTGGAGTAGAAGATGCTCCACTGTCAGACGGGTACTGCAGTCTTGACATCTTGGTTCATATTCCCCATTCAGTCTGTACTTGTGTGTCAGTTTAGTGTGACCGATCCTTAGACGGTTTAATCTCACTTGTTCTGCTCGTTTTAGCTTTTTCCTCATTGTCACTCCTTTCAGTTTTGGCTGAACCGATTCCCTTAATAAATAAGATGACAGTATTCTCTTCTAAGGCTACATTCTTAATCTTTTGTTTAAAGCCGGGGGTTACAGATACCTCAGAAATGAATTGCCTTATGCTTATTTCAGGTTACTTTTAGAGAGGACTGTCGGCATTGCATGCAGGCTCGCCGACTACATGTAGAGGAGGGTAAGTAAATTGTCCTCAAAAGGAGTTTGTAATGTGTACTTTTTCATTTTGTGGCTTTCAAATAGAACTTTTAAAGAATGGGACACCACACTAGTGAGTTATTTCTCATGATGCAGCAAGACATTTAATCTCGTGAAAAATTAGCTTTCAAACAGTTGTTTCGATGGAGCAGGAAAAAGAGGATAAGACTGTACATTTTGGAGAAGTACAAGGCAGACCCATACCATAGAAAGGTTATCTAAGATCTTTCATTTCTGAAACAGTAGGGATTGTTCCTGGTCTTATAAGGATCAGTATTTGTGTCCTAGTTATAGTGCTCATCATTTCTTATTGACAACTTCCGGTCCCTTCAATGAGATGCGGAACGCCATGATGCAGGCCGCCATGTGGGAGGCGGAGTAAGTAAAATTATATGTTGTTTGAAATATTTTATTTTATATCATGTACACAGCTGATAACATTGATTGATTGATTGTTCGTTAGTTTATCGTCCGGAGGGCAAGTTGCATTTTGCATTCCAGACTGCCATTAGGTTGGATTTTTCACAAGTGATGGTAGGCCTTCGGCCTACCAAATCTAACTGTAACTTTATGTTTCAGACTGTGCCCAGCAGGTGGCCGTGGGGAGCCTGCTCATTAAGAAGAAGGGATGAAAGTGATCTCAGAAAAACTTAAATCATTCTAACTGTGGCCCCTAAATAAAGGTCCTCTATAGTTAAGTACAGGTCTTCGCCACATAAATCAGGGAAAAACTTGAAGACTTTCATCCCTGTAAGAAGATATTGCCGGAGCAGAGGCAGACGCTGCTGTGGGAGGTGCTGCGGCTGGTAGACAAGAGTGGAAGGAGAACAACCGCATGTCTAACTGTGGGGGCACTGCTGATTCAGATGCTGTTTGTTGTTTGTTATTCATTTATTTCATCTGCACATGCGTAGGGCCAGGCCCTGTTTCCGATATGCAGTTAAAGTGTACATTCATTACAGATGGATTTCATAATAAACGTACAATTAATGTCCTTAAGGGATTGTTATTATTTCTTTATATATATATGTATACATATAGATCATAATTATGATATACACATATGGTACTAATTTCCAAAAATAATTAAGAAAATAAAAAAGTTACATACAGTTGTCATTTCATTCTTCCAGACCCAAGATGTGTATGGGCCATAGATTTCTTACGTTACCTTGTTACAATTAGACCTGTGAACAGGTGGAAAAGAACCATATGCAGTGATAATGCACCCCTCCTATGCGTGAGCATATAGGGGCGGATCTCACTTGTGGGCTGATGTTATGCTACTGGAGTAGAGGCAGACCCTGCTGTGGGAGGTGCTGCAGCTGGCCCACAAAGTGGAGGTAAGTTCAACTCATGTGATGAGACATCATTTATATATTTTGTTTGTTTTTTTGTGTAGTTTAACGTCCCACTGACTATGCAGGTGAGACTTCATTACCAGGTTTTAATTATTTTTATCATTGCACCACAGACAGATCTTCCCGCAAATAAAGAATACATGGGAAAATCAAACTCCATGTGGGGTTTGAGGGTGTCTGGCACTGCCCTACACTGTAGTACTGAGATGGTTGTATTATAGGAAAAGGTCCACAAAGTTCAGTCTAGTGCATATTTCACGAGTTGAATTGAGTCAAGTTCACCATGTGAAATAACCAATCAGCTCATTGTTCATAAATAGAATTAGCGGAACAAACAACTGTTATACTGGTGTGAGTTATTCTAAACGGAGGCAAAATACAGGGTTCCCTTTTAAAGCAATGGTGCCTCTGTTTTCCATTAAGAGAGAGGGCCAAGGCCACAACTAATGCACTATCTGACTGTGACCCAAGAAATTATTTTCTTCGAACTTAAAATGTTCACAAAAGATGACAACATAGGTGAGGGCTTTTAGATTTATTGATAATGATATGTTAGTTTGAAACCCCAAACGCCATAGAAGCAATGTTTGTTTGTTTCTTTTTTGAGCACTTGATAAGCCCATGGCAAACCTATGGTGGGCCTCATATTTCAGCCCACTTAGTACTCTAAGACCCATTAAGCAATGCTGACTATAGGACGATCCTGCAGGCTTGACTTACCCAGTGATCCAGGCTTACAAGCTGTACACTTTTAATTTTACAGGGAACATGGGAAGCAGCCCGTGGACCTACTACAGGGATCCAGGTGTAAGTAAGTAGCTTTTTCCCTCTTGATACTAGTGAGACTCAACATTATAACTTAAAAAAGTTTACATTTACTGCCTTTGAAAGTTTTTTTTATTAAATCTGGAGAATTACGATTTTTGATAGCCTGTTTTGGTTTATCTTTTACTGGCAAACATTCATGCCTTATTGAATGGGGTGTTTCGCTGGTACCAACTGATGCCGTTTCATACATATATATATATTTGCCCATTCCAGAGGACAGTGATTCGGACGATGGGTATTTACCCGACCAAGGCCCTCCCCCTGCACCGACGCCCCCGACGCCTGCAGTTCAGCCGGCCGCGCCTCCTGCCGGCCCACTTCAGGCCCCTGCTCCGCCTCCTCCAAACCCACTTGTACAACCCCCAGATGCGGCACCACTACAGCCTGCAGCCGGTTTAGAACCGGAGGATGAAGAATGTACGTACTATTCTTTTGCCTTTTATAGCCAGGGTTGGCATGGTCACGGAAGAAAATATTTTTCGTTCCACATCAGGGGTAATGTGATGGAAAAAAGGCCCCTAGAAAGGCGATGAATTTTTTTTTTTTAAATTGACATTTTTGGGCGAAATATTCATTACAATATTTTAAAAACCACCAAAATCACCTCTTTTCTATAAAAAAAAAAGGCGGATATCAGAGGTGGAGGTAGGCCCTACTTTTAATACCGTCATTAGATCATGGAATATGATCGGGACCGGGTGTGCGGCTCGATCTAAAAACCCGCCAGTCCAACTACCACTCACTCCGACTGTAACTCACTCCAACTGCCACTCTGTCTTCTGGTGAAATTAAGATACATAATAAAATAACTCATACAAGGCAGAGGAGGTTTCAGGAACATATCGCAGCTAATAAATCATGCCACATGCTAAACCAACGCTGGAAGTCTAATTGTTGTTTATATATTTCTTACAAGAACCCAAAATTTAGAGATCTTTTGAGCCTTATGTATGCTCATATGGACTAGAATAAGGGAGTGGGGGTGTGCTGGCACATATCTGTAGCAGTTAAGAACCCGTGAGATTGGATAGAAGGTTTAATATTATAAATAATATCTTTTAATCATGTTTTAAGAGCGTATTCTGGCAGAGAAGTGAAGAACTTCTTCAGGAAACGAAAGTTATCCTATAATTTTAACCTTACCCATACTACAAGAACTGATAAAAGGCAGAGGAGGTGTGCTGGAAAAGCACAAGTTCACGAAGAACAACAACGCCAAAGTACAGCAAAGGGGTCTAACATCGACAAATGACTCCAAAAGTGTTTTTGATGGGGAAAAATAAGGACTTTGTGCAAGAATCTTTGCCAAAAAAGAACTGGAAAAAATACGGGAGAGTGCATAAAGATATTGCCCAGGGAGTTGTAAATAAGAAAGTAAAGTGTGGCTTCTTAACACCTGGTGAATGAAGGGCAACCGTGTGGAGCAACACAAATACATTATTGATTGATTGATTTGTTTAACTTCGCGTAAAGGATGAGATACTAGTAGTGTGCAAGCTAACATAAGCACCATCTACTTTCTTAGGTTTTAGATAAGTAAGACAACCATACAGCTGTTGTGTGCACAGCTGACAACCACACACAGCTAGTAGGAGAAGTAGGAGAATATTAGACGGGAGGGTACAGAGCTTTCTACAGTAAAACACAGGAGAAGATCCTTAAGATGGGGGAAGAATGGTGCAGCTGGAGATGCTTGGTATTGCAGCTTTATGGAAGAGAATGATACCCTTTCCTTGCAGACCAATCCAGCTGTCAAGAGTTTTTATGGAGTTGAGGAGTTGCTAGTGAATGAGAATCTTCTCGACAAGCCGGAAAATATTTGGAACGCTGACAAGACTGGGCAATTAAAAAATGATGTTGCTGTTGTGGTTAAGTTGTTTTAAAGCTGTTGTCTTCTATTTTAAAGACTCGCTACTAACGCCGCAGCGGGTGAGTGACACCATCTTTTGGGAAGTATCTGCTGGCTCATGTAGTACGACAGCCACGTCACTCTATGGGTCAGCAAGAAAGTAAGTTTCAGGATAGATACTTTGAAGCTTCTTAACAAGTGCTCAACTAGTGTATAGGTATATGTGGTTGGAGAAGGAAAATGTTCTAATAGAGCAGGCTGCAGAGGCCCTTAAAGCAGAGACTGCAGCTACTTCAAACACCTTCAGGGGTAGGATGAATGACATGACTGAGCCCAATGTAGACATGTAAAGATCAACACTTGAATCAATTTTTGGTGCTATTCTCTAAAACAACAATCAGATTAGCCTCCTCGACCACCTAGGTATCCCTTGCGGAGCAGATGCTGGGTGGTCCAATTGGGCACCTGTCTCCGAGTAGGAGGCCCTGCTCAGGTAAGTAACAATAATCTTTAAAAGACTCATGCCATATTTTGTGTCATGAGGATATTGGGCAGGCTGCAGTAGCAGAGGGGCTGCTAGGGTTTGTTCCAGGTGTGTGTTAACACATTGTGGTGTCTATAGCTGGGGCATTTGCATTTGAGCAGCTTACTTCATCTTGAAGTGGAAAACTATTTAGTCTGAACCAAAATATATTCACTGGTATTAACTATCCCATTAGTGGCAAAAGTGACAATTTTGTTTGCATTTAAATTTCCTATTACACTTGTCCCTATGCTCAAGTATTAACCATGTGAAAATGCTATAACAAATCTGAAGTGCTCATTATTTGTTGTATGATGATTGAAATGATTATTAAGGAATTCTTATTGACAAGTTCCAATTGATGAGAGATCTGCTGTGGGAGGCCGCCATGTAGAGGCTAAAAATATGCTAAACCATGGCCGTACCATTAGTAAGTAGAATTACCCGTTCTTTCATTTCTGAAAAAGTAGGGATGGTTTCTAGTCTTATAAGGAGAAGATAAGGTTTCTAGTCTTATAAGGATCAGTATTTGTGTCTGAGTTATAGTGCTAATCATTTCTTATTGACAACTTCCAGTCCGTTCAATGAGATGCGGAACGCAGTGCTCCGGGCCGCAATGTGGAAGGCGGAGAACTCCCGACCATGGGGCTACAGCTAGTAAGTAAAATTACCGTTGAGATCTTTTCTGATTGATTTATTGATTGATTTGTTTAAAGTCCAAGTGTACGGGACTTCTCAGGGTTGATGGGACAATATGTCCTTTCTTTTCTCATCTTAAAGTTGTGCACATGTGTGTGGGTGCGTGTGCTTCTAGCAGTGGGACACGGCTCGTAGCAGTGAGATACTGCTCGTGGCATCGGGCCCCGCTTACCCACAAGATCTCAGGGTTGGAAACTATGAGAGAAAGAAAGATGACACCAGGGCTAGGGTTACATTAAATTCAACGACATTGTACTATGTGTACATGTACATTTGTATCTAATTAGGTTATGTCGTGGCATGAGAAAGCACAGACTGTAAAGTATGGAGAGGAATATGGAAAGGACATCCGTATGCATTATACAATAGCATGTGATTGCCATTAGAATAGACTATAGAGTAGAGGGAGGCACAGAGCGTTAAATAAGAGGAGTGAAAATAACACATGTTGGTGTCTAAAGTGTTGCGGTAGGCATGTTTGAGTAGAGGGTAAAGAATCAATATTATTGACGTTAAAACATTGACGCAAGACATAACAATAGAGAATTAAGTGAACAAAGTTAACAAGTATGTTGAACAAGTGTGGCAGCCATCTTGGTTACGGGAATAATAATGAGCATCACCTTTGGCCTAGAGGTGATAGGTCGGCAGCCATTGCTACGGAGATGTTAATGCTGGGCTGCTTGGCATAATGGGATGCAGCTGGTGGTGTGAGTAACTTCAGACCATAGAGAATTAAGCAAACAAAAGTTAACAACGGGTGTGGCTGCCACCTGGTGGTGTGAGTAACTTTAGACCAATGGCAGTAATAACTAAGTAAAGAGGCATATTGGTCATGCGCCGGAATGAGATAATGAGCTGATGATCGGTGTTGGGCAATGTGGTGGAGAAAACCAGACAGAGAGAGAGGAAGGCGGAAGGAACGCAGGACGAACGGCCGGCGGCCATGATCTCTCTCTCCGCACCGGGGGCACGTCTCCAGACATATCTATTATGTTTGGGAAATTATCTTCACGGCCCAGCTCGACCTGAAGATGTGCAGATCCCCGACGCCCGTCCCCTGGCCAGCCATAATTGCTTCCAGGCAGGTGTTCGAATAGCACTAGAAGTTGGTGTGATTAAGGTGGGTGTATTTTAGAACATGAGAATAGCTCTGTTGTGTATATATATATATGTATATATGTATATGTTAGGAACTTCAGAGAGATAGAGAAAGGGATTGTATGTATACATGTAAGTTTAGGTATCAGGTGCACTGTCGCTATCATGATAGCAGTATAGCCTACAGAGGGGCCGTTTCTTGTATAGGCCACATGTCTGGCCTTAGGACTACAGTCTGTCCAGTGGCAGTTGTAATGGGACCAACAGTGTCCTGGAGTTGATTCAAATCAGTAATGTAATTAAAAGAGAATAAAGCAAAGGGTTCTCACATTCTCCTCTCAACCTCATTATTTTCACTGCCAAGCTGAGTACTAATTGTGGGTGACTGTGCAATAGCTCATGATTAGTTGGCTCTCATTAGAGTAAAATCAAGAACCGAATGTTCTTACAAGAAAGAGTAAGATAATGCTAGTTACCCCATAAGGAGCACATTCATCTATAAGCCTTAAGAGATCAAGAATAAGCATAAGTATTAATAAGCTTTTCCAAATTAACCATATTCAAGTAATTAAAAGGAACTATAATTGGCTTCAAGACAACCCTGCAATCAGAAGAAAAGAAGATAACCCAGCGGAGGGAGGAATTGAACACATGGCACACATGAGGTACTATTCTTGTAGCATTGAAACCACAGACTATCAAATAACGATTAAAACACTTCCATTTAGAGACCAGAATCGCGTATTGCACAACATGTCTCAGAAGAGAGCTGAAGAAGCTGAAGGACTAGGAAAGTCCCGCATCAAGATCATAGTGCAGGGCAGAGAAGTAGCCTGGTAAGTAGTCTATTCCATCTTCTATATATATAGACATTTTGGACTGACTGAAATATGAATAATATTCTTATCATCCTGAAAATTGCCCCTGTACATAGATGCTTTGTCATCTGCCCCGCTTTATTGTGCTGCCTCACACAGGTGCTGTGCCGCAGACTGTGGACAATAAGCCAGGGGTTACAGATACCTCAGAAATCCTTATGCTTATTTCGGGTTACTTTTAGAGAGGACTGCGGCATCCCTGTAAGGGTGGCCGAGTACATGTGGTCACATGTAGAGGAGGGTAAGTATCTTGAATTTTGTGGCTCCTGGATCCACGTAATTTGATTGATTGATTGATTTGTTTGTTTAACGTCCCAGCGTACATAGACCCTATGGGACTTCTCAGGATCCACGTAAGTACAATGTACCATATATTGATTGATTGATTGATTTGTTTAACGTCCAGACGTACATCAAGTACCTCACGGGACATCTCAAGTTGGCAAGGAGTCATCCACAAATAGTGGTAGTCTGCCTTGCAGTAGTAGGACAGGTATTTATATGCTGCTTGCCCAATACAGCAGTGACCGCATCTATGGATGATCGAATCTATGAAATGAATAACCGCATCTATGAGGTGAGGGAGAAAACCGCTACCGGGGCACGTCCCCTACTCTTTTCGAAGGATAGCAAGTGATCTTTTATTTGCCTGGCCCTACATACCTGGGCGAGTACCATAGTTGGCAGGGCCAGACAAACCACGGCCTTTGATATCTCAGACGTGGTTCACTGGGGAGGGATCCCATGCCAGACCACCAGCAAGGAGGCCCGGGCCCGCGCATATGGGCAGCGGTTGCCAAACAGCTTACGTGACTGATCACAGCAGTAAGGCAAGAGACCCCTCAAGTTTTGTCGCCTTTTACGAATCCGGTATGCCCATTGGTATTATGGAAGGCTCCCGATGAAGTTATTCTACTCCTTCATGCCCCCATCATGAAGGTCCCCACTAACACAGGGGGAAATGTACCATATAGGACTGCCTCAGGTTTAATTGGACCATTGGTCCTTCCTTTTTTAATCTCTAAGTTGCGCATTAGTATAGGTGTGTGGGTGTGGGTGCTTGTCTTTGTCAGTGTGCTTGTAGCAGTGGGGAGGGTCTTTGGCCTCATGAGTTTCCTAATTCAAAAAGACAAAAAGGATGGGTGTCATCTTCGGCCGCTACGACGTTAGAAGGCTGTTTGTACTGATAATAATAACATTCTCTTTCATCAATACACTATTTATGTATTAGAGACGATTAAACACAGGAGTACATCTCAAAGCAGCAATTTCACACTTAAGACAATTTCTAACTTTGCATTGGCAGATGACCAAACCCAAACTCACCAACAAAACTGTTAGGATAGATAGTGTGAAGAGACCCCACCAACAAAGAACTGATGCGATTCAACTGTCTAATAGACAGGCGTAAAAAGAAGCACATCGCAGAGAAGAAGCTACTCACAGCAAATCTGGGCTCTCTCATCCCCAAGATCTCTGCACCCAAGATACCTAAAATCCTACCAATTAGCACAGAAGTAGCAGCTAAGGGTACAACACTGACAAAAGTCTCAATCACACAGGGAGATATCTCAAGTTGGCAAAGAGTCAGCCACGAATAGTGATAGTCTGCCTTGCAGTAGTAGGACAGATATTTATATGCTGCTTGGTCAATACAGCAGTGAACGCATCTATGGATGATCGAATATATGAAATGAATGACCCCATCTATTATCCCCCTCACGCTGAGTTCCAAGGTTTCGCTTGGGATGGGGGTGAGGATACTGAGTATTATATCAACAATCGTCTCAGCTTTGGTCTGCGCTGTTGATTGATTGATTGATTGGATTGTTTTACGTCCAAGTGTGCTATGACGCCTGGGACTTACTCAAGAGTTTATCGGACTCTCGGTCCGTTCGCTGTGCCCCCAATATTTTTAACTCCCTGTCTAATTTTATAGTCAAGGTAGCCTACGGCGTTCTTTTTGTTTGTTTGTTTGTGTAGTTTAACGTCCCACTGACTTTACAGGTGAGACTTACTCGGATGATCGTATCCAGGATGATCGAATCTATGAGATGAGCTAAAAGATAGAAAACCCGCTCCTACACATTTACCGAAGCAAGGGTTCTTTAACCTCCGACACCACATAGACATGGTGTGAGAGGGACAGGCCTTTGTTATGCTGTAAGTCTACCACAGCATGGGAGAGCCCAGCCATAGGTATAGTCGGGAAGCGTTCAAAAGGTGGTCAATTACTTAGATGACTTCATTATATTGGCGAGGTCAGAGGCCGAGTGTCTGCGTCAGAGAAATGTCTTGATCAAGGTGATGGAATTTTTCAGGTTTTAAAGTCTCTTATAGATGAGTTCATTATATTGGCGAGGTCAGAGACCGAGTGTCTGCGTCAGAGAAATGTCTTGATCGAGGTGATGGAATTTTTATAACAAGGGCACTGCCCCGAGCCAGAAAACAGTGTTCTTGGGTGTTACAATTGACTCTGTGGCTATGGAGCTGTCCCTCCCCCGGGAAAAGTTGGTTAAACTGACTGAGGCCCTAGATGAGTGTTTGGGTATGTGCTATGTCCACAGGAAGCGCCTTCAAAAAAATGGGGCCCTAATGTCTTTTTGTTCCCAAATTGTTACGAGGGTAGGACTTTTAGCCGCAGACTCTATGACTTATATGTGCTAGGGCTAAACCCGGTAGGGCTATTTTTCTCTCTCAAAGCACCAAGGATGACTTGTTATGGTGGAAACAATTTTGTGAAGTTTTTAATTGTCGTTCCCTTATTAGAAAAAAGTTGATTGATCTTCCAATGGTTTCTGATGCCTCTATGAGGGGGTTCGGGGCCTGGATGGGCGCAGACTTTTTCTATGGCTGCTGGGATGGTTATAAGGTAAAAGGCATTAGCACGCTCCACCAGAAGCCAGCCCCAGAGATGGACGGTATCCGGGTTCACAAAGGCAATATAAATGTATATGAACTCTGGCCTGTTTTGCTTGGTATTTAATATTGTTACCGACAACATGTAGGTCCTGGCCATGATAAATTCTGGCAGGAGCAAAAATAAGCTTTGTATGGATTGGCTCAGAGAATCATTCTGGACTTGTTTTATATTTAATATTGAGTTGTATGCTACATATATAAGGTCTAAAGATAATGTTTTAGCTGATTACCTCTCTAGGCTCCCTTACAAGGGGGTGGTTAAAAGGTGCTCTGATAGCCTGGTTACTTATGGTATGTCTGATTCTCTTTACAGTGGTTACAAAATGTCTACCCTTGGGCAGCAATACCACTAAAGTACAGCTCCTGCTATGAAACAAAAAATCAGGATTTTTGAATGAATCCAAAAATATTTAACATGAATACTACGTCCCCTTGTCAAAAAGGTGTAAATTCTGTCTCCAATACAACTTAATTTACTCCTTAGCCACTGTCCCAAGGAGCACATACTTGCAAAGTTGCAAATTCCCAGGGCATAGGGCCGGTGTTTAAATCCCAAATGATATTTTTCAAGGCCAGCAGTGAAAGGGTTAATGACGTTTTATTCTGGGCTGCAGCCCTGATTGGATACAGATGCCTTCTCCAAGCCTGCCACATGACGGCTTCGCCTCACAATATTGGCGTCTCACATTTGAGTCTTATGGATGGGTATATCCGTATTAGGATAGTAACTAGTAAAACTGATCAATTTGGGAGGGATAATTTTTCTGTTTTTCTTCAGGATATGACTGGTTCACCAGCCCACAGAGGTGGATGCGCTTTTTATCATACAAGCAGACTATTTCTTTAGAAAGATAGGCTAATATACTACTGCACATTTGAAGGATTTGATGGTAAGTAGATGTCACCCCCTCGACGTAATGGAGGAAAATCTAACAGTAACCTTATGTTTCAGACTGTGCCCAGTAGGTGGCCATGAGGGCAGATGCTGCTGGAGTAGAGGCAGACCCTGCTGCGGGAGTTGCTGCGGCTGGCGGAGAGGGTAGTAGCGCGTAAGCAGAACAACCGCATGTCGCGTGGGGCGGTGGCTAGGGTGTTTGGCCCGATTATTTTCGGAGCAGAGGTAAGTTTAACTCATATGATGAGAGATGTCATTTGTATTTCTATTATAACCAGGTTTCGATTATTTTTATTATTGCATGACACACAGATCTTCACTAGAATCGATAAAACATTGGAATATACGACCCCATTTGGGGTTTGTTTGTTTGTGTAGTTTAACGTCCCACTGACTTTGCAGGTGAGACTTACTCAAGTTTCAGTTTTTCACAAGTAAGAAGGTAGGCCGAAGGCCTACCTCAGATGATCGTATCCAGGATGATCGAATCTATGAGATGAGCCAAAAGATAGAAATCCCGCTCCTACACATTTACCAAAGAAAGGGTTCTTTAACCTCCGACACCACATAGACATGGTGTGAGAGGGACAGGCCTTTGTTATGCTGAAAAAACTGAAATTAGTAATTTAAATATAGACATAGTATTATTTTCTGAAACTTGGTTAAATAATCTGGATGACGATTCATTGTATAGGTTTCCCAGATACAGTTTATTCAGACAAGACCGTATCAGTGCATATAGGGGGGGGGGGCTATGTGCTCATGTCGATGAGAGTATTTCATGTTCTGCGGAGAAGTATAAGCACCTTAACAGGTCAAACGACAATATTGAAGTTCAATGGCTTTCCTCAGAAAAAGGCTCATTTAAAAAGTCACTTATATGTAATGTATACAGACCTCCCAGTGGATCTTTATTGGAATTCTGTAATGTTATGAAGGCTTTACTGTTGCAAATACAAGACATTGACAGCCACGACTTGTTTCTGATAGGCCATTTTAATGTTCATACTTTAAGCGACTCCCGAGAAAAGGACATGCTTTTTTCTATGATGAATGATTTTCATTTAAAACAGCTGATAAATGCTATTACTACTACATCTGGCTCTAACAAATGTATAGACCTAATATTTACAAATTGTCACGAAATTTCGTCCTGTGGCCCTCTGGATATACATTTATCAGACCACCTACCTGTTTATGCTGTTAAGGAAAAAGTCTTTGTTAAACTTACATATAGGAAATTTAAGGGTCGCTCCTACAGAAACTTTGACATAGAAAAATATCTTACAAGTGTAGAAAACTGTGATTGGGATCTCTTTGATAATTCTCAAGACCCAGAGTTGTGCTGGGAAATATATGTGAACATTGATTGATTGATTGATTGATTGGGTTGTTTAACGTCCAAGTGTACTTTGACGCCTGGGACATATCTCAAGTTGGCAAGGAGTCATCCACAAATAGTGGTAGTCTGCCTTGCAGTAGTAGGACAGGTATTTATATGCTGCTTGCCCAATACAGCAGTGACAGCATCTATGGATGATCGAATCTATGAAATGAATGACCGCATCTATGAGGTGAGGGAGAAAACCGCTACCGGGGCACGTCCCCTACTCTTTTCAAAGGATAGCAAGTGTTCTTTTATTTGCCTGGCCCTACATACCTGGGCTAGTACCATAGTAGGCAGGGCCAGACAAACCACGGCCTTTGATATCTCAGACGTGGTTCACTGAGGAGGGATCCCATGCCAGACCACCAGCAAGAAGGCCCGGGCCCGCGCATATGGGCAGCGGTTGCCAAACAGCTTACGTGACTGATCACAGCAGTAAGGCACGAGACTCCTCAAGTTTTGTCGCCTTTTACGAATCCGGTATGCCCATTGGTATTATGGAAGGCTCCCGATGAAGTTATTCTACTCCTTCATGCCCCCATCATGAAGGTCCCCACTAAGACAGGGGGAGTTGAGGAGCTGACGACCTTGATGATGTTGAAACGGGGTAAGGACTGTGTATTTTCTCACAATGCTGATCGCCCATCTATTTCTCTCTTACTGTGATGAGCCTTTTCTCTCTGGCCCCTTTTGGAGCTCTGGATGAGGTTGGGAGGGGGGGGGGGGCCATACCATGTCCCCTAACAATATTAAGTAGGAGAATATTAGACAGGAGGGTACAGAGCTTTGTACAGTGAAACCCAGGAGAAAGACAAGATCGTAAAGATGGGAGAAGAATGGTGCAACTGTAGATGCTTGGTATTGCAGGTTTATGGAAGAGAATGATGCCCTTTCCTTGCGGATCAATCCAGCTGTCAGAGTTTTTATAAAGTTGAGGAGTTGCTAGTGAATATGAATCTTCTCCAAAAGCCTCAAAATCTCTGGAATGTGACCTTCATGTGTGAGATACAAAATACTTATGAAAAACTTAATTACAAAATGTGATTCTGTGATGCACTTGTCACACCAAGTGAAGGGATAAGCAGAGGGCAGAGCTCCAAGGTAAGGGGAATTAAGATGTCTTGAAAGTTTTATATTGGTCCAGATCCATCCTCTCCCTCTCGCGCCACAGATCTCTGTACCTGGATCTATGATATAAGGCTGACAACAACCATACATCTGCTGTATAAACAGCTGACGACAACCACACAGCTGCTGTGTGTCCCATCCATGTTCGAAGTTGTCACAAACCTTGTATTTCATTAGGCCTAATTGTAGCGCGACCGAGAAGGCACAGCTTGAGGCCCATTCAGCTGTAGGAGACCAACGAAGGAGGAGTCTCTATCCGGTAAGAGATACTAGTTGTGTGCAACCTAGTATAAGCACATCTACTTTCTTCGATTTCAAATCACTAATACAATCAGGGAGCTGTTGTATACACAGCTGACAACCACACAGCTAGTAGGAGAAGTAGGAGAATATTAGACGGGAGGGTGCAGCTGGAGATGCTTGGTATTGCAGGTTCATGGAACAGAATGATACCCTTTCCTTGCGGACCAATCCAGCTGTCAGAGATAACTATCAGGGTTCCCACAAAAAATTCAGATTGAAATTCCATGACATTTCCATGACATTCCATGACAAAAATCACAATTTTCCATGACATTTATAACATTCTCCTGGGGGTCGGGGGGCTTGGCCCACGAGAAAATTTCCAAAATGAAGAAAGCGGATGGGAGATTTCTAGGAGATTTTGTGATATTAGTTCAATTATTTTCTTTTTCCATGACATTCCATGACACATGGCAAATTTTTACAAAATTCCATGACGTTCCATGACTTTCCGGACAGCTTTCAAATTCCATGACATTCCATGTCTTTCCATGACATGTGGGAACCCTGAACTATTTCCATAGAGTTGAGGAGTTGCTAGTGAATGAGAATCTTCCCCACAAGCCTGCATATATTCGGAATGGAGACGAGACCAGTGCATTTCTAAAACAGCTCAGAAGTTACTACCAGGTAGTAGATCTTTCTCTTCTATCAACATGCAATCATTTATTATCAGTATATTTGTTTTTCCCTTGTTTAACCCTTTAAGAGCCTAATGCATAATGCTATATAATGTCACCAACAGGTTTTTGGCATTTTTTCAAAAACAGCTTAGTTCTCCCGTTTCCCTTTTTACATCTCGTGCAGCATCTACAAAGGCACCCTTGCTAAAAACATCAGGGTGCTGGACCCGGACATGGATGTGCCAGCAGATCCCATGAAGGACCTCGACGGTAAGTAAATGTCACCTCCTAAGGTGGTTTACCTATAAGTACATTAGGAAGTTATGCTGTTGTTTGTTTACAAAGATAGGCTAATATGGCAGTCACTATAGTAAACCATTGCATTTTTTAAATAACATGACAATATTATCTTCTAAGGCTACATTTTTAATCTTTGGTTTACAGCCGGGGGTTGACACCTCAGAAATCAATTGCCGAAGGAAAATGTTTTAAAGAGAAGGCTGTAGAGGCCCAATAAACAGAGACTGTAGCTACTTCAAAGGCGACCTTCAGGGGTAGGATGAATGAAATGACTGAGCCCAATTTAGAGATGACTGTAAAGATCAACAATTGAATAAATTCTTGGTGCCCGTCTCTGAGCGAACAATCAGAGTAGCGTTCACGACCACCTAGGCATCCACGACCACCTAGGCGTCCCTTGCGGAGGAGACATCTGTGGTCCAATTGGACCCTGTGCCTCAGTAGGAGGCCAAGCTCAGGTAAGTAACAAGAATCATGCAATATTTTGTGTCATGAAGATATTGGGCAGGCTGCAGTAGCAGAGGGGCTGCTAGGGTTTGTGTCTTAAGACATTGTGGTGTCTATAGCTTGGGCATTTGCATTTGAGCAGCTGACTTCATCTTGAAGTGGAAAACTATTTAGTCTGAACCAAAATATATTCACTGGTATTAACTATCCCATTTTTTAATGATAATGCAAGATATATTCCTAAAATCCAGCGGTACATGTACCAGTACAACCGCCCAGCTGCTGACCCAGCTGTGGGGGGGGGGGGGGTTAGGGTGAACAAACAGTGATTATTAGGCTTGATTATCAGGCTCCATTGAAAATTGATCGAATTGGGTGCATCGCCCTGGAATATACATGTAATAGTGCGGGTGCAGTCAAGTCATAATTGTCATCCATTTTGTGATTGGGGATTGGGTAAAGACATAAAGTAGCCTGACACCCTGAGTCTCCTGTGATGTAAATCACACGCCTATTGATATATATTGTATTATATTATAGGAAATCAAGGAGCCTACCAACAAGACGCCAGGTGGCAACCCGTCACCCTCGGGTGATAACCAGTCACTCATCATGCAGGCGCTGAAGTGCAAGTTCGCATCGAAGCGAGCCACCGCAAGGTAAGAGACTGGTGTTTTGTTTGTTTGTTTGTGTAGTTTAACGTCCCACTGACTATGCTGCTGTGTATCCAACCCATGTTCAAAATTGTCACAAACCTTGTATTTCATTAATTGTAGCGCCACCGAGAAGGTTGAAGCCCATTGAGCCGTAGGAGACCAACGAAGGAGGAGTCTCTATCCGGTAAGAGATACTAGTCGTGTGCAACCTAATATAAGCACGTCTTGTTTGTTTGTTTGTGTAGTTAAACGTCCCACTGACTATGCAGGTGAGACTTATTCAAGTTTCAGTTTTTCACAAGTAAGAAGGCAGGCCGAAGGCCTACCTCGGATGATCGAATCCAGGATGATCGAATCTATGAGATGAGCCAAAAGATAGAAATCCCGCTCCTACACATTTACCGAAGCAAGGGTTCTTTAACCTCCGACACCACATAGACATGGTGTGAGAGGGACAGGCCTTTGTTATGCTGTAAGTCTACCACAGCATAGGAGAGCGCAGCCATAGGTATAGTCGGGAAGCAATGAAAACTCCAAGCTAATACAAACTGTGTGCCTTCAGTCTGGAGTGATACATCCCGACTCGCCAAACTAGTCTCCCACATTTTTTTTCCATTTTTTGTATTTTTTTTGTATTTTGTATCTTGTAAATTTCCATTTCATATTTTGTCCCATAGTTGGGTTTCCTTTAAGAATTTTAATACATTTTAGTCATTAGTGGTGTTGAAAACACTGTACATAGATGTTGTGTCTGCAAGATGTTTTCTTCTACTCTCTGCAGTCCTTCTTCAGTGGAGTAGAAGATGCTCCACTGTCAGACGGGTACTGCAGTCTTGACATCTTGGTTCATATTCCCCATTCAGTCTGTACTTGTGTGTCAGTTTAGTGTGACCGATCCTTAGATGGTTTAAAAATATGTCTTAATTCTCATCATCGGGATTGAATAGATTCATATTGGCAGGGCGACTGCATCATAACGTGGGAGATTGTGTAAGCTAAATATGGTAACCCCTCCCATAAATGAACTCGTTTGGTCTACTTTGCAAAGTGTACACTACGCATGCGCAGTGAGTGCTCTCTTCTCAGTTTTGACTTGGATGATTGTGAAAATCGCTGAATCTTATGAGTACAAATGTCCTATTTACTACTACAACAACAAGACTGAGGGAACCCCCACATGTGCAGCCTTTGTAAATTTAAATGAGAGAATCGTTTGATGATATAAATGTATATAATCCAAGTACAATTTCTTCAGAAATTGACAAAAACCAATTACTACATAAGGAAGAGTTGACTTTTCCCATCCACGTTTGAAATTGTCACAAACCTTGTATTAATTGTAGCGCCACCAAACTGCCACGGTATCCTATATTTCATTCAGCCAGAAGAGGGGGAGAAAATAACTGAGGAGACCTTCTTTCATATGAGAGTAAGACTAACAGTGTGCAACCTAGAATAAGCACCATCTATTTCTTAGGTTTTAAATAACTAAGACAACCATACAGCTGGTGTGTGTGTACACAGCTGACAACCACACAGCTAGTAGGAGAAGTAGGAGAATATTAGACGGCAGGCTACAGAGCTTTGTACAGTAAAACCCAGGAGGAAGAGAAGATCGGAAAGATGGGAGAAGAATGGTGCAGCTGGGTATGTTTGGTATTGCAGGTTCATGGAAGAGAATGCTACCCTTTCCTTGCGGACCAATCCAGCTGTCAGAGTTTTTATAGAGTTGTGAAGTTGCTAGTGAATGAGAATCTTCTCGACAAGCCGGAAAATATTTGGAATGCTGACAAGACTGGGCAATTAAAAAATGATGTTGATGTTGTGGTTGAGTTGTTTTAAAGCTGTTCTCTTCTATTTTAAAGACTTGCTTCTAACGCCGCAGCGGGTAAGCGACACCATCTTTTCGGAACTCTCTGCTGGCCCATATAGTACGACAGCCACATCACTCTATGGGTCAGCAAGAAAGTAAGTTTCTGGATAGATACTTTGAAGCTTCTTAACAAGTGCTCAAATAGTGTATAGGTATATGTGGTTGGAGAAGGAAAATGTTTTGAAAGAGCAGGCTGCAGAGGCCCTAAAAGCAGAGACTGCAGCTACTTCAAACACCTTCAGGGGTAGGATGAATGACATGACTGAGCCCAATGTAGACATGTAAAGATCAACAATTGAATCAATTTTTGGTGCTCTTCTCTAAAACAACAATCAGATTAGCCTCCACGACCACCTAGGTATTCCTTGCGGAGCAGACGTCTGGGTGGTCAAATTGGGCACTTGTGTCCGAGTAGGAGGCCATGCTCAGGTAAGTAACAAGAATCTGCATCTGCATCTGCATAGACCACATTACTTAGTCACAATAGTGGTCTTTGGAAGAATTAGGTTTCAAGCAATCAGGAAGCTTGATTGATTTGTATAGCTGTACATCTTTTCGAAGGATAGCAAGTAGAAAGCGCATTTTAAAGGAGTACATGGCAGGTTTGATTGATTGACATTCAAGCGTATATAGACCCTATGGGACTCGGATTTGATCGAACAGTAGGTCCTTTCTTTTCTCATAGTAAAGTGTTGGGGTGCATGCGGGTCTTTGTGAGTCTGCTTGTAGCAGTGAGATACTGCTCGTGGCAGTATTTCAATGCTGGAATCTAATGCAAAGACATTATAACTATAAGGCCAACTGAAGCAAATAACCTTGGACACAGGAAATTCATGGCCAGAGGATATGTAATTCAGTTTCTCCACAACCGATTGTAAGGTTACAAAGAGTTGGTGGAATACCAGCTTATGCAGCAATTTTGGATAGATGCTGGTTGACCCATACAGATGGATGAATTAGAAGGAATCCTCAAGGGGTGGGACCCTGATGGAGCCACACTCCCAAAAGCAGAAAGGCTAACATAAGCTGATTTATTGACAAGCGGTGGTACTAGGCTCAGGAAAAAAACTTAGTAAGGCATCATGATGGAGGAATAAAAGCCAAATGTGTTATTAGTTAGTTTAAAGTCTGGAGGGCTCATTGTATTCCAGACTGCCATTAGGTTTTTCACAAGTAATGGTAGGCAGAATGGTTATTGTATCCAGTAACTGGGGGGCACTGCTCATAAAGACGCTGCTGGAGCAGAGGCAGACCCTGCTGTGGGAGGTATTGCGGCTGGCAGACTTTGTTTGTTTGTTTGTGTAGTTTAACGTCCCACTGACTATGCAGGTTAGACTTACTCAAGTTTCAGTTTTTCACAAGTAAGAAGGTAGGCCGAAGGCCTACCTCGGATGATCGTATCCAGGATGATCGAATCTATGAGATGAGCCAAAAGATAGAAATCCCGCTCCTACACATTTACCGAAGCAAGGGTTCTTTAACCTCCGTCACCACATAGACATGGTGTGAGAGGGACAGGCCTTTGTTATGCTGTAAGTCTACCACAGCATGGGAAAGAGCAGCCATAGGTATAGTCTGGAAGCAATGAAAACTCCAAGCTGATACAAACTGTGTGCCATTGATTGATTGATTGATTGATTGGATTGTTTTACGTCCAAGTGTGCTATGACGCCTGGGACTTACTCAAGAGTTTATCGGACTCTCGGTCCGTTCTTTTCTCATCTAGGTTGCGTTTAAGTGTGTGAGTGCATGTACGCGTGCATGTGTTTATGAGTCTACTTGTAGCAGTGGGACACGGCTCGTAGCGGTGGAACAATGCTCGTGGCATCGGGCCCCTCTTTATTGTGCTGCCTCACACAGATGCTGTGCCGCAGACTGTTGACACCTCATCTGACCAGTCCATTATCCTGACACAGGCGGGCCAGTCGCAGCTCCATACCAATCGGGCCAGCAGATCAGGAACTGGCGAGTATGAAAACTACTTTCCATCTGGCCAGAGATCATTATCTCTAGCTTACCGGGCCGAGTCTCAAGGGGGGGGGCCTGTTTTCCCCCTCTTACATCTTTTCGAACATCTTTGTTTCCCGCAGGAAGGTCAGGAGTTCTTTCTTCACAGTGTTGGTGAAGACACTGTTCATGGACGACGTGCCACGAAGGTGGTCGTCCCTACTCTTCTTGGTTGCTTGACAAAAGAGCATGAGATGTTCTACAGTCAGAGGTACTTGACATCGCTGACATACCGGTTGGTTTTCACCCCTCATGAGGTGTCCGTGTGTCAGCAGCGAGTGACCTATCCGAAGACGGGCCAGTCTTGTCGATTCCCTCCTGGTCAAGCCTGTATGGTTGTGTCTTTTGCCTATCGAGGGTTTGATGGCTCTCAGTTTGTTATCTTGGTCAGAGCTCCAGCGTCTCTGCCACTCTTGGTTGGTATATTCTCGACAAATCGGGAGGAGGTCTGAGGATGGGATGCAAGCTGAGCTGGGTTTCAGACTCAGGGCTTTCTTAGCTGCATCGTCTGCAGCTTCGTTCCCTTCTATGCCAATGTGGCTGGGCAGCCAACAGAGGACTACCTCCTTTTGGGTGTCTGTGAGGTGTGAGACCAATTGCTTGATCTCCTGCACCACAGGGTTTTTGGGGTCATGTTGGTGTATTGCTTGCAGGCACGACTTGGAGTCGGAGAAGATGATGAAGGCCTTTCGGCTTGACACCCTCATCCACTCCAAAGCACTCAGGAGAGCATGGGCCTCAGCAGTGAAGATGCTGCTTCTTCCATGTAGTGCTCCTTTGCGGGTACCAAAGGGTGTGTATGCAGCAAAGCCAACACGGTTTCCATCTTTCGAGCCATCCGTGAACACCTCAGTGTGACCTTGGTGCCCACGGCTGATTTCTGTCAGTTTTTCCATGTAGGTGTTGGTCTGGGTTTCCCCTTTCTTGTGTTCACAAAGGTCAAAGAGGATAGTTGGACCTGCCTGTGTCCACGGAGGGGATCGAGCAGGTCCTTCCTTGATGACCTTTGAGATTGGAATGCGGGCCTCTCTCATCAGGGTTCTCACCCTCATAGAAAAAGGCTTTGTGGCATTCTTCTTCCTACGGAAGACGCTGTGGTCCTCGTTGAAGATGGTGTTGTGAGTTGGGTTCCTCTCATTTGCCTTCACCCTGATGGCATATTGGAGGGATAGTTTGTCCCGCCTGAGATCCAGTGGGGGGACTCCAGCCTCCACTTGCAGACTGTTCTGCGGTGAAGATCGGAAGGCACCTAGGCAAAGCCGGAGGGCTTGGTTTTGAATTGGGTTTAGCCAATCCAGGTATGATCTGCCAGCAGATGCATACACCACCGATCCGTAATCCAGGCGTGATTGGATATACGTCTTGTAGATTGTCAATAGAATCTCCCGGTCTGCTCCCCACTCTGTGTGGGAGAGCATCTTCAGGAGGTTCATGGGTTTTTGGCATCTTTTCCGCAGGTATTCCACATGGGGTTTGAAGGAGAGGATCCGGTCAAACACTAGTCCAAGGAATTTAACCTCCGTTTCAACTCTGAGCGCTTTCCCGTGGAGTGTCAGTGCAGGAGCCTCCGCACATCTTCGCCTTCGGCAAAAGTGCACACAGGTGGTCTTGCTTTCTGAGAACTTGAAACCGTTTTGCAGGCTCCAAGCCTCCAGGCGGAAAAGTGTCTGTTGAAGTTTTCTTTCAATAGTTGCCATAGAGGTACCACTGTAGCAGATGACAAAGTCATCAACATACAGACAGCACGCCACATTATAATCGAGGGTTTTGGCAATTTCGTTGATTTTGATGCCGAACAGTGTCACCGAGAGGACGCAGCCCTGGGGGACTCCATTCTCCTGGTCAACTGTTTTAGACTGGGTGGCACCAAGTCGGACATTGAATGTTCTGCTAGCAAGGAAGCCTTCCACAAATAGTGGTAGTCTGCCTCGCAATCCCATTTTCTGCATGTCTTGGAGGATGCCAAATTTCCATGTTGTGTCGTAAGCCTTTTCAAGGTCAAAAAATACGGCAGCGACATGTTCGTTGTTGGCAAATCCTTTTCTGATGTAGGTCTCAAGACGCACAAGGTGGTCTGTGGTGCTGCGACCTTTGCGGAAACCTGATTGGTCAGGCAGCTGGTCATGGCGATGGGTCTGTAGCTCGAAGGCACAGATGTATCCTTCCCTGGTTTTGGGATGGGCACAACTATAGCCTCCGACCAAGATGGTGGGTATTGTCCTGTGGTCCAGATGTTGTTGAAGATATCCAGGAGCAGCTCGAGTTGGTGCTTTGGAAGGTGCTTCAACATTTGGTAATGAATGTCATCAGGGCCCGGGGACGAGTCTTTTGCCTGGCTTAGGGCATGCTGCAACTCTGCCATCGAGAGGAGCTTGTTGTAGTCCTCCTGGTTTTTAGATAGCAGATTCAGCGGCCTCATCTCTTCCCTTTCTTTGTGTTGGTGAAACTCCTGTCTGTAGTTTGCACTAGAGGAGACTTTGCCAAAGTGATCGGCAAGCGAGTCTGCAATCTCTCTGGCTGTCTCCTTAGTTTCATTACCAACTTTCCACAAGTAAGAAGGTAGGCCGAGCCGAAGGCCTACCTCGGATGATCGTATCCAGGATGATCGAATCTATGAGATGAGCCAAAAGATAGAAATCCCGCTCCTACACATTTACCGAAGCAAGGGTGTGAGAGGGACAGGCCTTTGTTATGCTGTAAGTCTACCACAGCATGGGTTGATTGATTGATTGATTGATTTGTTTAACGTCCCAGCGTACATAGACCCTAAGGGACTTCTCAGGTTTGATCGGACAATAGGTTTCTTCATTTCTCATCTTAAAGTTGCGCATAAGTGTGTGGGTGCGTGTGCGCGTGCATGTGTTTGTGAGTCTGCTTGTAGCAGTGGAACACGGCTCGTAGCAGTGAGATACTGCTCGTGGCATCGGGCCCCGCTTTATTGTGCTGCCTCACACAGGTGGTGTGCCGCAGACTGTAGACACATCATCTGGCCAGTCACATTATCCTGACACCGGCGAACCAGTCGTAGTTCCATACCAATCGGGCCAGCAGATCAGGGCTGGCGAGTATGCAACTACTTTCCGTCTGGCTAGAGAAATCTTCTCCAGCCTGCCCTACCGAAACATAGGGGGGCCTGTTTCTCCCCTTTTACATCTTTTCGAAGATCTTTGTTTCCCGCAGGGAGCTCAGAAGTTCTTTCTTTCCAGTGCCAGTAAAGACGCTGTTCATGGACGACGTACCTTGGAGGTGGTCGTCCCTACTTTTCTTTGTTGCTTGACAGAAGAGCACCAAGTGCTCCATGGTCAGAGGTACTTGACATCGCTGACATACCGGTTGGTTTTCACCCTTCATGAGGTGTCCGTGTGTCAGCAGCGAGTGGCCTATCCGAAGACTGGTCAGTCTTGTCGATTCCCTCCTGGTCAAGCCTGTATGGTCGGGCTTTTTGCCTATCGAAGGCTCGATGGCTCTCAGTTTGTTGTTTCTGTCAGAGTTCCAGCGTTTCTGCCATTCAGATGGGTATGCGGGCCTCTCTCATCAGGGTTCTCACCCTCATAGAAAAAGGCTTTGTGGCGTTCTTCTTCCTACGGAAGACGCTGTGGTCCTCGTTGAAGATGGTGTTGTGAGTTGGATTTCTCTCGTTTGCCTTGACCCTGATGGCGTATTGGAGAGACAGTTTGTCCCGCCTGAGATCCAGTGGGGGGACTCCTGCCTCCACCCGCAGACTACAGGCTGGTGAGGATCGGAAAGCGCCGATGCAAAGCCGCAGGGCTTGGTTTTGAATCGGGTTCAGCCAATCCAAGTAAGACCTTGCGGCATATGCATACACAATCGACCCATAGTCCAGCCGTGACTGGATGTAGGTCTTGTAGAGTGTTAGAAGAATCTCCCGGTCTGCTCCCCACTCTGTGTGGGAGAGCATCTTCAGGAGGTTCATGGCTTTTTGGCATCTTTTCCGCAGGTATTCCACATGGGGTTTGAAGGAGAGTATTCGGTCAAACACGAGTCCAAGGAATTTAACCTGCGGTTCAACTTTCAGTGCTTTCCCGTGGAGTAGGTATAGTCGGGAAGCAATGAAAACTCCAAGCTGATACAAACTGTGTGCCATCAGTCTGGAGTGATACATCCTGACTCGCCAAACTAGTCTCCCCCATTTTTTTTTTCATTTTTTGTATTTTTTGTATTTTTTTGTATTTTTTATTTTATTTATTTTTTGATTTTCCATTTCATATTTTGTCCCATAGTTGGGTTTCCTTTAAGAATTTTAATACATTTTTCGTCATTAGTGGTGTTGAAAACACTGTACATAGATGTGTCTGAAAGATGTTTTCTTCTACTTTCTGCAGTCCTTCTACAGTGGAGTAGAAGATGCTCCACTGTCAGACGGGTACTGCAGTCTTGACATCTTGGTTCATATTCCCCATTCAGTCTGTACTCGTGTGTCAGTTTAGTGTGACCGATCCTTAGACGGTTTAATCTCACTTGTTCTGCTCGTTTTAGCTTTTTCCTCATTGTCACTCCTTTCAGTTTTGGCTGAACCGACTACATGGTATTATGGCCCTTTTCTTTGTTCCATGCAGCTTGCCATTTTGCTTTCATGTGGCTATCTATGGATGGTAACAGGTCAGTGTATGGAATGGGAGTTAGGCGAGGTCTCAGACTCAGAGCTCTCTTTGCAGCTTCATCTGCTTCCTCATTTCCTTCGATTCCAATGTGACTTGGTAGCCAGCAGAAAAGTACTTCTTTTTTCTTCCTTTTCAGGTCAGAGGTTCTCTTTCGCATGTCGCGTATCAGTGGATTGACAGGCATATATTGGAGCATTGCCTGCAGACATGACTTGGAGTCTGAGAAGACAATAAATTTGTTCTCTTTGCAATCATCCATCCACTCTACTGCTTCAAGAAGTGCACTGGCCTCTGCAGTGAAAATGCTGGCTTTAGGGTGTAGGCGTCCACTGAGATTCTGAGATGGCGTGTGAACTCCATAACCTACCCTTTCATTGTCTTTTGACCCATCTGTATAGATTGGCATGTGATCTTTATATTTTTCCTCAATAGTTTTCAGATTCTTTTTGAAAAGAGCAGGGTTTGTGTCTGCCTTTTTGTTTTTTGTGAGGTCCAAGTTGACACTGGGCTTCCCTACTAGCCATGGGGGAGTATCTGGTGGTCTGATTTCCCTGACATTCTTGAGTGGGAGTCCTACTTCCCCAACCAGGGTTTTCACCCGAACCGAGAAAGGTTTGGTGGTGTTTGCTTTTATGGTCTCACTGTTTGAATTGAAAATGGTGTCATGTGTCGGGTTTCTCCGATTTGCTTTGACTTTGGCTGCGTAGCGAAGGGAAAGATTTTCTCTCCTGAGATTGAGAGGAGGTACGTTGCTCTCTACCTCAATACTTTTGATGCGTGATGTACGGAACGCACCCAGGCATAGTCTTAGCCCCTGATTTTGGATTGGGTCCAACCTTCGTAGGGATGTTGCTGTTGCCGAGCCATACACTATGCAACCATAGTCAAGTCTTGAGAGCACATATGTTTTATACAGAGTCAGGAGGATTTCCTGATCTGCACCCCATTCCTTGTGGGAGAGGACCTTCAATAGGTTTAGTCCTGGTTGACACTTCCTACGGAGGTACTCAATGTGTGCTTCAAAAGATAGCTTCCTGTCAAATATCAATCCCAGAAACCCTTAGATTTAATTGGACCACTGGTCCTTTCTTTTCTCATCTTTTAGTTGCGCATAAGTGTGTGGTTGTGTGTGCGTGTGCATGTTTTTTGAGTCTACTTATAGCATTTGGGAGGGTGCTTGGCGCCATGATTTTCCTAGTTCACAAAGACAAAACAGATGGGTGTCGCTATGCCGTTAGACGGCTTTTTGTACTGATAATAATGACATTCTCTCTTTCATCGATTTCATGGGATGCAAACTATGAGAATTCCTTCATAAGGTCTGTGTCTCAGTATTTATGTATTAGAGACGCTTAAACGCAGGAGTACAGTAGTTATATATTCAACTGTCTGATTGACAGGCGTAAAGAGAAGTGCATGTCACCTCCTAAGGTGGTTTACCTATAAGTACATTAGGAAGTTATGCTGTTCAATCTCTCTTTACAAAGATAGTTTTTTGTTTGTTTGTGTAGTTTAACGTCCCATTGACAATGCAGATGAGACTTACTCAAGTTTAGGCTAATATGGCAGTCATTATAGTAACTAAAGCATTCCCTTAATAAATAAGATGACAGTATTCTCTTCTAAGGCTACATTCTTAATCTTTTGTTTAAAGCCGGGGGTTACAGATACCTCAAAAATCAATTGCCTTATGCTTATTTCAGGTTACTTTTAGAGAGGACTGTCGGCATTGCATGCAGGCTCGCCGACTACATGTAGAGGAGGGTAAGTAAATTGTCCTCAAAAGGAGTTTGTAATGTGTACTTTTTCATTTTGTGGCTTTCAAGTAGAACTTTTAAAGAATGGGACACCACACTAGTGAGTTATTTCTCATGATGCAGCAAGACAGTTAATCTCGTGAAAAATTAGCTTTCAAACAGTTGTTTCGATGGAGCAGGAAAAAGAGGATAAGACTACATTTTGGAGAAGTACAAGGCAGACCCATACCATAGAAAGGTTATCTAAGATCTTTCATTTCTGAAACAGTAGGGATTGTTCCTGGTCTTATAAGGATCAGTATTTGTGTCCTAGTTATAGTGCTCATCATTTCTTATTGACAACTTCCGGTCCCTTCAATGAGATGCGGAACGCCATGATGCAGGCCGCCATGTGGGAGGCGGAGTAAGTAAAATTATGTTGTTTGAAATATTTTATTTTATATCATGTACACAGCTGATAACATTGATTGATTGATTGTTCGTTAGTTTATCGTCCGGAGGGCAAGTTGCATTTTGCATTCCAGACTGCCATTAGGTTGGATTTTTCACAAGTGATGGTAGGCCTTCAAATCTAACTGTAACTGTATGTTTCAGACTGTGCCCAGCAGGTGGCCGTGGGGAGCCTGCTCATTAAGAAGCAGGGATGAAAGTGATCTCAGAAAAACTTAAATCATTCTAACTGTGGCCGCTAAATAAAGGTCCTCTATAGTTAAGTACAGGTCTTCGCCACATAAAAAAAACTTGAAATCAGGGAAAGACTTGAAGACTTTCATCCCTGTAAGAAGATATTGCCGGAGCAGAGGCAGACCCTGCTGTGGGAGGTGCTGCGGCTGGTAGACAGAGTGGTGCAGCGGAAGGAGAACAACCACATCTCTAACTGTAGGGGCCCTGCTAATTCAGATGCTGCTGGAGTAGAGGCAGACCCTCCTGTGGCAGTTGCTGCGGCTGGCAGACAGGATGTCTAACTGTGGTAGAAAGGAAGTACCACAACAGCATGTCTATCTTTCTCTTCTATCAACATGCAATCATTCATTATCAGTATATTTGTTTTTTCCTTGTTTAATCCTTTAAGAGCCTAATGCATAATGCTACAATGTCACCCACAGGTTTTTGGCATTTTTTCAAAAACAGCTTAGTTCTCCCGTTTCCCTTTTTAACATCTCGTGCAGCATCTACGAAGGCACCCTTGCTAAAACATCAGGGTGCTGGACCCGGACATGGTTGTGGCTGCTGATGCCATGACGGACCTCGACGGTAAGTAAATGTCACCTCCTAAGGTGGGAAAGGTGGGAGAGGAATGGTGCAGCTGGGTATGTTTGGTATTGCAGGTTCATGGAGGAGAATGATACCCTTTCCTTGCGGACCAATCCAGCTGTCAGAGTTTTTATAGAGTTGTGAAGTTGCTAGTGAATGAGAATCTTCTCGACAAGCCGGAAAATATTTGGAACGCTGACAAGACTGGCCAATTAAAAAATGATGTTGATGTTGTGGTTGAGTTGTTTTAAAGCTGTTCTCTCTTCTATTTTAAAGACTTGCTTCTAACGCCGCAGCGGGTGAGTGACACCATCTTTTCGGAAGTCTCTGCTGGCCCATATAGTATTTGTTTGTTTGTTTGTGTAGTTTAACGTCCCACTGACTATGCAGGTGAGACTTACTCAAGTTTCAGTTTTTCACGAGTAAAAAAGGTAGGCCGAAGGCCTATTTGTATCCAGGATGATCAAATCTATGAGATGAGTCAAAAGATAGAAATCCCGCTCCTACACATTTACCGAAGCAAGGGTTCTTTAACCTCCGACACCACATAGACATGGTGTGAGAGGGACAGGCCTTTGTTATGCTGTAAGCCTACCACAGCATGGGAAAGCGCAGCCATAGGTATAGTCAGGAAGCAATGAAAACTCCAAGCTAATACAAACAGTGTGCCATCAGTCTGGAGTGATACATCCCGACTCGCCAAACTAGTCTCCCCCATTTTTCTTTTCTCTTTTTGTATTTTTTTTTTTTGTATTTTTTATATCATTTTTCCGTTTCATATTTTGTCCCATAGTTGGGTTTCCTTCAAGAATTTTAATACATTTTCATCATTAGTAGTGTTGAAAACACTGAACATAGATGTTGTGTCTGCAAGATGTTTTCTTCTACTCTCTGCAGTCCTTCTACAGTGGAGTAGAAGATGCTCCACTGTCAGACGGGTACTGCAGTCTTGACATCTTGGTTCATATTCCCCATTCAGTCTGTACTCGTGTGTCAGTTTAGTGTGACCGATCCCTAGACGGTTTAATCTCACTTGTTCTGCTCGTTTTAGCTTTCTCCTCATTGTCACTCCTTTCAGTTTTGGCTGAACCGACTACATGGTATTATGGCCCTTTTCTTTGTTCCATGCAGCTTGCCATTTTGCTTTCATGTGGCTATCTATGGATGGTAACAGGTCAGTGTATGGAATGGGAGTTAGGCGAGGTCTCAGACTCAGAGCTCTCTTTGCAGCTTCATCTGCTTCCTCATTCCAATGCAATCATCCATCCACTCTACTGCTTCAAGAAGTGCACTGGCCTCTGCAGTGAAAATGCTGGCTTTAGGGTGTAGGCGTCCACTGAGATTCTGAGATGGCGTGTGAACTCCATAACCTACCCTTTCATTGTCTTTTGACCCATCTGTATAGATTGGCATGTGATCTTTATATTTTTCCTCAATAGTTTTCAGATTCTTTTTGAAAAGAGCAGGGTTTGTGTCTGCCTTTTTGTTTTTTGTGAGGTCCAAGTTGACACTGGGCTTCCCTACTAGCCATGGGGGAGTATCTGGTGGTGTGAAGGACGATGCCAGAAAACTACTATTAATATACTTATATCATTATATATAATGCTTAATGTCCTATTGACTAATGAAGTTTTTCACAAGAAAAAGAAGGCAGAATAATGAGGGAAGAGATTTCCTGGAGGAAAGGGGGAGATAATATACAGGGAGACATGGATGTACAAGCTCATGCTACTGAAGTTTAAACACAATCCAGAAGTTTGTGTGACAAAAATAGTTGCAAATCTCTCAGGGAGGATACATTGGTGGCCATACCTTGTGCTACATGGAGCCAGAGCCTACAAACCCTAGGCAGAATGAACTTGATGAATCCATAAAGAAGATAAACGCAGACCTTGTTATGATTAAGTCTTTGGCTTGACCTCTGCACCAAGAGTATGCAGTCCACCATAACAAATCTAAGAATAAGAAGGGAGATCCCAAGAAAAACATACTGGAAGCTTTACAATGGACTTTAGTCCTGATAACATTTTGGAAAAGGAACTGCCTAGCTAGTTTTTGACCTACATCCATATAAAAAATAACAGGCAAAATTATATTCACCCTTAAGACACAACAATCTGTCCTGGTATGAAGATCTCAGGCAGTGACAAATGAAAAATCTGGTGGAAGCAATTACCGAAGAAGAGTTCCCAGGCATCTTCAAGACAGCATGAGAAAAAACCATCTCACCATAGATGGCTAGGGCTGGATTTAGAAGTTAACAACTACTTTGTTGCCTTTTATCCTTACATGGGCTTCAGCTGCATGGACATGTGTACATACTGTCCCCAATGTAGGAAGGCCTATACCACATCTTCCCACCTGAAGCGGCACATCATGTATATACACCTAGGAGAGAGACCTCCCCGTGTGCACTGCCCAAGGCAGGGATATGGCTGTGTGAGCAGCATGAGGCGACATCTGCGGCGCCTTGAGGGAGACCAGCCTCTGACCCCGCATGTATAGAAATGGTTTCAGCAGAATCCTCATACATTCACTTATTTAGGTGATTAGGGTGTAAATATGGCAACATTATTTCAGAAGTTCAAAGACACCACCAGCAGCAGCTAGCAGGGGTGTGGGATTTGTGGATTTGATAGGAGTCTGAGATTCCATTGTTTCACACCAGAGGACAGCACCATTGCCACCAATCTGAGTGAGTCTTTGCAGTCTACTGCTAGATATAATTTATAGGCTATCTATTTGTGATTGATTTAATGTGAGTTTGGACCAGTATTTAGGTTCAGGCAAGGTCAGCCATATTTATTCATGGGCATTTTTTCTATTTTATCGTACACCAGGAGATTTCCCAAGGTGCAAATGCTTGGACTGGTGGATGTTCCACTTGCCTTGCAAGCACTTCTAGGTCTTCCTCATCAGGTAAAGACAGTTCTATATTAACACGCAGCCCACATACTTTCTTAAACTGGTACATTGTTCACATATTTACGTTAGTCTACTTACTCTCCTTGTTTTGACCAGATGACATAAAAGAGACAAAAAAGGACGTCCTAGAGACAATCGATTGGTCGCGAACCTTGGCCACAGCAAGGAGTAGCCACAAACAATGAATCACAGCAGGAGGACGTCAGACAGTGATGAGGAAGTTTAACGCCAGGAGGGCAAGTTGCAGTTGGCATTCCAGAATGCTATTAAGTTAATCCAAAAGATAGAAATATCCACTCCTATACATTCAGCAAGGGTTTCTTTAACCTCCAACACCAAATAGACATGGTGTGAGGGATTCATTGATTGTTCATTGATGTTGGTCAAACCCTGTGATGACGGTCAAACCGTGAAAATCTTTTCACAAGTAAGAAGGCCTACCTCGAATGATCGTATCCAGGATGATCGAATCTATGAGATAGAAATCCCTGGCCAGCTGGACCTCGCTCAACGCAGTCATAAAATAAATAAAGTAAATATCAACATTAAGCAGGAATGGATAAAAACAGGGAAAAGCTTCACCGATCATTTCCTCTTTCTTCTATTTTTATTTCTCATTTCCTTTTTAATCAAATGGTGTCATGCAGTTGCCATGCCAACAGTGAACGCAGCGTTGGAGCTGGTGTCTTGCTGGTGGCGGCAGTGGCCAGCACACCACCATTTAGCACAGATTCATGTAGCACAGGTGAACAGTAACTCATGATCCTGAGTCAGGATTGATTGATTGATTCAGGAACCCGTATTTATCTCGCATTACCGACATCACACCAGATGTTCAGGAGGACTCTCCCAAAGAGTGAAGGATGTGTACCAGTCTTTTCATCCGTTCATTAGTAACATCCTCGTATCCAGGATGATCGAATCTATGAGATGAGCCAAAAGAGAGAAATCCCGCTCCTGCTTAAGCAGATTAACGGCAGTGTTGTGTGATCTTTTGAGAGACTTTTTAAGTTCCTCCATAGTAAGAAACTGGTTAAAGTCCTCAGAGTTGGAAGATTGGAATTTTAGTTGATTTCTTTCTTCTCGCATCTTAATTGGTAAAAAGGCAGCTGGGCAATTTTCAGAAGAAGAGCATCTTTCAAATGTTTCAACTAATTTGTTAGTAATATCAGCTGGACTCGTCAAGAGGTGGTCCCCATCTAGTAGATGTTGGACTCTGGAAGTATCTCCCTTGCCTTTGATTTTGCGAATCATGGTCCACACTTTACTCATCGGAGTACGTGCGGAAACACTGGAAACAAACTTTCGCCAACAGGCTCTTTTAGCTTCCTGTATTATACGTCGAGCTTGCGCTCGTTTGATCTTGAAGTTTGCTAGGTTTTCTGCTGTTGGATTTCTATCAAAATATCGTAAGGCCTTTTTCCTCTCTTTAATGGCATTCTTGCAGTTGTTATCAAACCAGGGGTTTCTGGAGTGTTTTGGAACTGTAGGCGAAGGCCTACCAAGCTTGGATGATATGACGATAGCGTTGTCATGGACACCTTGAAGGTTGCCGCCCAAGTTGCCTAGGTAGCCTTATTATTATTGACATCGCGATCACAAAGGTTATTAGGTAAGGAGTTCCTCTATTATCGTATCCAAGATGATTGAATCTATCGGTTCCAAATGCTCGATACACTTTGAGCCAGAGTGCATATATTTGAAAGATAAGTTAAGTATGAATTCAGCAGCAAGGTAGCAGATTTTTATAGCGTGCCATATTTGCTAGAAAGTCCATGATTTTTATTCCAATCTAAACACTAATCTAACCTATATCAACGTTGAATTAGCATTCAATAATAATCTTTCAGATAGCCGTTTCATTGATCTTGTGGCGAGCCAGATAAAGAAGCCTGAGAAGAAAGGTGTCCAGGGCTCCACACAAAAGATGGAGTAAACTCAGGAAGTGGGGAAACAACCTCACTAACCGGCGTCTCCCAACAGACTGCGACAAAAAGGTGGTAGAGCTACCTGGGCTAGTACCATAGTAGGCAGGGCCAGACAAACTACGGCCTTTGATATCTCAGACGTGGTTCACTGAGGAGGGATCCCATGCCAGACTACCAGCAAGAAGGCCCGGGCCCGTGCATATGGGCAGCGGATGCCAAAACAGCTTACGTGACTGATCACAGCAGTAAGGCACAAGACCGCTCAAGTTTTGTCGCCTTTTACAAATCCGGTATGCCCATTAGTATTGTGGAAGGCTCCCGATGCAGTTATTCTACTCCTTCATGCCCCCATCATGAAGGTCCCCACTAAGACAGGGGAAAATGGTAGTTAGCATTCTTAGACACACTCATGAAGGAGTGTTTCATCGACAGTACAACAGCAAAGGGCTTGGGTTATAGGAAGACATAAGAGAAAGGTAAAGCGCCCACGTTCATAATCAGCAAAGGCGGATAGACAATGCTCCTAACCCACCAACCCCCATCTTTTTTCTTTTTTTTGGTACTTTTGTAATTTTTTTTCATATTTTTTGTGGAGCTCATCCACTAAACAATAGGCGCCTTCTGTTTAACACAGTCCTGAAACAAATGCAACCTTATTTACCACCATTACGTTCGTTTGTTTGTTTGTGTAGTTTAACAAATCACAAGAATGACCAATTTGAAAACCAAAAGATCTGAAATCAGATTTTAATCTGAGCTTTCACAGCCCTAGTCCACAAAATGATATACATGACAATAAATGAAGTGTATTGTCAGTGTATCATTTCTAGAAAAAAAAACACTCATATACCAATATGGCATGGGGAGAAAAAAGAGGCATCGAAGCCTATGATGCAATGCATTGCCAAAGTCATGCGGACCAGAGTCAGTCACCTAGATGATGTGGCCAAGCAGTAGTTCTAAACCCACATCTTGCTCAGAGATCGGAAAGTAGCAAGCAAAGCAGTCTACATGGAGCACATCATTGCTAAGCTAAGACCACAGCCTGTATAACAAGCTAGAAAGAGAGCATGTGCATATTGTCTTGGTAGTCACCGGCATCTGTGATGTGACTGCTAAGAAGGGGAAGAAAATATGAAGCATCACCAGCCACTGTTTACCCAGTCAGCTTGCAAAAAGCCAACAAAGCTAGATGCCGGTCTGTGGACCACACCAGAGTAGAGCAGACACTTACGTATATCAACAATGGGGTTATTGACTTTAATAATGAAATTGGAGCCCCTACCGTTGGGGCAGGATTATCTGATGCAGAGGGAACAGAGTGGCTGTGGAGCTACTTGGGAATGTTCTCCCACATCTCAAAAGAGAAGACCCTTTTCTACTATGCAGATCAAAATGGGTAATTGGTGTAGATATGACACTTATTCTTAAATAGAAATTCATGTCTTACTGAATTAGCTGATATTCAATAAGCTTTAGGACTTTGTGAAATAGTGTGGTTCTTTGACTTTCTCTCACAGAAATCAGAGAACAATGTGTGAAGGAAAATGATGAGGGTACTGTGTGGAGACGATGAGGAGGAAGATCAACAGGACCATGTCCAGGACCTTTTCCAATTAATGACCTTATAAAGACGTAGCTCTCACGAGTAATGATGAAACCCTGTATTGATGTTTTGTAGGCACTACACAAAGAGGATGTATTGTATAGTTTTATTCAAGAGAACAGTTTCTTGTGGTACATTTTGATACAGATCCAGTTAATAGACAATAGCATGCCCCGTCAGGTTACTAGCTAGTGACACAATAGTGTTCTATTTAACCTGTGACTTCAACTGCCCCAAGTGCAGCAGAAAGAACTGACCTCACATAGCAGCACCTGTGAATGCAGCTCTACCAGATGATGATTGATTTAGGGAGGATTTAGTTGTGACTTGATGAAAATTAGCATAAGGAGAATTAGACCCAAGTGCCTTAACATCATAGTTGATGTTGGACATGGGTTCTTACACTCTCAATCAGGGACCCCAGAAGCAACGTCAATGGCAAGGGCAACAGCTTTTAAAAAGGCAACGTAAGTTCAGTTAAGCACAAAAGTATTGTTCGATCCATGTGTATTGTATATCTTAGAAGTGGTTTGGAACAAAAGATCAAGGTCAAGTTTATTGTCCATCGTGTACATCATCACGATTCTCAGAGGCGGAGGTGGAATTGCTGACCCGTACCACACTTGAATTGTACATCTATGAGATGAGCCAAAAGATAGAAATCCCGCTCCTACACATTTACCGAAGCAAGGGTTCTTTAACCTCCGACACCACATAGACATGGTGTGAGAGGGACAGGCCTTTGTTATTCTGTAAGTCTACCACAGCATGAGAAAGCGCAGCCATAGGTATAGTCGGGAAGCAATGAAAACTCCAAGCTAATACAAACTGTGTGTCATCAGTCTGGAGTGATACATCCCGACTCGCCAAACTAGTCTCCCCCATTTTTTTCTCTTTTTTTTTTTTTTTTTGTATTTTTGTTTTTGTTTTTTTTTGTTTAATTTCTATTTCATATTTTGTCCCATAGTTGCGTTTCCTTTAAGAATTTTAATACATTTTCGTCATTAGTGGTGTTGAAAACATTGTACAGGCTGCAGTAGAAGAGCATGTGCTGGGTATTTTTCCAAGTGTGTAGTTAAGACATTACTTCATCTCGAGGTGGAACACTATTGAGTCTAAACCAAAATATATTCATTGGTATTAACTATCCCATTAGTGGCGAAAGAGACAATTTTGTTTCAATTTAAATTCCCTAAAACACTTCCCATAAAGTGGTAGGATTTGTTTGTTTGTTTGTGTAGTTTAACGTCCCACTGACTATGCAGGTGAGACTTACTCAAGTTTCAGTTTTTCACAAGGAGGTGTTGCCATGGTACCCACCTGCCACCCCATGAGAATAGAATGTAATGTGTCAATTTTTATCTCACAGGTTACTGCTCCACCCCTTGTCCCCACAACCAAGGTGGTTGACTTAGTTGCTGTGGCTGAGGAGCCTGCAGTAGTTCTTTGCCACAGACCACCACCTTGCAGCCTGCAATAGTTCTTTGCCTCCCACACACCATCACTGTGACAAGGCAGCGTGCAGTATCCTTCAGCAGCCCTCAGACGGTAAAGTTGGTCCTCGCAGCCAAACTAGCTTATTAAAGCAAGCAGCTGCTTGAGCTGATAAGAGCAGTGATGGATCTGCTGGTAAGTGTTGCCATGGTTGATTGATTGGTTGATTGATTGATTGAATTGTTTTACGTCCAAGTGTGCTATGACGCCTGGGACTTACTCAAGAGTCTATCGGACTCTCGGTTTGAGCCTCTTTTTGGAGTTTCCCACCATCTCAAATCTATACATTGATGTATCACACTTGGAAATCCAATTAGAAGTGTCCGATTGTCCTATTCTATTTCTGCAACAGTTTCAAAATAGGGGAGTAAAGTTGTAGTTGGTCTGAGAGACCAGACTTGGAGGACATTGGCAGTGACGGCTTATAGCAGCATTTCAAGATTAATACAGTGTAGGTCATGCACAAAGGTACAGTACCACTTTTTTCTTCTAACTTCTTTTCTTGTGATCGGGAAATGCATAGACCCCATTACTTAGTGGTCTTTGCAGAATTAGGTTTCAAGCAATCACTTTACTATGGTGAAGGAAAAGGATGATCAGTTAACTTGATTGATTGATTGATTTGTATGACCAGATGAAAACCCAAGTATATCAGCAATTAAAGCATCTGGATGAATTAAATTTGTTGAAAATTGCATCGCTTCACAAAGGCAATTTTCAGGATGATGAGAAAATTTGGCTGCGTAGTGGAGGGAAAGATAAGAAAACCAACAGGAGAAACACATGTGGTATACCAACTCTCAAATCAACCATGTGCTGTCATTTTATTACCTAAAAGTGAAATTGTCTCAAAATATGTTCCAGACAGGGGGATCAGTCAGAAGCACCTTGAATATTGAGGTAGTAAGTCTGCATAGATATAGAGAGTATCCCACGTTTAACTGGAAGAGCAAGTTTCAGTTTCATCAACATTTGTGATGCTGAAGGCCTCAGTAGTTTTCTCATTCCATATCAGGGAGTGATCATTTGTCAAGAACTAGGCGTAGTAGGTGTTATGTATGGCGAGAGAACTAAAATAGAGAACTAATTGTTCAAAACCATGGTAGATAAGAATGGTGTCTTTTGTCTACGCGTTTAACCACGGCATGCCAAGAGAGGCCTGTCACCAAGGCAAAACGTCAAGGGAAGCTGCCCAGCCGCAGGTCAACAGGCTCCTTGGGAGGTGCAACATGGTTAAATGCGGTTCTGATATCAAACACAAGTCGAGATAATTCAAGATTAACTCAGATAATAGAGATTGTGCCAATTGTACTTCAATGCTGACATTATATTTACACTAACATCAAATAACTATAAGGCCAACTGAAGCATATAACCTTGGACGAAGGAAATTCATTGCCAGAGGATATGTAATTCAGTTTATCCACCACCAATTGTAAGGTTACAAACAGTTGGTGGGATACCGGCTTATGCAGCAATATTGGAGTTGACTAATCCCATCCATGTTTGAAATTGTCACAAACCTTTATCAATTGTAGCGCCACCAACCTGCCACGGTATCCTATAGTTCATTCGGCCAGAAGAGGGGGAGAACAACGAAGAAGGAGACTTTGTTTGTTTGTTTGTTTGTGTAGTTTAACGTCCCACTGACTATGCAGGTGCAGTCCTTCTACAGTGGAGTAGAAGATGCTCCACTGTCAGACGGGTACTGCAGTCTTGACATCTTGCTTCATATTCCCCATTCAGTCTGTACTCGTGTGTCAGTTTAATGTGACCGATCCTTAGACGGTTTAATCTCACTTGTTCTGCTCGTTTTAGCTTCTTCCTCATTGTCACTCCTTTCAGTTTTGGCTGAACTGAGTACATGGTATCATGGCCCTTTTGAGAAAGATGGGAGAAGAATAGTGCAGCTGGGTATGTTTGGTATTGCAGGTTCATGGAACAGAATGATACCCTTTCCTTGCGGACCAATCCAGCTGTCAGATTTTTTATAGAGTTGAGGAGTTGCTAGTGAATGAGAATCTTCTCCACATGCCTGAAAATATTTGGAATGCAGAAAAGACCGGTTCCCCTAGATTTCTGCCTATCCAAAGTAGGGGCAAATGTCTTTGGGCTTTTACCAGTGGTAATCGTCCATATATAATTGCATTTGTATGGTGTCCACGAGTGGAGAAGTAGAGGTAGGATGACGAGTATTGATTGATTTATTTGTTTAACGTCCAGACGTACGTACATAGTACCCTATGGGTCTGCCTCAGGTTTGACAGGACACTAGGTCCTTTCTTTTCGCATCTTTAAGTTGCGCATAAGTGTGTGGTTGTGTGCGTGTGCATGTTTTTGTGAGTCTGCTTGTAGCAGTGGGGAGGGATCTCCGCACCCTTAGGTATGATGTAAGCTACAGGTTCTTGTCAGGATGCAGGTTTTCAAAAACAGCTTAGTTCTCCTCTTTCCCTTTCTGCATCTCGTACAGCATCTAGGAGGGCACCCTGGCTCAGCAGATCAGGGTGCTAGACCCGGACATCTGTCTGTCGACAGATGCCATCAAGGACCCCGATGGTAAGTAAACGTCACCTCCTAAGGTGGTTTACCTATAAGTACATTAGGATGTTATGCTGTTCACTCTCTCTTATGCTGTTGTTTGTTTATAAATAAAGATAGGCCAATATTGCAGTCCTCATAGTAACTAAAGCATTCCGCTTTTTAAATAATGACAATATTCTCTTCTTAGGCTACATTTTTAATCTTTGCGTTAAAGCCTGGGGTTGCAGATACCTCAGAAATCAATTGCCTTATGCTTATTTCGGGTTACTTTTAGAGAGGACTGTTGGCATAGCATGCAGGGTGGCCGACTACATGGGTGGGGAGGGGGGATGTAAAAGGCCATTTCCCATGTCTTAGTGCAGACCCATCCTCTCGCGCCAAGACGCCTTACATAGGATTGTGATGGGTTTTTTACGCTACCACCCTGCTCTTCTTTTAGAGAGTGGTATCCAACTACTTGCCAGGAAATACAAGTTTTCATTGCCCTTCATTGATTGATTGATTGATTTGTTTAATGTCCCAGCGTACATAGACCCTATGGGACTTCTCAGGTTTGATCGGACAATAGGTCCTTTCATTTCTCATCTTAAAGTTGCGCATCGCAATGGGTCTGAACAGCAGACCTGAAGAAAAAGAATTGCCTACTTGACACTAAGTTTGGGGATATTCTCAAATCCCTACTTCATTTTAACAATAATGAACTCAGGATCCCAAAGGGACAGAATGGGTACAATCCATTATTCAAGGCACAGCCTCTCATAGACCCAGACGGGACTTGTACCAGGAAGTATATACTTCACAAAAAAATTTATTATTACTTCCCATATCCCCTCAATGTAAAAGGCCATGTCCCATGTCTTAGTCACTTAATACTCTCTATGTCACATGTTGATGTCAATCTCCATTTCCTATGCCATTTATCGCTCCTATGACAAGATGTCTTGAACGTTTTATATTGGTCCAGACCCATCCTCTCCCTCTCGCGCCATAGGATTGTGATATATGTAATGTCATATGGCAGGAAGCTGTATCCGCTTCCGCAGCTTCACCAGCCACAAACGCCTCTCCTGCCACAAACGCCTCTCCAGTCACAAAGGCGTCACAAGCCACAAACGCCTCTCCAGTCACAAACGCCTCTCCAGTCACAAAGGCGTCACAAGCCACAAACGCCTCTCCAGCCACAAACGCCTCACCTGCCACAAACGCCTCTCCAGCCACAAAGGCGTTACAAGCCACAAACACCTCACAAGCAACAAAGGTGTCACTAGCTACAAACGCGTCACCAGCCACAAATGCCTCTCCAGCCAAATGCGTCACAAGCAACCAACGAAGCACCATCTACTTTCTTAGGTTTTAAATAACTAAGACAACCATACAGCTGTTGTGTGCACAGCTGACAACCACACACAGCTTGTAGGAGAAGTAGGAGAATATTAGACGGGAGGGTACAGAGCTTTCTAAATAAAACCCAGGAGAAGGAGAAGATCGGCAAGATGGGGAAAGAATGGTGCAGCTGGAGATGCTTGGTATTGCAGCTTCATGGAAGAGAATGATACCCTTTCCTTGCGGACCAATCCAGCTGTCAAGAGTTTTTATGGAGATTGATTGATTGATTGGATTGTTTTACGTCCAAGTGTGCTATGACGCCTGGGACTTACTCAAGAGTTTATCGGACTTGAGGAGTTGCAAGTGAATGAGAATCTTCTCAACAAGCCGGAAAATATTTGGAATGTTGACAAGACTGGGCAATTAAAAAATGATGTTGATGTTGTGGCTGAGTTGTTTTAAAGCTGTTTGATTGATTGATTATTGGATTGTTTTACGTCCAAGTGTGCTATGACGCCTTGGACTTACTCAAGAGTTTATCGGACTCTCGGTCCGTTCTTTTCTCATCTAGGTTGCGTTTAAGTGTGTGAGTGCATGTACGCGTGCATGTGTTTATGAGTCTACTTGTAGCAGTGGGACACGGCTCGTAGCGGTGGAAGAATGCTCGTGGCATCGAGCCCCTCTTCATTGTGCTGCCTCACACAGATGCTGTGCCGCAGACTGTTGACACCTCATCTGACCAGTCCATTATCCTGACACCGGCGGGCCAGTCGCAGCTCCATACCAATCGGGCCAGCAGATCAGGAACTGGCGAGTATGAAAACCTCTTTCGATCTGGCCAGAGATCATTATCTCTAGCTTACCGGGCCGAGTCTCAAGGGGGGGGGGGGCCTCTTTTCCCCCTCTTAAGGTCAGGAGTTCTTTCTTGACAGTGTTGGTGAAGACACTGTTCATGGACTACGTGCCACGAAGGTGGTGGTCCCTACTCTTCTTGGTTGCTTGACAAAAGAGCATGAGATGTTCTACGGTCAAAGGTACTTGACATCGCTGACATACCGGTTGGTTTTCACCCCTCATGAGGTGTCCATGTGTCAGCAGCGAGTGACCTATCCAAAGACGGGCCAGTCTTGTCGATTCCCTCCTGGTCAAGCCTGTACGGCTGTGTCTTTTGCCTATCGAGGGTTCGATGGCTCTCAGTTTGTTATCTTGGTCAGAGCTCCAATGTCTCTGCCACTCTTGGTTGGTATATTCTTGACAAATCGGGAGGAGGTCTGAGGAAGGGATGCAAGCCGAGCTGGGTTTCAGTCTCAGGGCTTTCTTAGCTGCATCGTCTGCAGCTTCGTTCCCTACTATGCCAATGTGGCTGGGCAGCCAACAGAGGACTACCTCCTTTTGGGTGTCTGTGAGGTGTGAGACCAATTGCTTGATCTCCTGCACCACAGGGTTTTTGGGGTCATGTTGGTGTATTGCTTGCAGGCATGACTTGGAGTCGGAGAAGATGATGAAGGCCTTTCGGCTTGACACCTTCTCTTCTATTTTGAAGAGTTGCTTCTAACGCCGCAGCGGGTGAGTGACACCATCTTTTGGGAAGTCTCTGCTGGCCCAGATAGCACGACCGCTAGACGAGGCGGAGAGTAAGTTTCGGGATAGATGCTTTGAGCTTTTTAACAAGTGCTCAGTGTATAGGTATAAGGGTTTGGAGAAGGAAAATGTTCTAAAAGAGCAGGCCGCCGAGGCCCAAAATACAGAGACTGCAGCTACTTCAAACACCTTCAGGGGTAGGATGAATGACATGACTGAGCCCAATGTAGACATGATTGTGAAGATCTACAATTGAATCAATTTTTGTTGCCCGTCTCTGAGCGAACAGTGGGATTAGCGTCCACCACCACCCAGGTGTCCACGACCATCTAGGCCTCCCTTGCGGAGCAGACGTCTGGGTCGTCTAACTGGGCACCTGTCTCCGAGTAGGAGGCCATGCTCAGGTAAGTAACAATAATCTTTAAAAGACTCATGCCAAATTTTGTGTCATGAGGATATTGCCCAGGCTGCAGTAGCAGAGGGGGTGCTCGGGTTTGTTCCAGGTGTGTTTTAAGACACTGTGGTGTCTATAGCTTGGGCATTTGTATTTGAGACAGTACTTCATCTCAAGGTGGAACACTATTTAGTCTTTCAACGCTGCAAAAAGTTTTTGACTGGAAAGAAACCTTCAAAGAAAAAGAAGCGAAAGCTTTAGGTTCTCAACTAAAGAACAACTGCCATGCTCAGGTAAGTAACAAGAATCTTTAAAGACTCCTGCAATATTTTGTGTCATGAGGATATTGGCCAGGCTACAGTAGCAGAGGGGGTGCTAGGGTTTGTTTCAGGTGTGTTTTAAGACATTGTGGTGTTTATAGCTGGGGCATTTGCATTTGAGCAGCTGCCCTCATTTCGAGGTGGAAAAGTAGGGGAGGAAATCATTTCAAGTATTATAAGGATCAGTATTTCTGTCTGATTTATAGCGCTCATCATTTGTGGTAGAATGATGCTGATTGAATCCTAAAATGAGTTCTTATTGACAACTTCCAGGCCGTTCAGTAAGGCCACCATCTGGGAGGCTGAGAACTCAAGACCATGGTGCTACAGTTAGTAAGTAAAATTACCCGTTGTTTGAAATATATTTCTACAACAGTAAATAGGGGAGTAAAGTTGTAGTTGGTCTAAGAGACCAGACTTGGAAGACATTGGCAGTGACGGCTTATAGCAGCATTTCAAGATTTATACAGTGTAGGTCATGCAGAAAAGTACAGTACCACTTTTTTCTTCCAATTTTTTTTCTTGTGATCGGGAAATACATAGACCCCATTACTTAGTGGTCTTTGTAGAAATAGGTTTCAAGCAATCACTTTACAATGGAGCAGGAAAAGGAGGATCAGGAAGCTTGATCCATTTGTATAACCAGATGAAAACCCAAGTATATCAGCAATTAAAGCATCTGGATAAATTAAAACTGTGACTGGTGATGAATCATAACTGGTGATGAATTATAACATAGCAATTTTCAGGATGATAAGAATGTTTGGCTGCGTAGATTATAAAACCTACAGGACAATCACATGTGGTATACCAACTCTGAAATCAACCATGTTGCTGTCATTTTACTACCTAAAAAGTGAAATTGTCTCAAAATATGTTCCAGACAGGTGGATCGGTCAGAAGCACCTTGAATATTGAGGTAGTAAGTCTGCATAGATATAGAGAGTACCCCACGTTTAACTGGAAGAGCAAGTTTCAGTTTCATCAACATTTGTCACGCTGAAGGCCTCAGTAGTTTTCTCATCATATTTCAGGGAGTGATCTAACAGTACCCTTATGTTTCAGACTGTGCCCAGCAGGTGGCCGTGGGGGGCCTGCTGATCAAATTGTTGCCGGTGCAGAGGCAGACCCTGTTGCGGGAGGTGCTGCGGCTGGCGGACAGAGTGGTGCAGCGGAAGGAAAATAACTGCATCTCACGTGGGGCGGTGGCTAGGGTGTTTGGTCCGATTCTGTTCAGAGTAGAGGTAAGTTTAACTCATGTGATGAGAGATGTCATTTGTATTTCTATTACCAGGTTTTGATTATTTTTATTATTGCACCACACAGAGATCTTCCCGAAAATAGAGAATAGACTGGGAGGTCAAACTCCATTACAGTTTGAGAATGTCTGGCACTGAGAGAGTTGTGAAATAGGAAAAGGTCCACAAGGTTCAGTCTGGTGTGTATTTCAGGAGTTGAATTGAGCCAAGTTCACCAGGTGAAAATTTAATATCCAATCAGCTCAGGGTCCCTTTGTGATGTTCTTTACGTTCATTAAAACATATAAGCCTAAGTTAACAAACAACTGTAATACTGGTGTGGGTTATTCAATACGGAGGCAAAATACAGGGTTCCCTTTTTAAACCAATGGTCCCTCTGTATTCCATTAAGAGATAGGGAGAAAGAAAAAAATCGGAAAGATGGGAGAAGAATGGTGCAGCTGGAGATGCTTGGTACTAGAGGTGCATCGAACAGAATGATACCCTTTCCTTGTAGACCAATCCAGCTGTCAGAGTATTTATAGAGTTGAGGAGTTGCTAGTGAATGAGAATCCTCTCCACAAGACCGGGGGATTAAAAAAAAATGTTGATGTTGTGGTTTAGTTGTTTTAAAGCTGTTCTCGTCTATTTCAAAGACTTGCTACTAACGCTGCAGCGGGTGACTGACACAGTGTTTTTTGGGAAATATCTGCCGGCCCATATTCTACGGCAGCCACGTCGCTCTATGGGTCAGCGTACGGAGCTGGCCTGCTAGACGGAGAGTAAGTTTCAGAATTATTACTTTGAGCTTCTTAACAAGTGCTCAACTAGTGTATAAGTATATGCCGATCATGAATAAGTGATGATATTTATATTCTTAGACATACTCTTCATATATTGAAGAGGTTTTAGGAACACAATTTACAAGATTTAAAATTTCGAATAAGATCAATTTAATCATCAGATGACACTTATTGGTATCAAAACTGTTCGGAAAATATATCAATCTAATACAAGGAATCAATATTATGTAGTTCTTTTTACATTTGCGATTTGTTTATTTGCATATATGACAAATATAAGTAGAATTGTGCATTCGCATTGCTTTCAAAACAGCCCCCATGTTTGTTTGTTTGTGTAGTTTAACGTCCCACTGACTATGCAGGTGAGACTTACTCAAGTTTCAGTTTTTCACAAGTAAGAAGGTAGGCCGAAGGCCTACCTCGGATGATCGTATCCAGGATGATCGAATCTATGAGATGAGCCAAAAGATAGAAATCCCGCTCCTACACATTTACCGAAGCAAGGGTTCTTTAACCTCCGACACCACATAGACATGGTGTGAGAGGGACAGGCCTTTGTTATGCTGTAAGTCTACCACAGCATGGGAAAGAGCAGCCATAGGCCCCCATGTACCATCTTCGCAAGTACAGTCATTAGTAAATATCTGCAGGTAAGTATATCTCTTGAAGACTATGAAAAAAAAGACTAATGGAAAAAGCAGTTTGGTGACAATCAATAATATCATAATATATATCCAAGATCTCATAAGTCTAGAGGGTGGAAACCATGACAGTAAGAATGATGACGCCAGGGCTGAGCTTATACTAAATTCAACAATATATCTCAGAAGAGGCCTCAAGAGGCTGAAAGACAAGGAAAGATGGCGGAAAGTTCTCAACAATGACTCTGTGTGAAAAAGATCCGAGATGGCAAAGCTTACATGAACTGACAACCACCTTGATAAGAGGCGTACCTAGCACCCTACGGAGCTGTATGAGACACACAAAGAATGGTTGAAAAAGGAAAATATTTTAAAGAGAAGGCTGTAGAGGCCCAAAAAACAGAGACTGCAGCTACTTCAAACACCTTCAGGGGTAGGATGAATGAAGTGACTGAGCCCAATGTGGACATGACTGTAAAGATCTACAATTGAATCAATTTTTGGTGCTCGTCTCTGAAACAACAATCGGGTAAGCGTCCAGGACCACCTAGGCGTCCCTTGCAGAGGAAACATCTGGGTGGTCGAATTGGGCACCTGTGTCCGAGTAGGACGCCATGCTCAGGTAAGTAAGAAGAATCATGCAATATTTTGTGTCATGAGGATATTGGCCAGGCTGCAGTAGCAGAGGGAGTGCTAGGGTTTGTTCCAGTTGTGTGTGAAGACATTGTGGTATCTATAGCTTGGACATTTGCATTTGAGCAGCTTACTTAATGTCGAGGTGAAACACTATTTAGTCTGAACCAAAATATATTCACTGTTATCAACTATCCCATTAGTGGCAAAAGAGACAATTTTGTTTGCATTTAAATTTCCTATTACACTTGTCCCTATGCTCAAGTATTAACCATGTGAAAATGCTATGACAAATCTGAAGTGCTCATTATTTATCGTATGATGATTGAAATAATCATTAATAAATTCTTATTGACAATTTCCAGTCCGTTCAGTGCCAATTCATGAGAGATCTGCGAAATCGGCCATGTAGGAGGCTGAAAATGCTACACCACAGCGGTACCATTAGTAAATGTGTTTCTGTAGTTTAACGTCCTATTGACTATCCAAATAAAATTACTCGTTGTTTAAGATATTTCATTTCTGAAACAGTAGGGGAGGAAAACGTTTCTAGTATTATAAGGATCAATACTTGTATCTGATTTATAGCGCTGATCATTTGTGGTAGAATGATGCTGATTGAATCTTAATATCAGTTCTTATTGACAACTTCCAGTCCATTCAGTAAGGCCGCCATCTGGGAGGCAGAGAACTCAAGACCATGGCGCTACAGTTAGTAAGTTAAATTACCTGTTGTTTGAAATATTCTATTTCTGCAACAGTTTCAAAATAGGGGAGTAAAGTCTGAGAGACCAGACTTGGAGGACATTGGCAGTGACGGCTTATAGCAGCATTTCAAATTCTATACAGTGTATGTCATGCACAAAGGTACAGTACCACTTTTTTCTTCCAATTTTTTTTCTTGTGATCGGGAAATGCATAGACCCCATTACTTTGTGGTCTTTGGAAGAATTAGGTTTCAAGCAATCACTTTACTATGGTGAAGGAAAAGGGAGATCAGTAAACTTGATTGATTGATTGATTTGTAAAACCAGATGAAAACCCAAGTATATCAGCAATTAAAGCATTTGGATAAATTAAATTTATTGAAAATTGCATTTATTTACAATAGCAATTTTCAGGATGATATAAGAATATTTGGCTGCGTAGTGGAGGGAAAGATTAAAAAAACAACAGGAGAATCACATGTGGTATACCAACTCTGAAATCAACCATGTTGCTGTCATTTTAACTAAAATTTCACCTAAAAAGTGAAATTGTCTCAAAATATGTTCCAGACAGGTGGATCGGTACGAAGTACGTAAAATATAGAGGTAAGTAGGTCTACATAGATATAGAGAGTACCCCCACGTTTAACTGGAAGAGGAAGGTTCACTTTCATCAACATTTGTCACGCTGAAGGCCTCAGTAGTTTTCTCATCATATTTCAGGGAGTCATCTAACTGTACCCTTATGTTTCAGACTGTGCCCAGCAGGTGGCCGTGGGGGGCCTGCTCATCAAATTGTTGCCGGTGCAGAGGCAGATGCTGCTGCGGGAGGTGCTGCGGAAGGAAAAGAACTGCATCTCACGTGGGGCGGTGGCTAGGGTGTTCCGATTATTTTCGGAGTAGAGGTAAGTTTAACTCATGTGATGAGAGATGTCATTTGTATTTCTATTATTAATCAGCCCCACACACAGATCTTCCCGAGAATAGATAATACTTGGGAACATCAAACTCCATGTGGGGTTCTGGAGTGTCTGGCACTTTCCTAGGCTATAGTACTGAGATGGTTGTAAAATAGGAAAGGCTCCACAAGGTTCTTTCTGGTGCGTATTTCATAAGTTGAATTGAGTTGAGTCTAAGAAGTGAAATAACCAATAAGCTCAGTATTCATTTGTGATTTTCTTTACATTCATTAAAAAAACACTGTAATACTGGTGTAGGTTATTCAATTTGGAAGCAATATAAAGGGTTCCCTTTTAAAGCAATGGTGCTATGTCGCCTCTCAATGTTAGAGGCCATGTCCCATGTCTTAGTCACTTAATACTCACTATCTCCCATGTTGATCTCAATGAATGTTCCATGTTCCATTTCCTATGTCATTCATTGCTCCTATCACAAGATGTCTTGAAAGTTTTATATTGGTCCAGACCCATCCTCTCCCTCTCGCGCCAAAACGCCTTACATGGGCTTGTGACATATGTAATGTCATATTGCAGGAACCGGTATCCCTCTTCGCAGCCGCAGCAGCAGCCGCAGCTTCACCAGCTGGCAGTGCTGCTTGAGGTAAGGACTGTGTTTTGCCTTCCAATGCTCTTCTCGACAGGAGACATAGGGTCGCCCATCTATTTCTCCCTTACTGTAATGAGCCTCCTGTCTGGATGAGGTAGGGGGGGAGGGGGGGGGGGGGGCATGCCATATCCCCTCTCAAAGTAAATAGACTGAGGTCCACAATGATCTGTCGGAATGACAGAAAGGCACTAACAGAAAGATACCTATTTGTCGTACCTTGGTACCAAGAGACAATTTAGTTTTTACTTAAATTGAAACATAGATGAGGGCTTTTAAATTATTGACAATGATAGGTTAATTTCAGACCCCAGACGCCATAGAAGCAATGTTTGTTTGTTTCATTTTTGAGCACTTGATAAGCCCAAGGCAAACTATGGTAGGCCTCACATTTCAGCCCACTTAGTTCTCCTAAGACCCATTAAGCAATGCTGACTAAAGGACGATCTTGCAGGCTTCACTTACCCAGTGATCCAGGCTGACAAGCTGTACACTTTTAATTTTACAAGGAACATGGGAAGCAACCCATGGGTTTACTACCGAGATGCATCTGTAAGTAAGTAGCTTATTCCCTCTGGATACTAGTAAGACTCAATGTTATAACTTAAAATAGTTTACATTTACTGCCTTTGAAACCCAACACACAAACAAAACAGAGGAAAAAGATGACGCGTAAACGTGAGCGAAAATAGGCGCCATGATGCGCATCGAGTTGCAAACGGCCGATTTCGGACATGAAGACTTAACCATGGATGTTTTTTATGAACTGACTGTGAAAGTGTGTTGTAATTGGTTCATTTTAGTCCAATCCACAAGGAGACTTGAGGCTATACGCGTATCCTCCTTGGTCTTTGCTTGAGCTCTGCCCTATCCCCGCGCCATCTTGTCGCCGACCACCTGTGACGTCACAGACCGGAAATTAGGTCAGTGCTGCTGACGTCACGCACCACATAACGTCAAAGTAGCCATGGCTACTGTTGCCGTGGTTACTGACGCAGTTTCAATCCAGACTACTTCAAGTTACAACCACAGATTAGGAAGGTAAGACGAGAAGTATCAAGATGTCCGGCAGAAAGCACTGCATCCTGGGCCTCATCCAGGTGTAAGTAAGTACCTTTTTCCCTCTTGAAACCTTCGAAGAAAAAGAAGCAAAATCTCTAGGTTCTCAACTAAAGAACAACTGCACAGCAAAACGATGCAAGGAGTTGATATTCCTGCAGATAAAGCGATCTGTGATATTCTGAAAATATTTTGAATTGTGATATATAACTCAGATGACTTCTTGTATTTCAAAATTACTATATACAATATGTAAATTGTAATATCAAGCCTTTACATACATTTTTATGCACATTTACACTTCCACACATTTCTGAACCAACATATATTCAGTGGTATTGACTATCCCATTAGTGGCAAAAGTGACAATTTTGTTTGCATTTAAATTTCCTATTACACTTCCCATTAAGTGGTGGGAGGTGTTGCCATGGTACCCACCTGCCACCCCCATAAGGTGGTAGACGTGGTGGGAGGTGTTGCCATGGTACCCACCTGCCACCCCCATAAGGTGGTAGACGTGGTGGGACGTGTTGCCATGGTACCCACCTGCCACCCCCATAAGGTGGTAGACGTGGTGGGAGGTGTTGCCATGGTACCCACCTGACACCCCCATAAGGTGGTAGACGTGGTGGGACGTGTTACCATGGTACCCACCTGCCACCCCCATAAGGTGGTAGACATGGTGGGACGTGTTGCCATGGTACCCACCTGACACCCCCATAAGGTGGTAGACGTGGTGGGACGTGTTGCCATGGTACCCACCTGCCACCCCCATAAGGTGGTAGACATGGTGGGACGTGTTGCCATGGTACCCACCTGACACCCCCATAAGGTGGTAGACGTGGTGGGACGTGTTGCCATGGTACCCACCTGACACCCCCATAAGGTGGTAGAAGTGGTGGGACGTGTTGCCATGGTACCCACCTGCCACCCCCATAAGGTGGTAGAAGTGGTGGGACGTGTTGCCATGGTACCCACCTGCCACCCCCATAAGGTGGTAGACGTGGTGGGACGTGTTGCCATGGTACCCACCTGACACCCCCATAAGGTGGTAGACGTGGTGGGACGTGTTGCCATGGTACCCATCTGCCACCCCCATAAGGTGGTAGATGTGGTGGGAGGTGTTGCCATGGTACCCACCTGCCACCCCCATAAGGTGGTAGACGTGGTGGGACGTGTTGCCATGGTACCCACCTGCCACCCCCATAAGGTGGTAGACATGGTGGGACGTGTTACCATGGTACCCACCTGACACCCCCAAAAGGTGGTAGACGTGGTGGGACGTGTTACCATGGTACCCACCTGCCACCCCCATAAGGTGGAAGACGTGGTGGGACGTGTTACCATGGTACCCACCTGACACCCCCAAAAGGTGGTAGACGTGGTGGGACGTGTTACCATGGTACCCACCTGCCACCCCCATAAGGTGGAAGACGTGGTGGGACGTGTTACCATGGTACCCACCTGCCACCCCCATGAAAATAGAATGTAATGTGTCAATTTTTATCTAACAGGTTACTGCTCCACCCCTTGACTCCACCACCAAGGTGGTTGACGTAGTTGCTGAAGATGAGGACCTGCAGTAGTTCTTAGCCTCCCACAGACCATCACTGTGAGAAGGCATCCTGGTAAGTGTTGCCATGGTACCTGCCAGCCCCACAAGGTGGTAGACGTGGTGGGAGGTGTTGCCATGGTACCCACCTGACATCATTTAGATACTATTTGTGACTTAGGAATATTGAGTAGAAATTAAATGACATTGTGGTGACAGAAGGAGATTTAATGATGATGCTAGATATATCCACAAAATCCAGCGGTACATGCACCAGTACAACAACCACCCAGCTGCTGACACCGCTGACACCCACCCAGCTGCTGACACAACTGACAACCACCCAGCTGCTGACCCAGCTGACACCCACCCAGCTGCTGACACAGCTGACAAACACCCCTATGCTATGGAGACTAACCCCATCCCTCCTTCTAGATAGACTAGAGCTAAGAGTTCCACAATATTTGGATTTGGGGGACTTTTTGGCAATTCATGTGTTGACACACTTGCTGCTCCTTTAATATACAAAGTAGCAAATTTGAATGAGAGAATCGTTTGCTGATATAAATGTAGACCAATCCAGCTGTCAGATTTTTTATAGAGTTTAGGAGTTGCTAGTGAATGAGAATCTTCTCCACAAGCCTGAAAATATTCGGAATGCAGACAAGACCGGTTCCCCTAGATTTCTGCCTAATCAAAGTTGGGGCAAATGTTTGGGCTTTTACCAGTGGTAATCGTCCAAATATAACTGTAATGGGCTGTGCTAGTGAAACTCTTTATGAGATGCAAAGGGGTGCATATGATAATCTGCGCCATTGGTATGGTCATGAATGATATGGTGACCGTGGAGGTCAAGCTCTCAAAAAGTTTCCAGGCTGCAATTATATCAGTGTGTACAGTACAATGGCTTTAAGGAAGTCTATGATAAGATCAGGTTTCATGGTATTAAAGAGTTCTTTCAGATCAGTTACTTGATAGTATCCTTGTCAAACAGGTGTGAAATCAATGCATTACAAAAGGATGTGTTCTATTGTCAAGGTTTTGTCACAAACTAGGCATTGTGGTGGATCTTCTCCTTTGAGGAGGTACGAGTTGGTTAATGTGGAATGTCCAATGCAACAGCGAGTAAAAAATGTCTGATCTTTTCTGATTGTGAGTCCATTATGACATAAAATTCTCGGTATGATATTAATCTAATTTCCACTTGATGTACACCCAGGCTGCTGCATCAATTCATGAGGGCTACTTGACATCATGGAGAAAATCTAACACTACCCTTATGTTTCAGACTGTTCCCGGCAGGTGGCCTTGGGGGGCCTGCTGATCAAATTGTTGCCGGTGCAGAGGCAGACCCTGTTGCGGGAGGTTCTGCGGCTGGCGGACAGGACGGTGGAGCGGAAAGCCTACAACCACATGTCATGTGGGGCGGTGGTGAAGGTGTTTGGTCTGATTCTGTTCGGAGTAGAGGTAAGTTTAACTCATGTGATGAGAGATGTCATTTGTATTTCTATTACCAGGTTTTGATTATTTTTATTATTGCACGACACACAGATCTTCCCCAGAATAGATAATACATGGGAATATACGACCCCATGTGGGGTTTGGGGGTGTCTGGCACTGCCCTACACTGTAGTACTGACAGTTGTATTATAGGAAAGGGTCCACAAGGCTCAGTCTGGTGTGTATTTTACAAGTTAAAATTCAGTGAGAGATGCCACGTTTTGTCAATAAAAAGGAGGAAATGCTAAGACTTCCGTCGATTTTCGGTAGGAAATTACCTTAATTCAATTCAATTCAATAATTAATCCAGCAAAACTTTAGGAATTCCTGCAAAAGTAGGAAAAGTGGCACGAGTTCACCATGTGAAATCAGCTCATTGTTCCTTTGTGACTTTCTTTACGTTCATCAACGACATGTTTAGCCTAAAAGACTTTCAAGGACGATCACCAGGAGACCCTGCGAGTTGAGGAGCTGACGACCTTGATGATGTTGAAACGGGGTAAGGACTGTGTGTTTCCTCACAATGCTGATCGCCCATCTATTTCTCTCTTACTGTGATGAGCCTTTTCTCTCTGGCCCCTTTCGGAGCTCTGGATGAGGTTGGGAGGGGGGGGCATACCATGTCCCCTAACAATATTAAGTAGGAGAATATTAGACAGGAGGGTACAGAGCTTTGTACAGTGAAACCCAGGAGAAAGACAAGATCGTAAAGATGGGAGAAGAATGGTGCAGCTGTAGATGCTTGGTATTGCAGGTTTATGGAAGAGAATGATGCCCTTTCCTTGCGGATCAATCCAGCTGTCACAGAGTTTTTATAAAGTTGAGGAGTTGCTAGTGAATGAGAATCTTCTCCAAAAGCCTCAAAATATCTGGAATGTGACCTTCATGTGTGATGGTTTATGAGATACAAAATACTTATGAAAAACTTAATTACAAAATGTAATTCTATGATGCACTTGTCACACCAAGTGAAGGGACAAGCAGAGGGCAGAGCTCCAAGGTAAGGGGAATTAAGATGTCTTGAAAGTTTTATATTGGTCCAGATCCATCCTCTCCCTCTCGCGCCACAGATCTCTGTACCTGGATCTAAAGGCTGACAACAACCATACATCTGCTGTATAAACAGCTGACAACGACCACACAGCTGCTGTGTATCCCATCCATGTTCGAAATTGTCACCTTGTATTTCATTAATTGTAGCGCGACCGAGAAGGCCCAGGTTGAGGCCCATTCAGCTGTAGGAGACCAACGAAGGAGGAGTCTCTATCCGGTAAGAGATACTAGTTGTGTGCAACCTAATATAAGCACGTCTACTTTCTTCAATTTCAAATCACTAATACAATCATACAGCTGTTGTATACACAGCTGACAACCACACAGCTAGTAGGAGAAGTAGGAGAATATTAGACGGGAGGGTACAGAGCCGTGTACAGTAAAACCAAGGAGGAAGACAAGATGAGAGAAGAATGGTGTAGCTGGAGATGCTTGGTATTGCAGGTTCATGGAGGAGAATGATACCCTTTCCTTGCGGACCAATCCAGCTGTCAGAGATAACTATTTCCATAGAGTTGAGGATATGCCAGTGAATGAGAATCTTCTCCACAAGCCTGCATATATTCGGAATGGAGACGAGACCAGTGCATTTCTAAAACAGCTCAGAAGTTACTACCAGGTAGTAGATCTTTCTCTTCTGTCAACCTTTTGCAATCTTTTATTATCAGTATATTTCTTTTTTCCTTGTTTAACCCTTTAAGAGCCTAATGCATAATGCTATAATGTCACCCTCAGGTTTTTGGCATTTTTTCAAAAACAGCTTAGTTCTCCCGTTTCCCTTTCTGCATCTCGTACAGCATCTAGGAGGGCACCCTCGCTCTACAGATCAGGGTGCTGGACTCAGACATGGTTGTGCCAGCTGATCCTATGACGGACCTCGACAGTAAGTAAATGTCACCTCCTAAGGTGGTTTACCTATAAGTACATTAGGAAGTTATGCTGTTGTTTGTTTACAAAGATAGGCTAATATGGCAGTCACTGTAGTAAAGCATCGCATTTTTTAAATAACATAACGATATTCTGTTCTTAGGCTACATTTTTAATCTTTGGTTTACAGCCGGGGGTTGACACCTCAGAAATCAATTGCCGAAGGAAAATGTTTTAAAGAGAAGGCAGTTGAGGCCCAATAAACAGAGACTGTAGCTACTTCAAAGGCGACCTTCAGGGGTAGGATGAATGAAATGACTGAGCCCAATTTAGAGATGACTGTAAAGATCGACAATTGAATAAATTCTTGGTGCCCGTCTCTGAGCGAACAATCAGAGTAGCGTTCACGACCACCTAGGCATCCACGACCACCTAGGCGTCCCTTGCGGAGGAGACATCTGGGTGGTCCAATTGGACCCTGTGCCTCAGTAGGAGGCCATGCTCAGGTAAGTAACAAGAATCATGCAATATTTTGTGTCATGAAGATATTGGGCAGGCTGCAGTAGCAGAGGGGCTGCTAGGGTTTGTGTCTTAAGACATTAAGGTGTCTATAGCTTGGGCATTTGCATTTGAGCAGCTGACTTCATCTTGAAGTGGAAAACTATTTAGTCTGAACCAAAATATATTCACTGGTATTAACTATTCCATTTTTTAATGATGATGCAAGATATATTCCTAAAATCCAGCGGTACATGTACCAGTACAACCGCCCAGCTGCTGACACAGCTGGGGGGGGGTTAGGGGATTGGGTAAAGACATAAAGTAGCCTGACACCCTGAGTCTCCTGTGATGTAAATCACACACCTATTGATATATATTGTATTATATTATAGGAAATCAAGGAGCCTACCAACAAGACGCCAGGTGGCAACCCGTCGCCCTCGGGTGATAACCAGTCACTCATCATGCAGGCGCTGAAGTGCAAGTTCGCATCAAAGCGAGCCACCGCAAGGGAAGAGACTGGTGTTTTGTTTGTTTGTGTAGTTTAACGTCCCACTGACTATGCTGCTGTGTATCCAACCCATGTTCAAAATTGTCACAAACCTTGTATTTCATTAATTGTAGCGCCACCGAGAAGGTTGAAGCCCATTCAGCCGTAGGAGACCAACGAAGGAGGAGTCTCTATCCGGTAAGAGATACTAGTCGTGTGCAACCTAATATAAGCATGTCTTGTTTGTTTGTTTGTGCAGTTAAACGTCCCACTGACTATGCAGGTGAGACTTACTCAAGTTTAAGTTTTTCACAAGTAAGAAGGCCTCGGATGATCGAATCCAGGATGATTGAATCTATGAGATGAGCCAAAAGATAGAAATCCCGCTCCTACACATTTACCGAAGCAAGGGTTCTTTAACCTCCGACACCACATAGACATGGTGTGAGAGGGACAGGGCTTTGTTATGCTGTAAGTCTACCACAGCATGGGAGAGCCCAGCCATAGGTATAGTCGGGAAGCAATGAAAACTCCAAGCTAATACAAACTGTGTGCCATCAGTCTGGAGTGATACATCCCGACTCGCCAAACTAGTCTCCCCCATTTTTTTTCCATTTTTTGTATTATTTTTTTTGTATTTTGTATCTTGTAAATTTCCATTTCATATTTTGTCCCATAGTTGGGTTTCCTTTAAGAATTTTAATACATTTTCGTCATTAGAGGTGTTGAAAACACTGTACATAGATGCTGTGTCTGCAAGATGTTTTCTTCTACTCTCTGCAGTCCTTCTACAGTGGAGTAGAAGATGCTCCACTGTCAGACGGGTACTGCAGTCTTGACATCTTGGTTCATATTCCCCATTCAGTCGGTACTTGTGTGTCAGTTTAGTGTGACCGATCCTTAGACGGTTTAAAAATATGTCTTAATTCTCATCATCGGGATTGAATAGATTCATATTGGGAGGGCGACTGCATCATAACGTGGGAGATTGTGTAAGCTAAATATGGTAACCCCTCCCATAAATGAACTCGTTTGGTCTACTTTGCAAAGTGTACACACGCAAAGTGTATATAATCCAAGTACAATTTCTTCAGAAATTGACAAAAACCAATTACTACATAAGGAAGAGTTGACTTTTCCCATCCACGTTTGAAATTGTCACAAACCTTGTATTAATTGTAGCGCCACCAAACTGCCACGGTATCCTATATTTCATTCGGCCAGAAGAGGGGGAGAAAATAACGGAGGAGACCTTCTTTCATATGAGAGTAAGACTAATAGTGTGCAACCTAGAATAAGCACCATCTATTTCTTAGGTTTTAAATAACTAAGACAACCATACAGCTGGTGTGTGTGTACACAGCTGACAACCACACAGCTAGTAGGACAAGTAGGAGAATATTAGACGGCAGGCTACAGAGCTTTGTACAGTAAAACCCAGGAGGAAGAGAAGATCGGAAAGATGGGAGAAGAATGGTGCAGCTGGGTATGTTTGGTATTGCAGGTTCATGGAAGAGAATGCTACCCTTTCCTTGCGGACCAATCCAGCTGTCAGAGTTTTTATAGAGTTGTGAAGTTGCTAGTGAATGAGAATCTTCTCGACAAGCCGGAAAATATTTCGAACGCTGACAAGACTGGCCAATTAAAAAATGATGTTGATGTTGTGGTTGAGTTGTTTTAAAGCTGTTCTCTCTTCTATTTTAAAGACTTGCTATAAACGCCGCAGCGGGTGAGTGACACCATCTTTTGGGAAGTATCTGCTGGCCCATATAGTACGACAGCCACATCACTCTATGGGTCAGCATATGGAGCTGGCCTGCTAGATGACGAGGAGAGCAAGTTTCGGGATAGATACTTTGATCGTAACAAGTGCTCAACTAGTGTATAGGTATATGTGGTTGGAGAAGGAAAATGTTTTGAAAGAGCAGGCTGCAGAGGCCCTAAAAGCAAAGACTGCAGCTACTTCAAACACCTTCAGGGTTTGTTTGTTTGTGTAGTTTAACGTCCCACTGACTATGCAGGTGAGACTTACTCAAGTTTCAGTTTTTCACAAGTAAGAAGGTAGGCCGAAGGCCTACCTCGGATGATCGTATCCAGGATGATCGAATCTATGAGATGAGCCAAAAGATAGAAATCCCCCTCCTACACATTTACCGAAGCAAGGGTTCTTTAACCTCCGACACCACATAGACATGGTGTGAGAGGGACAGGCCTTTGTTATGCTGTAAGTCTACCACAGCATGGGAAAGAGCAGCCATAGGTATAGTCGGGAAGCAATGAAAACTCCAAGCTGATACAAACTGTGTGCCATCAGTCTGGAGTGATACATCCCGACTCGCCAAACTAGTCTCCCCCATTTTTTTTTTCATTTTTTGTATTTTTTGTATTTTTTTTTTGTATTTTTTATTTTATTTATTTTTTTCAATTTTCCATTTCATATTTTGTCCCATAGTTGGGTTTCCTTTAAGAATTTTAATACATTTTCGTCATTGGTAGTGTTGAAAACACTGTACATAGATGTTGTGTCTGAAAGATGTTTTCTTCTACTTTCTGCAGTCCTTCTACAGTGGAGTAGAAGATGCTCCACTGTCAGACGGGTACTGCAGTCTTGACATCTTGGTTCATATTCCCCATTCAGTCTGTACTCGTGTGTCAGTTTAGTGTGACCGATCCTTAGACGGTTTAATCTCACTTGTTCTGCTCGTTTTGAATATGAATGACATGACTGAGCCCAATGTAGACATGACTGTAAAGATCGACAATTGAATCAATTTTTGGTGCTCATCTCTGAAACAACAATCGGATTAGCGTCCACCACCACCCAGGTGTCCAAGACCATCTAGGCGTCCCATGCGGAGCAGATGTCTGGGTGGTCGAATTGGGCACCGAGTAGGAGGCCATGCTCAGGTAAGTAAGAGACCCCACTGACAAATGACAGATGCGATTCAACTGTCTGATTGACAGGCGTAAACAGAAGCACATCGCAGACAAGAAGCTACTCACAGCAACACTGGGCTGACTCGTCCCAAAGATCTCTGCTAGATGTACCTGCAACACCCGGGCTGATACATCAATTCACTAGGGCTACTTGACATCATGGAGAAAATGTAACTGTAACCTTATGTTTCAGACTGTGCCCAGCAGGTGGCTGTGGGGGCCCTGCTTATCCAGATGCTGCAGGAGTAGAGACAGACCCTGCTGCGGGAGTTTACGCCTGGCAGAGAGGGTAGTAGTCTTAGTCACTTAATACTCACTATGTCCTATCTTGATCTTAATGCAGGCATGGGATTGGGTTTTGAAGAAAAATCCAAAAAGCAGCCAAAATATGTGATCTGCGGGGAATTTTTTATGATTTGCATGGCATAAATCCCTCTAGAGACTAAGACCCCCCCCCCCCCCCCATTAATGTTAAAATATTTTTTCATTGGGTCTGCACAAATCACAGGGATGACCTTTTTGGCCTTAAAAATCTGGAAATCCGGATAAATCCGGAAGAATTCCATGCCTGTTAATGAATGTCCATGTCCATGCCCATCTTTGTAAATTTCTGTCTTTCACCTAAAGAGGTTACTAGAAAAAAAATTCAAAAGTGTGGTCGTTGTCTTTTTGTTTGTTTGTGTAGTTTAAGGTCCCACTGACTATGCAGGTGAGACTTACTGAAGTTTCAGTTTTTCACAAGTAAGCCTACATCTCATGATCGTATGACAAGATGTCTTGAAAGTTTTATATTGGTCCAGACCCATCCTCTCCCTCTCGCCCCGAAACGCCTTACATGGGATTGTGACATATGTAATGTCATATTCCAGGAACCTGTATCCCTCTTCGCAGCCGCAGCAGCAGCCGCAGCTTCACCAGCGGGCAGTGCTGCTTGAGGTAAGGACTATATTCGATTTTCATTAGGAAATCAGCTTAATTTCAGGGATATTGAGAGGGCCGCGCCCTGCGCCATAGGCGCATTAAAATCAGGAATGGCGCATGGCAATTCCTACAGGTACGCCCTATGGCGCATGGGCTTTCTAAAACTTAAAGAATTTTGGAAATATTCCAATTAGAACCAAAGTTAAAACTCCTTAGTATTTCTTTTTAATTCATATTTATAAGTATTTGACTGTGGTGACTATGAAGGCCCATTAACTCTCAAAATGGCCAATTGTTCTTGCTAAGGAGTGCGCCATTGTCCCATTGAAAAAAATCCTATCAATATCCCTGAATTCAATACACGAATTCCAGCAAAACTGTAGAAATTCCTACATAAGTACTAGTGGGAAAAGTTCACCAAGTAAAATAACCAATCAGCTCATTGTTCCTTTGTGGGGCGAAATACAGGGATCCCTTTTTAAACCAATGGTGCCTCTGTATTCCATTAAGAGATAGGGGCAAGGCCACAACTAATGTAATATCTTTTTATGTACTTTCAAGGACGATGACGAGGAGACCCTGCAGTGGAGGAGCTGACAACCTTTATCATGTTGAAGCGGGCAGTGCTCTTTAAGGTTACTGGTAAGGACTGTGTTTTGCCTCCCAATGCTGTTCTCGACAGGAGACATAGATCGCCCATCTATTTCTCCCTTACTGTGCCTCCGCTCTGGATGAGGTAGGGGGGATGGATGCCATATCTCCTCTCAAAGTAAACTGAGGTCCACGATTACCCCTTATTTACTTTCATTCGGCGATCGCCTGGCACATTGATAGGTGAATTTCAGACCCCATACGCCTTGGAAGCAATGTTTGTTTTTGAGCATGGGAGAAGGCAGCCATAGGTAGAGTCATGAAGCAAAACAAGATGCTGTGATATAGGGATGGTACAAGCATCAGCATGAACCCAATTTAAGGTTGAAATGTTTTTATTGTCAAAGATGAATGAATTGCTGAACCCAAACTTGCTAAATTGGTTCATGTGAGAACGATTGTTGATTGCCGATTTTTTATCCTGACTTTACACGTTAAAATGCATATTTAGGGTGGTTTGAAGATTGGAAAGACTAGGTGGGATATGCCTCCGTGCATGTAGATCGGAACAGAAATACGTTTTTCATGGAGAATTCATCTGGTAAAAACCAGGAGACCCCTAGGCTAGCAGCCATCAGGCTAACTTAAGACAAAAACAATCAGCGATTGTCAGACATGTCAGTTGGGTATTGGCTAAAAATCTGAAAATATTCCCCCCGAGCACCGCAAGCGTAGCGCAGCGGTAAATCTAGGGGGGTTTGGGGGCATGCCCCCCCAAGAAAATTTTGATTTTCTAGACTGCAAATGGCGTGTCCTGGTGAATTTTGGCACATCATATTTTTCATTTTTTATTTCATTTTCTAGTTTTTTGCTGCCATAATATTCAAGACCCATTATCTACCGTTAGGCCTACCATGGCATTAATATGTTTTCATGTTATGAACAATCAATAATAAAAAATATATATATCAAGGGAGGGGTGTGGTGTGGTAGGGTGGCAGGGTATTTAGTAACGTAGTCTACAAGTAGGCCTATCAAGGCCCTTTCTGACGGCAGACTTTGACCCATTCTGACGGCAGGCTATGGGTCATTCTGATGCCGAGGTTTAAGAACCCCCCCCCCCCCCCCTGCCCCTACACAGTCTGCTTGTGTGATTGTGGACGTGATCAATACCATCAATACACAAGTCACAACCGACACCCCAATTATCGCCCAAAACGGACCTCTGTAAGCCCATTGTTCATCAAAGAACGACCTTCCATAGCAGATTGCGTCCTCCTGACCCACAATTACCTACCATTATAGACCTCTTTAAACCAATTTCGGGGAAAAATAAGACATTTATCTACCTCAATCAGCTCATTTCAGTAGCAGCTTTGCACAAACAGACGACACATGTCAACACTTGACTGGCCGCCATTTTGATGACGCATCATTCATTCAGTGCGGGACTACTGTGCTTTGGTAATTAAATCAATATGACTTTAAATTGGAATATTCATCTTCATGCACTTGGTAATGTTTATCATAATTACTTGTGAATCGTAAAGTAATATTTTACCAAACTTTTCAACATGCTGCATCACGCTTTTTTGTTAATTTTCGTAATAAATTTGCTCCGTATTCTTTCAGCGTTGCTGCAAATTTTTGCTCTCAGCAACGCTCAATCTCCACCCAGATGCGTCAGTGCAAGACAGACACTGAGGCCAGCTTGGGAGCAGCTTGGGGCCGCATTGGTGGCGCAACGGCCGGCCTACGAGGGCCCAGGGCCCGGGTAGTGTGCGGCAGACTGTGGCTTTGGGAAATACTGAAACATCTGAAAACTTGCAAACATCTGAGGGTCTGACATGTCTGGATTGTTCACACATCGGTGGAAGACTGAAGTCTCTGTCAATAATTATTAAGTGTTTATTTTTAGGGAAAATTTCAGGCTAAGTTTGGATCTAAAATCATTGAGCTACCTAGGTATAAATAATAAATCAAACACACAACTGTTTGGGTAGCACTAGTGGACTTGAGAAATCTATAGTAATTGACGTGAGAAAAAAACACCACTAGTGGACGTGAGAAAACCAGCACTGGGCCTAGGCCTAACGCCCAAAGTGAGGAAGTGGACGTGAGAAATCCAGCACTAGGCCTAGGCCTAACGCCCTGAGTGAAGAAGTGGATGAGAGATGTGAGCCACTTCCTCCCCTTTTACATCTTTTCGAAAATCTTTTTTTCCCGGAGGAAGCTCAGAAGTTCTTTCTTTTCAGGGCCAGTAAAGACGCTCTTCATGGACGACGTACCTTAGGAGGTGGTCATCCCTACTTTTCTTGGTTGCTCAACACGAGAGAACTACCGAAGGAGGAGTAAGATATACAAGTAGTGTGCAACCTAATATAAGCACCATCTACTTTCTTAGTTTTTAAGTAACTAAGACAACCATACAGCTGTTGTATACACAGCTGACAACCACACAGCTAGTAGGAGAAGTAGGAGAATATTAGACAGGAGGGTACAGAGCTTTGTACAGTAAAACCCAGGAGGAAGAGAAGATGGGCAAGATGGCAGAAGAATGGTGCAGCTGGGTATGTTTGGTATTGCAGCTTCATGGAAGAGAATCATGTCCTTTCCTTGCGGACCAATCCAGCTGTCAGAGATAACTATTTCCATCGAGTTGCTAAAGAATGAGAATCTTCTCCACAAGCCTGCATATATTCGGAATGGGGACGAGACCAGAGCATTTCTGAAAAAGTAGGGGAGGAAATAGAAGTGTCACCAGTTTTTATGAGACTTTTGGATATGAGCCAGGGGGACGGGGGTGGTCCTATGCCCCGGAAAGACAACGGGTACCGGGTAGTAGACCTTTCTCTTCTATCAGCATACAATGTTTTATTATCAGTATATTAGCCCTGGCAACACCTACTTGATTTCACCTGATCCAACCAAAGACAGACTTTTATATTTGTTCAGCACCATGGACCTGGTCAGCAGGCACTGGCTCTTTGTAATGACAACTTTCTCTCTCAATCATTAGAAACATTTACAAACTGTTAACACTAATTACGATGTCTTTTCCAGCGCAGCCAAAATCGTCCATGATTTGGACTGTGGCCGTCATGGAAGGGAATGAGCTAGTGGAGGTACACATCCCGGCTATCGTCCAGGCGGTAGGCCTACACCACACGGTCTGCCTCAGGTACAGTAAGTAGAACCTGTGTCAATTCTACATTAGTGCTATTAACCAGCGGCTGACATTCTCTCTCCCCCTTTCTTCAACAGTATAAAGGAATATGTTACTGGCCGGTTTCAATCATAATAGAGACCGATGGACGACATCAGGTATAATGAACTCAGACACACATTATTTCTAAAACACTATTTTTATACAAGAACTACAAACCTTTAATGAGTGTTTCTAAATCTTAAATCATCTTTTTCGTACAACTGATATTTTACACCCCTTTTCAGCTAAGACTCCCCTTCAGCTTTCCGTCATGAACATTTCCGGTCTAAGAAGGAGGGGGCACTGGGGGGTGGGATGAGTGACTGTGATCCAAAACGCCCCATTTCCTTACCAGCCGTCCATTCTGCCATCCAGGTGTCAGCCGGCGATACCCACTCAACCGCCCTGCTGCCATCTGGACGGGTGTTCCTCTGGGGCACATTCCAAGTAATTGAGTAAGTATGAGAGTACACTAACTAAAAGCAGGTCTAATTTAGACAGGTAGATAGGTAATTGATGGATGGTGACAAGATGGCCATCTGCTGTAACCGGGGACGTGACAAGATGGCCATCTGCTGTAACCAGGGACGTGAGAAGATGGCCATCTGCTGTAACCAGGGACGTGAGAAGATGGCCATCTGCTGTAACCAGGGACGTGAGAAGATGGCCATCTGCTGTAACCAGGGACGTGGTTCAGTATTAAATAGGTCTTTTAATGTTATGCATTATCCATGTACTGTCCACGAACTAATAGAGAAAGCTGTTACTGCCAAGAGTTACAGAGAGTTGATGTTTGTTTGTTTGTTTGTTTGTGTAGTTTAACGTCCCACTGACTATGCAGGTGAGACTTACTCAAGTTTCAGTTTTTCACAAGTAAGAAGGTAGGCCGAAGGCCTACCTCGGATGATCGTATCCAGGATGATCGAATCTATGAGATGAGCCAAAAGATAGAAATCCCGCTCCTACACATTTACCGAAGCAAGGGTTCTTTAACCTCCGACACCACATAGACATGGTGTGAGAGGGACAGGCCTTTGTTATGCTGTAAGTCTACCACAGCATGGGAAAGAGCAGCCATAGGTATAGTTGGGAAGCAATGAAAACTCCAAGCTGATACAAACTGTGTGCCATCAGTCTGGAGTGATACATCCTGACTCGCCAAACTAGTCTCCCCCATTTTTTTTTTTTTGTATTTTTTTTTTTTTGAATTTTTTTTTTTTTTTTGTATTTTTTTTTTTTTTTTTTGTATTTTTTATTTTATTTATTTTTTTAATTTTCCATTTCATATTTTGTCCCATAGTTGGGTTTCCTTTAAGAATTTTAATACATTTTCGTCATTAGTGGTGTTGAAAACACTGTACATAGATGTTGTGTCTGAAAGATGTTTTCTTCTACTTTCTGCAGTCCTTCTACAGTGGAGTAGAAGATGCTCCACTGTCAGACGGGTACTGCAGTCTTGACATCTTGGTTCATATTCCCCATTCAGTCTGTACTCGTGTGTCAGTTTAGTGTGACCGATCCTTAGACGGTTTAATCTCACTTGTTCTGCTCGTTTTAGCTTTTTCCTCATTGTCACTCCTTTCAGTTTTGGCTGAACCGAGTACATGGTATTATGGCCCTTTTCTTTGTTCCATGCAGCTTGCCATTTTGCTTTCATGTGGCTATCTATGGATGGTAACAGGTCAGTGTATGGAATGGGAGTTAGGCGAGGTCTCAGACTCAGAGCTCGTTGATGAGGGAAAAAACATTGTCAAACTTGGCCTTCTGGAATTCTCCTTTGTGTGTGAAATATTGTTAAAGAATGCTTCGAAAAATTGAAAAGTGGGAAGAGGAGATGGTTTTTGCAGGTGTGTGGCACCCCGGCAGAAGGTGCAATGACCGGGAGCTGCGGGGAATGGTGTGGAGTTGGGAAAACATTTATTCACTGGTGCTACTGCCATCGCTGCAGCCTTCAATGGTAGGTTAAATTCAGTCAGAGATGCCACAGTCGATAAAAAGGAGGAAATGCTAAGGCCTCGGTCAATTATCAGTAGGAAATCAGCTTAATTCAATACATGGGGGGGATCCCATATCCGCTCAATGTAAAAGGCCATGTCACATGTCTTAGTCACTTAATACTTTGTTTGTTTGTGTAGTTTAACGTCCCACTGACTATGCAGGTGAGACTTACTCAAGTTTCAGTTTTTCACAAGTAAGAAGGTAGGCCGAAGGCCTACCTCCGATGATCGTATCCAGGATGATCGAATCTATGAGATGAGCCAAAAGATAGAAATCCCGCTCCTACACATTTACCGAAGCAAGGGTTCTTTAACCTCCGACACCACATAGACATGGTGTGAGAGGGACAGGCCTTTCTTATGCTGTAAGTCTACCACAGCATGGGAATGCCCAGCCATAGGTATAGTCGGGAAGCAATGAAAACTCCAAGCTAATACAAATTGTATGCCATCAGTCTGGAGTGATACATCCCGACTCGCCAAACTAGTCTCCCCCATTTTTTTTTTTTTTTTGTATTTTTTTTTTAAATTTCCATTTCATATTTTGTCCCATAGTTGGGTTTCCTTTGAGAATTTTAGTACATTTTCATCATTAGTGGTGTTGAAAACACTGTATATAGATTGTGTCTGCAAGATGTTTTCTTCTACTCTCTGCAGTCCTTCTACAGTGGAGTAGAAGATGCTCCACTGTCGGATGGGTACTGCAGTCTTGACATCTTGGTTCATATTCCCCATTCAGTCTGTACTCGTATGTCAGTTTAGTGTGACCGATCCTTAGACGGTTTAATCTCACTTGTTCTACTTAATACTCACTATGTCACATGTTGATCTTAATGAATGTCCATGTCCATTTCCTATGCCATTGATCGCTCCTATGACAAGATGCCTTGAAAGTTTTATAGTGGTCCAGACCCATCCTCTCCCTCTCGTGCCACAGGATTGTGTCTCAGAGTGCATTATCGAAGGAGGAGTCCCTGTCCGGTAAGAGGTACTAGTAGTGTGCAACCTAATAGAAGCACCATCTACTTTCTTAGTTCTTGATTGAATGATTTCTTTAGCGTCCAGGCGTACGTGCATAGTACCCTATAGGACTGCCTTAGATTTAATTGGACCACTGGTCCTTTCTTTTCTCATCTTTAAGTTGCGCATAAGTGTGTGGTTGTGTGTGCGTGTGCATGTTTTTTGAGTCTACTTCTAGCATTTGGGAGGGTGCTTGGTGCCATGATTTTCCTAGTTCACAAAGACAAAATAGATGGGTGTCGCTATGCCGTTAGACGGCTTTTTGTACTGATAATAATGACATTCTCTCTTTCATCGATTTCATGGGATGCAAACTATGAGAATTCCTTCATAAGGTCTGTGTCTCAGTATTTATGTATTAGAGACGCTTAAACGCAGGAGTACAGTAGTTATATATTCAACTGTCTGATTGACGGACGTAAAGAGAAGTGCATGTCACCTCCTAAGGTGGTTTACCTATAAGTACATTAGGAAGTTATGCTGTTCAATCCCTCTTTACAAAGATAGTTTTTTGTTTGTTTGTGTAGTTTAACGTCCCATTGACAATGCAGATGAGACTTACTCAAGTTTAGGCTAATATGGCAGTCATTATAGTAACTAAAGCATTCCCTTAATAAATAAGATGACAGTATTCTCTTCTAAGGCTACATTCTTAATCTTTTGTTTAAAGCCAGGGGTTACAGATACCTCAGAAATCAATTGCCTTATGCTTATTTCAGGTTACTTTTAGAGAGGACTGTCGGCATTGCATGCAGGCTCGCGGACTACATGTAGAGGAGGGTAAGTAAATTGTCCTCAAAAGGAGTTTGTAACATGTACTTTTTCATTTTGTGGCTTTCAAATAGAACTTTTAAAGAATGGGACACCACACTAGTGACATACTCTTTATATATTTTGCTCAACTAGTGTACAGGTATATGCGGTTGAAGAAGGAAGATGTTTTAAAAAGCAGGCTGCAGAGGCCCTAAATACAGAGACTGCAGCTACTTCAAACACCTTCAGGGATAGGATGAATGACATGACTGAGCCCAATGTAGACATCACTGTAAAGATCTACAATTGAATCAATTTTTGGTGCCCGTCTTTGAGCAAACAATCTCATTAGCATCCAGGACCACCTAGGCGTCCCTTGTGGAGGAAACATCTGGGTGGTCCAATTGGGCACCTGTGTCCGAGTAGGACGCCATGCTCAGGTAAGTAAGAAGAATCTTTAAACACTCCTGCAATATTTGTGTCATGAGGATATTGGGCAGGCTGCAGTAGCAGAGGGGCTGCTAGGGTTTGTTCCAGGTGTGTGTTAACACATTGTGGTGTCTATAGCTGGGGCATTTGCATTTGAGCAGCTGACTTCATTTCGAGGTGGAAAAGTAGGGGAGGAAATCATTTCTAGTATTATAAGGATCAGTATTTGTGTCTGAGTTATAGCGCTCATCATTTGTGGTAGGATGATGCTGATTGAATCCTAAAATGAGTTCTTATTGACAACTTCCAGGCCATTCAGTAAGGCCACCATCTGGGAGGCAGAGAACTCAAGACCATGGCGCTACAGTTAGTAAGTAAAATTACCCGTTGTTTGAAACATTCTATTTCTGCAACAGTTTCAAAATAAGGGAGTAAAGTTGTAGTTGGTCTAAGAGACCAGACTTGTAGGACATTGGCAGTGACGGCTTAAAGCAGCATTTCAAATTCTATACAGTGTAGGTCATGCAGAGAGGTACAGTACCACTTTTTTCTTACAATTTATTTTCTTGTGATCGGGAAATGCATAGACCCCATTACTTTGTGGTCTTTGCAGAATTCGGTTTCAAGCACTTTACTATGGTGCAGGAAAAGGATGATCAGTAAACTTGATTGATTGATTGATTTGTATAACCAGATGAAAACCCAAGTATATCAGCAATTAAAGCATCTGGATGAATTAAATTTATTGAAAATTGCATTTATTTACAATAGCAATTTTCAGGATGATAAGAATATTTGGCTGCGTAGTGGAGGGAAAGATAAAAAAAAAAACAGGAGAATCACAACTCTGAAATCAACCATGTTGCTGTCCTTTTATTACCTAAAAAGTGAAATTGTCTCAAAATATGTTCCAGACAGGTGGATCGGTCAGAAGCACCTTGGACATTGAGGTAGTAAGTCTGCATAGATATAGAGAGTATCCCACGTTTAACTGGAAGAGCAAGTTTCAGTTTCATCAACATTTGTCACCCTGAAGGCCTCAGTAGTTTTCTCATTCCATATCAGGGAGTGATCATTTGTCAAGAACTGGGTGTATTAGGTGTTATGTATGGCGAGAGAGCTACAATAGAGAATTATTTGTTCAAAACCATGGTAGATAAGAATGGTGTCTTTTGTCTACGCGTTTAACCACGGCATGCCAAGAGAGGCCTGTCACCAAGGCAAAACGTCAAGGGAAGCTGCCCAGCCGCAGGTCAAAAGGCTCCTTTGGAGGTGCCACGTGGTTAAATGCGGTTCTGATATCAAACACAAGTCGAGATAATTCAAGATTAACTCAGATAATAGAGATTGTGCCAATTGTACTTCAATGCTGACATTATATTTACACTAACATCAAATAACTATAAGGCCAACTGAATAACCTTGGACAAAGGAAATTCATTGCCAGAGGATATGTAATTCAGTTTATCCACCACCAATTGTAAGGTTACAAACAGTTGGTGGGATAACGCAATATTGGATAGATGCTGGCCTAGCCATACAGATGGAAGATATAGAAGCAATCCTGAAAGGGTGGGCCACACTCCAAAAAGCAGGAAGGCTAAGTAAGCTCATTGATTGATAAGCCAAATGTCCTCTTAGGTAGTTTAACGTCATTGTATTCCAGACTGCCATTAGGTTTTTCACAAGTAATGGTAGGCCGAATGGTTATTGTATCCAGGATAATTGAATCCGTGAAATGAGCTGAAGACAGAAATCCCGCTGCTATACATTTACCGCAGCAAGGGCTCTCTGATGTCCAAAACCACATAAATATGGTGTAAGAGGGAGAGGCCTTTCATATGCTACAAGTATGGGAGAAGTAACAACCCTCTGAGAATATTGATTGATTGATTGATTGGATTGTTTTACGTCCAAGTGTACTATGTATGACGCCTGGGACTTACTCAAGAGTTAATCGGACTCTCGGTCCGCTCTTTTCTCATCTAGGTTGCGCGTTTAAGTGTGTGAGTGCCTGTGCGCGCGCATGTGTTCATGAGCCTACTTGAAGCAGTGGGACACGGCTTGTAGCGGTGGAACAATGCTCGTGGCATCAGGCCTTCTTTATTGTGATGCCTCACACAGATGCTGTGCCGCAGACTGTTGACACCTCATCTGACCAGTCCATTATCCTGACACCGGCGGGCTTCTTTTTTAATCAGGAGAATATTCTCTTACAAACACATCTTGTATTATAAACTGTTGACATTTGTTCTGCAAAATACATTCACCTATTTGTCATTGCAATATCACAAGCCATGGGTTTTGTTTTCACAGTGTAATCAGTCCTGAATAAAGGTAGTGTCTTGTGCATGTTGATTGAGATTATAATGGTTGATTTTATCGCATATCTAAGCTTTAGATAAAATAGTGTTTTGTTTTGAATTAAGAGACGGGAGATGCAGTGAGTATATGCTTTTGCAAGGTTAGTTTATTGACTTCTAATTACCGTAAAACCCCTCCTTTAAGACGACCCCGCCTTTAAGACGACCCCCTACTTTGAGAAGAAAATTTGTCTTGTATGAAAAAGACTTAAAATTGGTTTTCTCTTTGATCCTATATGATAAAACCCCACCTTTAAGACGACCCCCTTCTCTCAGATAAAAATCCGTCCTGTAGGAAAAATAAATCCCAAAATAAATCCGTCTTAAAGGCGGGGTTTTACGGTATATCTTATAGGAGAATGATTACTCTAGTGATTAACTTCACAATATGGTTGTTTTTGGCAGATAATTATTTCAAAGCAACACTATATGTGAAATCAACAATTCTAGGATTTGATGCAAAATGAGCTTCATCATCATCACATCTATAAACAGGTCCGGGAAACGGAGGAAAACCCTCCCCAGAGCCGTTAATTACACCAGTGCTAATTTTCACAACGCAGGTAGGTGTGAAAGCACCGCAGGGCTCACTGCCTACTGGGTGAAAACACTGCAGGGCTAGAATAAGCAACGGTTTTGCTTGTAGCATAAGCACTACAGGGCTAAAATGAGCAACGGTTTTCTTATAACCCATTTGCTGAATTTTCTATCAATTTGCTGTTAAATGTATATATCCCATAAGATAGATTAGTGTATGGTCTTGAATCATACATGGGGAATAGTGAATCATACATGTGATTGCCATGAAATCACATATAAATAAGCTTTTTCTATAGACACTCCCTCTGTGCTCCTCCACTTGACCTAGTAGGCAGTGAGCCCTGCAGTGCTTTCACACCTACCTGCGTTGTGAAAATTAGCACTGGTGTAAAAAACGGCTCTAGGGAGGGATTTCCTCCGTTTCCCGGACCTGATAAAATCCATTGTAATCTACCCAAAACGCAAACAAAACAGAAGAAAAAAATGAGGCGCGAGCGCCGGCAAAAATAGGCGCCGATTTCGCGCATCGAGTTGCAAACGGCCGATTTTGGGCATGAAGACTTAACCATGGATGTTTTTTATGAACTTACTGTGAAAGTGTGTTGTAATTGGATCATTTTAGTCCAATCCACAAGGGAGACTTGAGGCTACACGTGTATCCTCCTTGGTCTTTGCTTGACCTCTGCCCTGTCCCCGCGCCATCTTGTCACCAACCACCTGTGACGTCACAGACCGGAAATTAGGTCAGTGCTGCTGACGTCACGCACCGCATTACGTCAAAGCCATGGCTACTGTTGCCGTGGTTACTGACGCAGTTTCAATCCAGACTAGTTCAAGTTACAACCACAGATTAGGGAGGTTACACGAGAAGTATCAAGATGTCCGACAGAAAGCACTGCATCCTTGGCCTCATCCAGGTGTAAGTAAGTAACTTTTTCCCTCTTGAAACCTTCGAAGAAAAAGAAGAAAAATCTCTAGGTTCTCAACTAAAGAACAACTGCACAGCAAAACGATGCAAGGAGTTGATATTCCTGCAGATAAAGCGATCTGTGATATTCTGAAAATATTTTGAATTGTGATATATAACTCAGATGACTTCTTGTATTTCGAAATTACTATATACAATATGTAAATTGTAATATCAAGCCTTTACATACATTTTTATGCACATTTACACTTCCACATTTCTGAACCAAAATATATTCACTGGTATTAACTATCCCATTAGTGGCAAAAGTGACAACTTTGTTTGCATTTAAATTTCCTATCACACTTCCCATTAAGTGGTGGACGTGTTGCCATGGTACCCACCTGCCACCCCCATAAGGTGGTCGACGTGGTGGGAGGTGTTGCCATGGTACCCACCTGCCACCCCCATAAAGTGGTAGAAGTGGTGGGAGGTGTTGCCATGGTACCCACCTGCCACCCCCACAAGGTGGTAGACGTGGTGGGACGTGTTGCCATGGTACCCACCTGCCACCCCTATAAGGTGGTAGAAGTGGTGGACGTGTTGCCATGGTAACGACCTGCCACCCCCATGCCATGCGTTACTCACGAGTATACATCATTGGGGTACACACGTGTCGGAACTGCTGGTACAAAGCACCCCAGACACACAGTATAGTCAACCGGATTTTGATTCGATGTGGAAAGGGGAGAGTGGTCCCTTACTAACTCCTGCTCAGAGAGAGAAGGGCACTGAAGCACCAGAACCCGACTCCATCCCTGTCAACACAGCAGTACAGACGGAGAACGGCACTCTGGCTTCTGTTGAAGCAAACCAAGGCTCTGACCGTAAGGGCGATCACCCCGTGCTACGCAAGTCCCCCCCCCCCCTCAGAAACCACTCTTCCTCCCGATTGGACTGTGTGATGCCTGTGGCATCGATTCCAGTAAATTGACTTTCTGCAATAGATGTGGCATCCCTGAGGAGGAGGAGAAAGCAGAACCCAAGAAGAAGGTTATTGTGGACCAAATGGTTGGTCGCCACTGCACTGCCTCCTACTTCTTGGTCATAGGCCATGAAGAGGATGTTATGGCTGGATTAGAAGAGAGGGATGTTCTATCCCACCTTAATTTGAACCCCCTGGATGTTCGTACCACGACATACCAAGGGAAATCGTATGCCAAGGTGTTCCCTGGGACTGAACTGTACAAAGAGTTATTCAGCCATCCCACGGAATTTCAGGAGACAGAACCGGATGAGGAACGCATGCTCTGGGAGCGAATGGCGAGGAGATCCTACTTTCAGCCCACGGGTCTGGAAGATCATCCTGTCACTGTTCTGAGGAAGCTCAATATAAAAGGAGCAGAGTCCCTCATTAAATATCACTGGCATGACGCCTACGACTGTATTTTCAGCATCCCTTCCTCCCTGACTGAACAGGTCAATGTGCTAGAACAGCACGAGGAGGATGTGTATACGATTAAATTCAAGGTCAGAGAATGGAAACAGATATACCATGACCGGGTTTATGCTGCTAACGACAAAACCAAAGTTCCACACCCTGACCTTAAACGAAAGGCCTCCGAGCAAACTAGCGACGACCAGAACAGGACTTACATTACGGATAAGTCCAGCCCTCTCACTAAAGCCATGGATCACACCACTTCCACACAAAATGTTGCACAGCCCCAACTTCCACAAGGGACCGGGCAGAAACAAGGGGGGGGAACAACCACTCAACCGCTGAAATCACAGGGCAAAGCCAAAATATGGCCTTCTGATCAGTACAATTATGTTGTAAAGGACACACCTCCCCGCCTCAAAATGACGAAAACTAACCAGAAAGGGAAAAACAGTGTCATGTATTCTGTCTTTAAAGCACACCCTCATACAGACATGAAATGGTGCATTCTGATGCATTTTGGCACAAAGTCTCAGCTCTGAATTATTCTCTATATGCCCAGGCAACTCTGTGGACATGGCCAATAATCAGTTTGGAAGAAAAAGGTACCCACATGATACATATCATTGCACATTGTGTACCCCATATACACTGTAGCCCCTCCTCTAGTCAGTGGTAATAACGGGTTTATTCTACTGCACTAATACTTTTTGACTCCCTATACAACCGATCTCTGAGTTTCTATAGCCAAACCAAGTTAGTCATTTTTTGGCTCCCTATACTGTCATGCCTGACCAAAGACCCTATGACTAACCTGGGATAGCCACTTCAGACTGAGGGCTAGGGCATTTAGATTTTCTGTGTGGGACAAATCTGGGTCAGCAGCACTTTCTTCAAGTTTATTTAGGTGCTGCCCCAGAGTGCCAGCTGGGACCCTTAAGACAAATTGATTCTTTGGGTCCAATAAGGGGGGGGGGGATATAAGTTCAGGGATGTAAGTCTTCCTGGAATTCCAGGAATTCCTGGAATATCACTTTCATGAAACTTTTCTATATTTATGTACTTTGTTGTGCTAGCATTGAGAAAAAGTCCCGTTTCTACCTCGTCCCATAATCTTAGTCCCTCCCAGCCTCTCCCTGTCAGCAGAACAACCCAAGGACAGGCCCCCTGTCCCCCTGACGCCCTCCCCTCCTCCCCTGCAGTCCCTCCCAGCCAGCAGAGCGCCCCCAAGACGGTCTCTTTGACCCTCCTGGAATCTTCCCACCAACTCACTGGGAGTATTCCAGGAGGGTCAAAGAGACCGTCTTGGGAGCGCTCTGCTGGCCGGGAGGGACTGCAGGGGAGGCCGGGAGGGCCACAGGAGTATTGAGGTTGCTTTCCTATGCTGTTCTGCTGGCCGGAAGGGCCTGGTCCGACTTCCTGTTTTCCCCCTGCCCTGACTTACATCCCTGTAAGTTAAAGTAGTCAACTTGCTTTCCTTGCAACAAACCAATAACACCAATGGATTTCTGGGGTCCAATATGGGAGGGATAGGTATGGTCAAAAACTAAGATGAGGGCCCAGGAAATGTGTGTTGCTAAGCAAATAAACAAAAATGATAGCCGTTGCTAGGCAACCAATTCTCCTAGCAACAAACTAATAACACTAATGGATTCCTTCGGTCCAATATAGGAGGGGTAGGTATGGTCAAAACCGAGCTGGGGACCCAGGAAATATGTGTTGCTAAGCAAATAAACAAATATAATAGCTGTTGCTAGGCAACCAAATGTCCTAGCAACTAGCCAATAACACCAGTGGATTCCTTGGGTCCAATATAGGGGGGATAGGTATGGTCAAAACCGAGCTGAAGATCCTGGAAATGTGTGTTACTAAGGAAATCAACAAATAGAATGGCCGTTGCTAGGCAACCACTTATCATAGCAACCAACCAATGAGACCATTGGATTCCTTGGGTTCAATATAGGGGGGATAGGTATGGTCACAATCCTTCTAGGAGCAATATCTGTGATGTGGGAGATGAGATTCCTTCTATTTTTTAACCATTTAATTCATTTTATCTGCCAAAAGGCGGCCATTTTGAAAAATGGCCAAAAATGGGTGTTCCCGTACTTTTTTTTCTTGATGCTTGAAAAAATGTTGAAAAGTATATCATTCCCTATATCTTCACCAACTTTGGTACTTTTGTCCGGAAAATAATGGTTTTTCCCTTAAGGCACCGGACTACTATGATTGAGACTGGAAATTTGTTTATTTTTTTAGGAAAGGTTTTTTTGAAAATTGGAAATCTAGACTTGAAAAAGTGCATTCTGCTGCACTTTGGCCAAAAATATATTACAACTCAGATCAGTATTATCCAGCGTCTATGATTGGGGTCTTATCTTTTTTGAGGAAAGGATTTGGGAAGATTTGACAATCAGACCTGAAATGGTGCATTATGGCCAGAATTGTATCAAAGCTAAGATCTGTATTAGCCAGCCTTTTCTTTATGATTGGGGTCGGAACTTTGCTTTTTGGATGGAAAATTCTGAAATTCTTGACTTCAAATGGTGCAATCTGATGCATTTTGGCACATCTGGCATGTCTACCCCCATCTTAAACCAGCACTAAAATAGCTATGTGTTGATTTGCCACTCACATGTCACATTAGTACCAGGGGGGTTTGGGGGTATGCTCCCCCAAGACAATTTTGAAAATCAAGAAGGGAAATGGTGATATTTGATGCATTTTGATCTTCTTGTCTGATGAAATTATAAGTCCCCCCCCCACCCCATATAAAGGTAAACAGAGTTCTCATTGGATCTGGACAAATCACAAGAATGATCAATTTGGAGAAAGAATGAATGGTATATGTGATTGATATCACATGTGAACCAGGGCAGTCCCCCTGATGTGTGAGTGTAAGATTGAGCATGTGAGTGGCCTCACAGATGACTCAGGGTAAGCTGGAGCTGGAGCTTATCATGTACTTAGATAATATAGTATTCCCTTATAATCATTCATTGGTCAATTCTGGCATTAGAAATGAATTCCTTGTTAAAAAGTACCTTGAAGTCATGTGTCATACATGTATGTTATTCTATTTCAGGCCAGCAGATGGGTGTGGGCGTTCAGGTGGGTGTGGGGGAGCAGGTGGGTGTGGGCGACGGTTGCAGGCTGCGGGCATGTACCGCCTTTTGTCCCTATCAAAAAGCGAGTCGATCGGACGATAAACGGCGGTGATATGGGTGGTACAATTTTGCTCTGCACACGTTGACGGTTGAGATCTCCCGCAGTGCGAAAATTACGTATGCTTTATGGACCCTATTGGATGATCACAGATGGTCCAAGATGGACCTGGCGAGTGTGGGTTGTACTAGAGATTTAAAAAAAACAAAAATCTTGTTCACCAAATCTGTTCACCAAAACCCAAAATTATGACTTTTATATTTTTCATGTGGGGGGGGGGGGGTGGTTGTCAAGCGCAAAGTCTCCTGCAGGTCAGAGGTTGGGGGGGGGGCATGTTGAAGTGGAGGCTTGTGGAAGTGTGTGCAGTACGAGAAGAACCAGTAGCGACACTCTTTGATGCATGCGCTAGCCTCGCTTCCACTTCTCCTGTAGCCTTGAAACCATGAATGATATATATTGTTCTCTGTGTAAACTACTGCCTTACCTTCGTTTTCATGAAGGTTACCGAAGGTACATGCAATATTCAGCCCACAGAGTGTCTCAAAAAGCGTCTCACCCTGTTTTTATATAAGAACAAAGAGGATTCTGTGTAAAGGGACAGTCTAGGAAGGTCTGTGGTTTACATGAAAGCCCATACTTTAGCATTGAGCTGAAAAAGTTAGTTTTATGCTGTTTCAGTGACCTCTTTTTAAACTGAATTTTATACATGAAAAATACCTTTTTTTATTTCAATGTTTGATGGCATAGATTGGCATTGATCAAAACTTGTTTCCTGCAGTATTTAAATATTTTATTGAACAATCTCAGACAGGAAAATTAGTCGGACAACATGTTGCATTTTTCGGACGAAAAATGCAAAAATACCTGTCTCTAAAGAACCTGGCACAACTGTGCCCTGGTTCAAAAATCCGAGAAATCTGAGGAGTTTGCATGCCTGCTCATATAATCTATATAGGGTACAGGATCATCTCAACGGATAAGAGCAAAGGGTTGTACATCGCTAGCGATAAGTCATTGGGAAACACGCTGCACACTAAATGGGGAGACCTCATCCTCACTGCAGCTCCTAAGAGACCAGCTCACTGTTACCTGTGCCATGAACTTGGTCATGTTCACACCCATTGTGAGTCCCACGAAAAGTGTTCTAAATGTATGGGCCCACATCCTGTCAGGGATTGTGAATCCATAATAGGCCCTGTCTGCATCAACTGTACTGGCCGCCACCATTCAAACTCAAATGCGTGCTCAGCCTTTTTGCTTCACATGTGGGAGCTGAATCCTGACCTCCCCCGAGATTGCCCCGTCCGATGGGAACAAAGGGTTACTGGGCTCTCCGCCCAAAAGCAAACCACAGATGGGTATATATGCCCCTGACGCTGAGTTCCAAGGTCTCGGTTGGGATGGGGGTGAGGGTACTGAGTATTATATCAACAATCGTCTCAGCTTTGGTCTGCGCTGTGCCCCCAATATTTTTAACTCCCTGTCTAATTTTATAGTCAAGGTAGCTACGCCTACGACGTTCAAAAGGTGGTCTATTACTTAGTTGACTTCATTATATTGGCAAGGTCATAGGCCGAGTGTCTGCGTCAGAGAAATGTCTTGATCGGACATTTGGTGATGGAATTTTTAGGTTTTAAAGTCTCTTATAGCAAGGTCACTGCCCCGAGCCAGAAAACAGTGTTCTTGGGTGTTACAATTGACTCTGTGGCTATGGAGCTGTCCCTCCCCTGGGACTGAGGCCCTAGATGAGTGTTTGGGTATGCGCTATGTCCACAGGAAGCGGCTTCAAGAAATTGGGGGCCTAATGTCTTTTTGTTCCCAAATTGTTGGGGGGGGTAGGACTTTTAGCCGCAGACTCTATGACTTATATGTGCTAGGGCTAAACCCGGTAGGGCTATTTTTCTCTCTCAAAGCACCAAGGATGACTTGTTATGGTGGAAACTATTTTGTAAAGTTTTTAATTGTCGTTCCCTTATTAGGAAAAAGTTGATTGATCTTCCAATGGTTTCTGATGCCTCTATGAGGGGGTTCGGGGCCTGGATGGGCGCAGACTTTTTCTATGGCTGCTGGGATGGTTATAAGGTAAAAGGCATTAGCACGCTCCACCAGGAGCCAGCCCCAGAGATGGACGGTATCCTGGTTCACAAAGGCAATATAAATGTATATGAACTCTGGCCTGTTTTGCTTGGTTTGAAACGCTGGGGTCATAATTATAAGAACAACAAAATTAATATTGTTACCTACAACATGCAGGTCCTGGCCATGATAAATTCTGGCAGGAGCAAAAATACGCTTTGTATGGATTGGCTCAGAGAATTATTCTGGACTTGTTTTATATTTAATATTGAGTTGTATGCTACATATATAAGGTCTAAAGATAATGTTTTAGCTGATGACCTCTCTAGGCTCCCTTACAGGGGGGTGGTTAAAAGGTGCTCTGATAGCCTGGTTACTTACGGTATGTCTGATTCTCTTTACAGTGGTGAGGCTCCAGACCCTCAGGGTGGCTCCATGGATCCTGGCGGAATGGGCATAGCAAAGTCGACTAAAGCTGGCTCAGCTCAATAGGTATAAACTGTTCTGCAGGAATTTCCATCTGCAAGCTTTCCCTTGTTCCGCCAGTCAAGCTGGTCTCTATGCCACTTATTTGGATGCTGAGGATTTTCACCCTGTGTCCATTCGTAAATATATTTCAGGGTTGTGGTATCACCAGAAAATGTTGGGTTTCGCTGATTTTTCAGATAATTTTTTGCTGATTGATTGATTGGATTGTTTTACGTCCAAGTGTGCTATGACGCCTGGGACTTACTCATGAGTTTATCGGACTCTAGGTCCGCTCTTTTCTCATCTAGGTTGCGCGTTTAATTGTGTGAGTGCGTGTGCGTGTGCATGTGTTAATGAGTCTACTTGTAGCAGTGGGACACGGCTTGTAGCGGTGGAACAATGCTCGTGGCATCGGGCCCCTCTTTATTGTGCTGCCTCACACAGATGCTGTGCCGCAGACTGTTGACACCTCATCTGACCAGTCCATTATCCTGACACGGGCGGGCCAGTCGCAGCTCCATACCAATCGGGCCAGCAGATCAGGAACTGGCGAGTATGATAACTACTTTCCATCTGGCCAGAGATCATTATCTCTAGCCTATTTTTTGCTGAAACAGACCCTTAATGGTATTGAACGCAAATTTGATCCCTCTAGGAGGGTCACCAGATATCCATTTTCTCCCAAGGATCTTCTCAGGATTCTTTACCCTCCTGGACATGTCTAATATTAATGATGTTTTATTCTGGGTTGTAGCCCTGATTGGATACAGATGCCTTCTCCGAGCCTCCCACATGACGGCTTCGCCTCACAATATTGGCGTCTCACATTTGAGTCTTATGGATGGGTATATCCGTATTAGGATAGTAACTAGTAAAACTGATCAACCAGGTGGCCATGAGGGCAGATGCTGCTGGAGTAGAGGCAGACCCTGCTGCGGGAGTTGCTGCAGCTGACGGCGAGTGTAGTAGCGCGTAAACAGAACAACCGCATGTCATGTGGGGCGGTGGCTAAGGTATTTGCCCCGATTATTTTCGGAGTAGAGGTAAGTTTAACTCATGTGATGAGAGATGTCATTTATATTTCTATTATAACCAGGTTTTGATTATTTTTATTATTGCACCACACACAGATCATCCCTAGAATAGATAATACATGGGAACATCAAACTCCATGTGGGGTTTGGGGAATGTCTGGCACTGCCCTACACTGTAGTACTGAGACAGTTGTATTATAGGAAAGGGTCCACAAAGTTCAGTCTGGTGCGTATTTTACAGGTTAAAATTGAGTGAGAGATGCCACGTTTTGTCGATAAAAACCAGGAAATGCTAAGACTTCCGTCGATTTTTCGGTCGAAATTACCTTATTTCAATTCAATTCAATAATTAATCCAGCAAAACTTTAGGAATTCCTGCAAAAGTAGGAAAAGTGGCACGAGTACACCATGTGAAATCGTTCATTGTTCCTTTGTGACTTTCTTTACATTCATCAACGACATTTTTAGCCTAAAAAACTTTCAAGGACGATCACGTGGAGACCCTGCGGGTTGAGGAGCTGACGACCTTGATGATGTTGAAACGGGGTAAGGACTGTGTATTTTCTCACAATGCTGATCGCCCATCTATTTCTCTCTTACTGTAATGAGCCTTTTCTCTCTGGCCCCTTTTGGAGCTCTGGATGAGGTTGGGAGTGGGGGGGGGGGGGGGGAATACCATGTCCCCTAACAATATTAAATAGGAGAAGTAGGAGAATATTAGACAGGAGGGTACAGAGCTTTGTACAGTGAAACCCAGGAGAAAGACAAGATCGGCAAGATGGGAGAAGAATGGTGCAGCTGGAGATGCTTGGTATTGCAGGTTTATGGAAGAGAACGATACCCTTTCCTTGCCGACCAATCCAGCTGTCAGAGTTTTTATAGAGTTGTGAAGTTGCTAGTGAATGAGAACTTCTCGACAAGCCGGAAAATACTTGGAACGCTGACAAGACTGGGCAATTAAAAAATGATGTTGATGTTGTGGTTGAGTTGTTTTAAAGCTGTTCTCTTCTATTTTAAAGACTTGCTTCTAACGCCGCAGCGGGTAAGCGACACCATCTTTTCGGAAGTCTCTGCTGGCCCATATAGTACGACAGCCGCATCACTCTATGGGTCAGCAAGAAAGTAAGTTTCTGGATAGATACTTTGAAGCTTCTTAACAAGTGCTCAAATAGTGTACATAGGTATATGCGGTTGGAGAAGGAAAATGTTTTGAAAGAGCAGGCTGCAGAGGCCCTAAAAGCAGAGACTGCAGCTACTTCAAACACCTTCAGGGGTAGGATGAATGACATGACTGAGCCCAATGTAGACATGACTGTAAAGATCTACAATTGAATCAATTTTTGGTGCTCATCTCTGAGCGAACAATCGGAGTAGCGTTCACGACCACCTAGGTGTCCACGACCATCTAGGCGTCCCTTGCGGAGCAGATGTCTGGGTGGTCCAATTGGGATCCCAGTACGAGGCCATGCTCAGGTAAGTAAAAAGAATATTCATGCTCATGCAATATTTTGTGTCATGAGGATATTGGCCAGGCTGCAGTAGCAGAGGGGCTGCTAGGGTTTGTTCCAGGTGTGTGTTAACACATTGTGGAGTCTATAGCTTGGACATTTGTATTTTGAGCATCTTACTTAATGTCGAGGTGAAACACTATTTAGTCTGAACCAAAATATATTCACTGGTATTAACTATCCCATTAGTGGCAAAAAAGACAATTTTGTTTGCATTTAAATTTCCTATTACACTTCCCATAAAGTGGTGGACGTGTTGCCATAGTACCCCCTGATATAATTTAGATACTTATTTGTGACTAAGGAATATTAAGTAGAAATTAAATGACATTGTGGTGAAAGCAGGAGATTTAATGATGATGCTAGATATATTCACAACATCCAGTGGTACATGTACCAGTACAACAAGCACCCAGCTGCTGACACAGCTGACAAACACCCAGCTGCTGACAACCAACCAGCTGCTGACACAGCTGACACCCACCCAGCTGCAAACCAACCAGCTGCTGACACAGCTGACACCCACCCAGCTGCTGACACAGCTGACACCCACCCAGCTGCTGACAACCAACCAGCTGCTGACACAGCTGACACCCACCCAGCTGCTGACAACCAACCAGCTGCTGACACAGCTGACAACCGCCCAGCTGCTGACACAGCTGACACCCACCCAGCTGCTGACACAGCTGACACCCACCCAGCTGCTGACAGCTGACAAACACCCAGCTGCTGACACAGCTGACAACCACCAAGCTGCTGACACAGCTGACAACCACCCAGCTGCTGACACAGCTGACAACCACCCAGCTGCTGACACAGCTGACACCCACCCAGCTGCTGACACAGCTGACAACCACCCAGCTGCTGACACAGCTGACAACCACCCAGCTGCTGACACAGCTGACACCCACCCAGCTGCTGACACAGCTGACAACCACCCAGCTGCTGACACAGCTGACAAACACCCAGCTGCTATGGAGTCTAACCCCATCCCTCCTTCTAGATAGACTAGAGCTAAGAGTTCCACAATATTTGGATTTGGGGGCCTTTTTGGCAATTCATTTGTTGACACACTTGCTGCTCCTTTGATATACAATGTACCAAATTTGAATGAGAGAATCGTTTGATGATATAAATGTAGACCAATTCAGCTGTCAGATTTTTTATAGAGTTTAGGAGTTGCTAGTGAATGAGAATCTTCTCCACAAGCCTGAAAATATTTGGAATGCAGACAAGACTGGTTCCCCTAGATTTTTGCCTAATCAAAGTAGGGGCAAATGTTTGGGTTTTACAGTCCAAATATAACTGTAATGGGCTGTGCTAGTGAAACTCTTTATGACATGCAAAGGGGTGCATATGATAATGTGCGCCATTGGTATGGTCATGAATGATATGGTGACCGTGGAGGTCAAGCTCTCAAAAAGTTTCCAGTTTGCGATTATATCAGTGTGTACAGTCCAACGGCTTTCAGGAAGTCTATGATAAGATCAGGTTTCATGGTATTAAAGAGTTCTTTCAGATGACTTACCTCATAGTATCCTTGTTGAACAGGTGTAAAATCAATGCATTCCAAAAGGATGTCTTCTATTGTCAAGGTTTTGTCACAAACTATGCATTGTGGTGGATCTTCTCCCTTGAGGAGGTACGAGTTGGTTAGTCTGGAATGTCCAATGCGACAGCGAGTAAAAAATGTCCGATCTTTTCTGATTATGAGTCCATTATGACATAAAATTCTCTGTATGAAATGAGTCTAATTTCCACTTGATGTTCACCCTGGCTGATACATCAATTCATGAGGGCTACTTGACATCATGGAGAAAATCTAACAGTAACCTTATGTTTCAGACTGTGCCCAGCAGGTGGCCGTGGGGGGCCTGCTGATCAAATTGTTGCCGGTGCAGAGGCAGACCCTGTTGCGGGAGGTTCTGCGGCTGGCGGACAGGACGGTGGAGCGTAAGGCCAACAACCGCATGTCATGTGGGGCGGTGGCCAAGGTGTTTGGTCCGATTTTTTTCGGAGTAGAGGTAAGTTTAACTCATGTGATGAGAGATGTCATTTGTATTTCTATTATATCCAGGTTTTGATTATTTTTATTATTGCACGAAACACAGATCTTCCCCAGAATAGATAATACATGGGAATATACATGGGGTTTGGGGAATGTCTGGCACTGCCCTACACTCTAGTACTGAGACAGTTGTATTATAGGAAAGGGTCCACAAGGCTCAGTCTGGTGTGTATTTCACAAGTTAAAATTCAGTGATAGATGCCACGTTTTGTCAATAAAAAGGAGGAAATGCTAAGACTTCCGTCGATTTTCGGTAGGAAATTACCTCAATTCAATTCAATAATTAATCCAGCAAAACTTTAGGAATTCCTGCAAAAGCAGGAAAAGTGGCACGAGTTCACCATGTGAAATCGCTCATTGTTCCTTTGTGACTTTCTTTACGTCCATCAACGACATTTTTAGCCTAAAAGACTTTCAAGGACAATCACGAGGAGACCCTGCGGGTTGAGGAGCTGACGACCTTGATGATGTTGAAACGGGGTAAGGACTGTGTGTTTCCTCACAATGCTGATCGCCCATCTATTTCTCTCTTACTGTGATGCGCCTTTTCTCTCTGGCCCCTTTTGGAGCTCTGGATGAGGTTGGGAGGGGGGGGCATACCATGTCCCCTAACAATATTAAGTAGGAGAATATTAGACAGGAGGGTACAGAGCTTTGTACAGTGAAACCCAGGAGAAAGACAAGATCGTAAAGATTGGAGAAGAATGGTGCAGCTGTAGATGCTTGGTATTGCAGGTTTATGGAAGAGAATGCTGCCCTTTCCTTGCGGATCAATCCAGCTGTCAGAGTTTTTATAGAGTTGAGGAGTTGCTAGTGAATGAGAATCTTCTTCAAAAGCCTCAAAATATCTGGAATGTGACCTTCATGTGTGATGGTTTATGAGGTACAAAATACTTATGAAAATTCTTATAACAAAATGTAATTCTGTGATGCACTTGTCACACCAAGTGAAGGGATAAGCAGAGGGCAGAGCTACAAGGTAAGGGGAATTAAGATGTCTTGAAAGTTTTATATTGGTCCAGATCCATCCTCTCCCTCTCGCGCCACAGATCTCTGTACCTGGATCTATAATATAAGGCTGACAACAACCATACATCTGCTGTATAAACAGCTGACAACGACCACACAACTGCTGTGCATCCCATCCATCTTCGAAATTGTCACAAACCTTGTATTTCATTAGTTGTAGCGTCACCGAGAAGGCACAGCTTGAAGCCCATTTAGCTGTAGGAGACCAACGAAGGAGGAGTCTCTATCCGGTAAGAGATACTAGTAGTGTGCAACCTAATATAAGCATGTCTACTTTCTTCGATTTCAAATCATTAATACAACCATACAGCTGTTGTATACACAGCTGACAACCACACAGCTAGTAGAAGTAGGAGAATATTAGACGGCAGGCTACAAAGCTGTGTACAGTAAAACCCAGGAGAAAGAGAAGATCGGCAAGATGGGAGAAGAATGGTGCAGCTGGAGATGCTTGGTATTGCAGGTTTATGGAAGAGAATCATGTCCTTTCCTTGCGGACCAATCCAGCTGTCAGAGATAACTATTTCCATAGAGTTGAGGAGTTGCTAGTGAATGAGAATATTCTCCACCAGCCTGCATATATTCGGAATGGGGATGAGACCAATGCATTTCTGAAACAGTAGGAGAGGAAATAGATGATATGATATAGTTTTAAAACCAACACAGCCGAAGGCTGGTCAGCAGGTCCACAGGGCCCATACGGACCAAACCTGGAGGAAATAGAAGTGTCACCAGTTTTTATGAGACTTTTGGATATCAGCCAGGGGGGACGGGTGGTCCTATGCCCTGGAAAGACACCGGGTACCGGGTAGTAGATCTTTCTCTTCTATCAACATGCAATGTTTTATTATCAGTATTTTTGTTTTTTCTTTGTTTAACCGTTTAAGAGCCTAATGCATAATGCTATAATGTAACCTACAGGTTTTTGGCATGTTCTCAAACTTAGCTCTACCGTTTCCCTTCCTGCATCTCGTACAGCATCCACGAGGGCGCCCTGGCTCAGCAGATCAGGGTGCTGGACCCGGACATGGTTGTGCCAGCTGATGCCATGAAAGACCTCGACGGTAAGTAAATGTCACCTCCTAAGGTGGGAAAGATGGGAGAAGAATAGTGCAGCTGGAGATGCTTGGTATTGCAGATTGATTGATTGATTGATTGGATTGTTTTACGTCCAAGTGTGCTATGACGCCTGGGACTTACTCAAGAGTTTATCGGACTCTCGGTCCGTTCTTTTCTCATCTAGGTTGCGTTTAAGTGTGTGAGTGCATGTACGCGTGCATGTGTTTATGAGTCTACTTGTAGCAGTGGGGCACGGCTCGTAGCGGTGGAACAATGCTCGTGGCATCGGGCCCCTCTTTATTGTGCTGCCTCACACAGATGCTGTGCCGCAGACTGTTGACACCTCATCTGACCAGTCCATTATCCTGACACCGGCGGGGGTTCATGGAAGAGAATGATACCCTTTCCTTGCTGACCAATCCAGCTGTCAGAGTTTTTATAGAGTTGAGGAGTTGCTAGTGAATGAGAATCTTGCCCACAAGCCTGAAAATATTTGGAATGCAGACAAGACCGGGGGATTAACAAAATATGTTGATTTTGTGGTTGAGTTGTTTTAAAGCTGTTCTCTTCTATTTTAAAGACTTGCTTCTTACGCTGCAGCGGGTGAGTGACACCATCTTTTCGGAAGTCTCTGCTGGCCCATATAGTACGACAGCCAAGTCGCTGTATGGGTCAGCGTACGGTGCTGGCCTTCTAGATGAGGAGGAGAGTAAGTTTCGGGATAGATGCTTTGAAGCTTCTTAACAAGTGCTCAGTGTATAGGTATATGCTGTTGGAAAAGGAAAATGCTTTAAACAGCAGGCTGCAGAGGCCCTAAAAGCAGAGACTGCAGCTACTTCAAAGACGACCTTCAGGGGTAGGATGAATGACATGACTGAGCCCAATGTAGACATGTAAAGATCTACAATTGAATCAATTTCTGGTGCCCGTCTTTGAGCGAACAATCTCATTAGCGTCCAGGACCACCTAGGCGTCCCTTGCGGAGGAAACATCTGGGTGGTAGATTTGGGCACCTGTGTCCGAGTAGGAGGCCATGCTCAGGTAAGTAAGAGGACTCATGCAGTATTTTGTGTCATGAGGATATTGGCCAGGCTGCAGTAGCAGCCTGGCCGTGCTAGGGTTTGTTTCAGGTGTGTGTTAACACATTGTGGTGTCTATAGCTGGGGCATTTGCATTTGAGCAGCTGACCTCATTTCGAGGTGGAAAAGTAGGGCAGGAAATCATTTCTAGTATTATAAGGATCAGTATTTGTGTCTGAGTTATAGCGCTCATCATTTGTGGTAGAATGATGCTGATTGAATCCTAAAATGAGTTCTTATTGACAACTTCCAGTCCGTTCAGTAAGGCAACCATCTGGGAGGCAGAGAACTCAAGACCATGGCGCTACAGTTAGTAAGTAAAATTACCCGTTGTTTGAAACATTCTCTTTCTACAACAGTTTCAAAATAAGGGAGTAGTTGGTCTAAGAGACCAGACTTGTAGGACATTGGCAGTGACGGCTTATAGCAGCATTTCAAATTCTATACAGTGTAGGTCATGCAGAGAGGTACAGTACCACTTTTTTCTTACAATTTATTTTCTTGTGATCGGGAAATGCATAGCCCCTATTACTTGGTGGTCTTTGCAGAATTCGGTTTCAAGCACTTTACTATGGTGCAGGAAAAGGATGATCAGTAAACTTGATTGATTGATTGATTTGTATAACCAGATGAAAACCCAAGTATATCAGCAATTAAAGCATCTGGATGAATTAAATTTATTGAAAATTGCATTTATTTACAATAGCAATTTTCAGGATGATAAGAATATTTGGCTGCGTAGTGGAGGGAAAGATAAAAAAAACAACAGGAGAATCACATGTGGTATACCAACTCTGAAATCAACCATGTTGCTGTCCTTTTATTACCTAAAAAGTGAAATTGTCTCAAAATATGTTCCAGACAGGTGGATCGGTCAGAAGCACCTTGGACATTGAGGTAGTAAGTCTGCATAGATATAGAGAGTATCCCACGTTTAACTGGAAGAGCAAGTTTCAGTTTCATCAACATTTGTCACCCTGAAGGCCTCAGTAGTTTTCTCATTCCATATCAGGGAGTGATCATTTGTCAAGAACTGGGTGTATTAGGTGTTATGTATGGCGAGAGAGCTACAATAGAGAATTATTTGTTCAAAACCATGGTAGATAAGAATGGTGTCTTTTGTCTACGCGTTTAACCACGGCATGCCAAGAGAGGCCTGTCACCAAGGCAAAACGTCAAGGGAAGCTGCCCAGCCGCAGGTCAAAAGGCTCCTTTGGAGGTGCCACGTGGTTAAATGCGGTTCTGATATCAAACACAAGTCGAGATAATTGAAGATTAACTCAGATAATAGAGATTGTGCCAATTGTACTTCAATGCTGACATTATATTTACACTAATATCAAATAACAATAAGGCCAACTGAATAACCTTGGACAAAGGAAATTCATTGCCAGAGGATATGTAATTCAGTTTATCCACCACCAATTGTAAGGTTACAAACAGTTGGTGGGATAACGCAATATTGGATAGATGCTGGCCTACCCATACAGCTGGAAGATATAGAAGCAATCCTGAAGGGGTGGGCCACACTCCAAAAAGCAGGAAGGCTAAGTAAGCTCATTGATTGATAAGCCAAATGTCCTCTTAGGTAGTTTAACGTCATTGTATTCCAGACTGCCATTAGGTTTTTCACAAGTAATGGTAGGCCGAATGGTTATTGTATCCAGGAGAATTGAATCCGTGAAATGAGCTGAAGACAGAAATCCCGCTGCTATACATTTACCGCAGCAAGGGCTCTCTGATGTCCAACACCACATAAATATGGTGTAAGAGGGAGAGGCCTTTCATATGCTACAAGTATGGGAGAAGTAACAACCCTCTGAGAATATTGATTGATTGATTGATTGGATTGTTTTACGTCCAAGTGTACTATGTATGACGCCTGGAACTTACTCAAGAGTTAATCGGACTCTCGGTCCGCTCTTTTCTCATCTAGGTTGCGCGTTTAAGTGTGTGAGTGCGTGTGCGCGCATGTTTTCATGAGCCTACTTGTAGCAGTGGGACACGGCTTGTAGCGGTGGAACAATGCTCGTGGCATCAGGCCCCTCTTTATTGTGATGCCTCACACAGATGCTGTGCCGCAGACTGTTGACACCTCATCTGACCAGTCCATTATCCTGACACCGGCGGGCTTCTTTTTTAATCGGGAGAATATTCTCTTTCAACCACATCTTGTATCATAAACTGTTGACATTTGTTCTGCAAAATACATTCACATATTTGTCATTGCAATATCACAAGCCATGGGTTTTGTTTTCACAGTGTAATCAGTCCTGAATAAAGGTAGTGTCTTGTGCATGTTGATTGAGATTATAATGGTTGATTTTATCGCATATCTAAGCTTTAGATAAAATAGTGTTTTGTTTTGAATTAAGAGACGGGAGATGCAGTGAGTATATGCTTTTCCAAGGTTAGTTTATTGACTTCTAATTACCGTAAAACCCCTCCTTTAAGACGACCCCGCCTTTAAGACGACCCCCTACTTTGAGAAGAAAATTTGTCTTGTATGAAAAAGACTTAAAATTGGTTTTCTCTTTGATCCTATATAATAAAACCCCACCTTTAAGACGGCCCCCTTCTCTCAGATAAAAATCCGTCCTGTAGGAAAAATAAATCCCAAACTAAATCCGTCTTAAAGGCGGGGTTTTACGGTATATCTTATAGGAGAATGATTACTCTAGTGATTAAATTCACAATATGGTTGTTTTTGGCAGATAATCATTTCAAAGCAACACTATATGTGAAATCAACAATTCTAGGATTTGATGCAAAATGATTTGTTTGTTTGTGTAGTTTAACGTCCCACTGACTATGCAGGTGAGACTTACTCAAGTTTCAGTTTTTCACGAGTAAGAAGGTAGGCCGAAGGCCTACCTCGGATGATCGTATCCAGGATGATCGAATCTATGAGATGAGCCAAAAGATAGAAATCCCGCTCCTACACATTTACCGAAGCAAGGGTTCTTTAACCTCCGACACCACATAGACATGGTGTGAGAGGGACAGGCCTTTGTTATGCTGTAAGTCTACCACAGCATGGGAAAGAGCAGCCATAGGTATAGTCGGGAAGCAATGAAAACTCCAAGCTGATACAAACTGTGTGCCATCAGTCTGGAGTGATACATCCTGACTCGCCAAACTAGTCTCCCCCATTTTTTTTCCATTTTTTCCATTTTTTGTATTTTTTTGTATTTTTTATTTTATTTATTTTTTTAATTTTCCATTTCATATTTTGTCCCATAGTTGGGTTTCCTTTAAGAATTTTAATACATTTTCGTCATGAGTGGTGTTGAAAACACTGTACATAGATGTTGTGTCTAAGATGGAAGTCTGCTGTAACCAGGGACGTGGTGACAAGATGGACGCCTGCTGTAACCAGGGACGTGGTGACAAGATGGCCATCTGCTGTAACCAGGGACGTGGTGACAAGATGGACGCCTGCTGTAACCAGGGACGTGACAAGATGGCCATCTGCTGTAACCAGGGACGTGACAAGATGGACGCCTGCTGTAACCAGGGACGTGGTGACAAGATGGACGCCTGCTGTAACCAGGGACGTGGTGACAAGATGGACGCCTGCTGTAACCAGGGACGTGACAAGATGGACGCCTGCTGTAACCAGGGACGTGACAAGATGGCCATCTGCTGTAACCAGGGACGTGACAAGATGGCCGCCTGCTGTAACCAGGGACGTGGTGACAAGATGGACGCCTGCTGTAACCAGGGACGTGATGACAAGATGGCCGCCTGCTGTAACCAGGGACGTGATGACAAGATGGCCACCTGCTGTAACCAGGGACGTGATGACAAGATGGCCGCCTGCTGTAACCAGGGACGTGATGACAAGATGGACGCCTGCTGTAACCAGGGACGTGATGACAAGATGGCCGCCTGCTGTAACCAGGGACGTGATAAGATGGAAGTCTGCTGTAACCAGGGACGTGGTTCAGTATTAAATAGGTCTTTTAATGTTATACATTATCCATGTACTGTCCACAAACTAATAAAGAAAGCTCTTACTGCCCAGCGTTACAGCAAGTTGATGTGGGAAAAAACATTGTCAAACTTGGCCTTCTGGAATTCTCCTTTGTGTGTGAAATATTGTGTGGCACCCCGGCAGAAGGTGCAATGACCGGGAGCTGCGGGGAATGGTGTGGAGTTGGGAAAACATTCATTCACTGGTGCTACTGCCATCGCTGCAGCCTTCAATGGTAGGTTAAATTCAGTCAGAGATGCCAGAGTCGATAAAAAGGAGGAAATGCTAAGGCCTCGGTCAATTATCAGTAGGAAATCAGCTTAATTCAATACATGGGGGGGATCCCTTACCCGCTCAATGTAAAAGGCCATGTCCCATGTCTTAGTCACTTAATACTCACTATGTCACATGTTGATCTTAATGAATGTCCATGTCCATTTTCTATGCCATTGATCGCTCCTATGACAAGATGCCTTGAAAGTTTTATAGTGGTCCAGACCCATCCTCTCCCTCTTGCGCCACAGGATCGTGTCTCAGAGTGCATTATCGAAGGAGGAGTTCCTGTCCCGTAAGAGGTACTAGTAGTGTGCAACCTAATATAAGCACCATCTACTTTCTTAGTTCTTGATTGAATGATTTCTTTAGCGTCCAGGCGTACGTACATAGTACCCTATAGGACTGCCTTAGATTTAATCGGACCACTGGTCCTTTCTTTTCTCATCTTTAAGTTGCGCATAAGTGTGTGGTTGTGTGTGCGTGTGCATGTTTTTTGAGTCTACTTATAGCATTTGGGAGGGTGCTTGGCGCCATGATTTTCCTAGTTCACAAAGACAAAATAGATGGGTGTCGCTATGCCGTTAGACGGCTTTTTGTACTGATAATAATGACATTCTCTCTTTCATCGATTTCATGGGATGCAAACTATAAGAATTCCTTCATAAGGTCTGTGTCTCAGTATTTATGTATTAGAGACGCTTAAACGCAGGAGTACAGTAGTTATATATTCAACTGTCTGATTGACGGGCGTAAAGAGAAGTGCATGTCACCTCCTAAGGTGGTTTACCTATAAGTACATTAGGAAGTTATGCTGTTCAATCTCTCTTTACAAAGATAGTTTTTTGTTTGTTTGTGTAGTTTAACGTCCCATTGACAATGCAGATGAGACTTACTCAAGTTTAGGCTAATATGGCAGTCATTATAGTAACTAAAGCATTCCCTTAATAAATAAGATGACAGTATTCTCTTCGTAGGCTACATTCTTAATCTTTTGTTTAAAGCCGGGGGTTACAGATACCTCAGAAATCAATTGCCTTATGCTTATTTCAGGTTACTTTTAGAGAGGACTGTCGGCATTGCATGCAGGCTCGCGGACTACATGTAGAGGAGGGTAAGTAAATTGTCCTCAAAAGGAGTTTGTAATGTGTACTTTTTCATTTTGTGGCTTTCAAATAGAACTTTTAAAGAATGGGACACCACACTAGTGAGTTATTTCTCATGATACAGCAAGACAGTTAATCTCGTGAAAAATTAGCTTTCAAACAGTTGTTTCGATGGAGCAGGAAAAAGAGGATAAGACTGTACATTTTGGAGAAGTACAAGGCAGACCCATACCATAGAAAGGTTATCTAAGATCTTTCATTTCTGAAACAGTAGGGATTGTTCCTGGTCTTATAAGGATCAGTATTTGTGTCCTAGTTATAGTGCTCATCATTTCTTATTGACAACTTCCGGTCCCTTCAATGAGATGCGGAACGCCATGATGCAGGCCGCCATGTGGGAGGCGGAGTAAGTAAAATTATATGTTGTTTGAAATATTTTATTTTATATCATGTACACAGCTGATAACATTGATTGATTGATTTTCGTTAGTTTATCGTCCGGAGGGCAAGTTGCATTTTGCATTCCAGACTGCCATTAGGTTGGATTTTTCACAAGTGATGGTAGGCCGAAGGCCTACCAAATCTAACTGTAACTTTATGTTTCAGACTGTGCCCAGCAGGTGGCCGTGGGGAGCCTGCTCATTAAGAAGAAGGGATGAAAGTGATCTCAGAAAAACTTAAATCATTCTAACTGTGGCCCCTAAATAAAGGTCCTCTATAGTTAAGTACAGGTCTTCGCCACATAAATCAGGGAAAAACTTGAGGACTTTCATCCCTGTAAGAAGATATTGCCGGAGCAGAGGCAGACGCTGCTGTGGGAGGTGCTGCGGCTGGTAGACAGAGTGGTGCAGCGGAAGGAGAACAACCGCATGTCTAACTGTAGGGGCCCTGCTGATTCAGATGCTGTTTGTTGTTTGTTATTCATTTATTTCATCTGCACATGCGTAGGGCCAGGCCCTGTTTCCGATATGCAGTTAAAGTGTACATTCATTACAGATGGATTTCATAATAAACGTACAATTAATGTCCTTAAGGGATTGTTATTATTTCTTTATATATATATGTATACATATAGATCATAATTATGATATACACATATGGTACTAATTTCCAAAAATAATTAAGAAAATAAAAAAGTTACATACAGTTCTCATTTCATTCTTCCAGACCCAAGATGTGTATGGGCCATAGATTTCTTACGTTACCTTGTTACAATTAGACCTGTGAACAGGTGGAAAAGAACCATATGCAGTGATAATGCACCCCTCCTATGCGTGAGCATATAGGGGCGGATCTCACTTGTGGGCTGATGTTATGCTACTGGAGTAGAGGCAGACCCTGCTGTGGGAGGTGCTGCAGCTGGCCCACAAAGTGGAGGTAAGTTTACCTCATGTGATGAGACATCATTTATATATTTTGTTTGTTTTTTTGTGTAGTTTAACGTCCCACTGACTATGCAGGTGAGACTTCATTACCAGGTTTTAATTATTTTTATCATTGCACCACAGACAGATCTTCCCGCAAATAAAGAATACATGGGAAAATCAAACTGCATGTGGGGTTTGAGGGTGTCTGGCACTGCCCTACACTGTAGTACTGAGATGGTTGTATTATAGGAAAAGGTCCACAAAGTTCAGTCTAGTGCATATTTCACGAGTTGAATTGAGTCAAGTTCACCATGTGAAATAACCAATCAGCTCATTGTTCATAAATAGAATTAGCGGAACAAACAACTGTTATACTGGTGTGAGTTATTCTAAACGGAGGCAAAATACAGGGTTCCCTTTTAAAGCAATGGTGCCTCTGTTTTCCATTAAGAGAGAGGGCCAAGGCCACAACTAATGCACTATCTGACTGTGACCCAAGAAATTATTTTCTTCGAACTTAAAATGTTCACAAAAGATGACAACATAGGTGAGGGCTTTTAGATTTATTGATAATGATATGTTAGTTTGAAACCCCAAACGCCATAGAAGCAATGTTTGTTTGTTTCTTTTTTGAGCACTTGATAAGCCCATGGCAAACCTATGGTGGGCCTCATATTTCAGCCCACTTAGTACTCTAAGACCCATTAAGCAATGCTGACTATAGGACGATCCTGCAGGCTTCACTTACCTAGTGATCCAGGCTGACAAGCTGTACACTTTTAATTTGACAGGGAACATGGGAAGCAGCCCGTGGACCTACTACAGGGATCCAGGTGTAAGTAAGTAGCTTTTTCCCTCTTGATAGTGAGACTCAACATTATAACTTAAAATAGTTTACATTTACTGCCTTTGAAAGCTTTTTTCTTAAATCTGGAGAATGACGATTTTTGATAGCCTGTTTTGGTTTATCTTTTACCGGCAAACATTCATGCCTTATTGAAATGGGTGTTTCGCTGGTACCAACTGATGCCGTTTCATACATATATATATTTGCCCATTCCAGACGACAGTGATTCGGACGATGGGTATTTACCCGACCTGGGCCCTTCCCCTGCACCGAAGCCTGCAGTTCAGCCGGCCACGCCTCCTGCCGGCCCACTTCAGGCCCCTGCTCCGCCTCCTGCAAACCCAGCTGCGGCAATACTACAAAAAAGAACTGGAAAAAATGCGGGAAAGTGCCTAAAGATATTGCCCAGGGAGAAGTAAATAAGAAATTAAAGTGTGGCTACTTAAAACCTGGTGAATGAAGGGCAACCGTGTTGAGCAACACAAATACATTATTGATTGATTGATTTGTTTAACGTCGCATGAATGACGAGATACTAGAAGTGTGCAAGCTAACATAAGCACCATCTTCTTTCTTAGGTTTTAGATAACTAAGATAACCATACAGCTGTTGTGTGTACAGCTGACAACCACACACAGCTAGTAGGAGAAGTAGGAGAATATTAGACGGGAGGGTACAGAGCTTTCTACAGTAAAACACAGGAGAAGATCAGCAAGATGGGGGAAGAATGGTGCAGCTGGAGATGCTTGGTATTGCAGCTTTATGGAAGAGAATGATACCCTTTCCTTGCGGACCAATCCAGCTGTCAAGAGTTTTTATGGAGTTGAGGAGTTGCTAGTGAATGAGAATCTTCTCGACAAAATATTTGGAACGCTGACAAGACTGGGCAATTAAAAAATGATGTTGATGTTGTGGTTAAATTGTTTTAAAGCTGTTGTCTTCTATTTTAAAGACTCGCTACTAACGCCGCAGCGGGTGAGTGACACCATCTTTTGGGAAGTATCTGCTGGCTCATGTAGTACGACAGCCACGTCACTCTATGGGTCAGCAAGAAAGTAAGTTTCAGGATAGATACTTTGAAGCTTCTTAACAAGTGCTCAACTAGTGTATAGGTATATGTGGTTGGAGAAGGAAAATGTTCTAATAGAGCAGGCTGCAGAGGCCCTTAAAGCAGAGACTGCAGCTACTTCAAACACCTTCAGGGGTAGGATGAATGACATGACTGAGCCCAATGTAGACATGTAAAGATCAACACTTGAATCAATTTTTGGTGCTCTTCTCTAAAACAACAATCAGATTAGCCTCCTCGACCACCTAGGTATCCCTTGCGGAGCAGACGTCTGGGTGGTCCAATTGGGCACCTGTCTCCGAGTAGGAGGCCCTGCTCAGGTAAGTAACAATAATCTTTAAAAGACTCATGCCATATTTTGTGTCATGAGGATATTGGCCAGGCTACAGTAGCAGAGGGGGTGTTAGGGTTTGTTCCAGGTGTGTGTTAACACATTGTGGTGTCTATAGCTGGGGCATTTGTATTTTGAGCATCTTACTTAATGTCGAGGTGAAACACTATTTAGTCTGAACCAAAATATATTCACTGGTACTAACTATCCCATTAGTGGCAAAAGTGACAATTTTGTTTGCATTTAAATTTCCTATTACACTTGTCCCTATGCTCAAGTATTAACCATGTGAAAATGCTATAACAAATCTGAAGTGCTCATTATTTGTTGTATGATGATTGAAATGATTATTAAGGAATTCTTATTGACAAGTTCCAATTGATGAGAGATCTGCTGTGGGAGGCCGCCATGTAGAGGCTAAAAACATGCTAAACCATGGCGGTACCATTAGTAAGTAGAATTACCCGTTCTTTCATTTCTGAAAAAGTAGGGATGGTTTCTAGTCTTATAAGGAGAAGACAAGGTTTCTAGTCTTATAAGGATCAGTTTTTGTGTCTGAGTTATAGTGCTAATCATTTCTTATTGACAACTTCCAGTCCGTTCAATGAGATGCGGAACGCAGTGCTCCGGGCCGCAATGTGGGAGGCGGAGAACTCCCGACCATGGGGCTACAGCTAGTAAGTAAAATTACCGTTGAGATCTTTTCTGATTGATTTATTGATTGATTTGTTTAACGTCCAAGTGTACGGGACTTCTCAGGGTTGATGGGACAATATGTCCTTTCTTTTCTCATCTTAAAGTTGTGCACATGTGTGTGGGTGCGTGTGCTTCTAGCAGTGGGACACGGCTCGTAGCAGTGAGATACTGCTTGTGGCATCGGGCCCCGCTTACCCACAAGATCTCAGGGTTGGAAACTATGAGAGAAAGAAAGATGACACCAGGGCTAGGGTTACATTAAATTCAACGACATGTCTCAGAAGAGAGCTGAAGAAGCTGAAGGACTAGGAAAGTCCCGCATCAAGATCATAGTGCAGGGCAGAGAAGTAGCCTGGTAAGTAGTCTATTCCATCTTCTATATATATAGACATTTTGGACTGACTGAAATATGAATAATATTCTTATCATCCTGAAAATTGCCCCTGTACATAGATGCTTTGTCATCTGCCCCGCTTTATTGTGCTGCCTCACACAGGTGCTGTGCCGCAGACTGTGGACAATAAGCCAGGGGTTACAGATACCTCAGAAATCCTTATGCTTATTTCGGGTTACTTTTAGAGAGGACTGCGGCATCCCTGTAAGGGTGGCCGAGTACATGTGGTCACATGTAGAGGAGGGTAAGTATCTTGAATTTTGTGGCTCCTGGATCCACGTAATTTGATTGATTGATTGATTTGTTTGTTTAACGTCCCAGCGTACATAGACCCTATGGGACTTCTCAGGATCCACGTAAGTACAATGTACCATATAGGACTGCCTCAGGTTTAATTGGACCATTGGTCCTTCCTTTTTTAATCTCTAAGTTGCGCATTAGTATAGGTGTGTGGGTGTGGGTGCATGTCTTTGTCAGTGTGCTTGTAGCAGTGGGGAGGGTCTTTGGCCTCATGAGTTTCCTAATTCAAAAAGACAAAAAGGATGGGTGTCATCTTCGGCCGCTACGAAGTTAGAAGGCTGTTTGTACTGATAATAATAACATTCTCTTTCATCAATACACTATTTATGTATTAGAGACGATTAAACACAGGAGTACATCTCAAAGCAGCAATTTCACACTTAAGACAATTTCTAACTTTGCATTGGCAGATGACCAAACCCAAACTCACCAACAAAACTGTTAGGATAGATAGTGTGAAGAGACCCCACCAACAAAGAACTGATGCGATTCAACTGTCTAATAGACAGGCGTAAAAAGAAGCACATCGCAGAGAAGAAGCTACTCACAGCAAATCTGGGCTCTCTCATCCCCAAGATCTCTGCACCCAAGATACCTAAAATCCTACCAATTAGCACAGAAGTAGCAGCTAAGGGTACAACACTGACAAAAGTCTCAATCACACAGGGAGATATCTCAAGTTGGCAAAGAGTCAGCCACGAATAGTGATAGTCTGCCTTGCAGTAGTAGGACAGATATTTATATGCTGCTTGGTCAATACAGCAGTGAACGCATCTATGGATGATCGAATATATGAAATGAATGACCCCATCTATTATCCCCCTCACGCTGAGTTCCAAGGTTTCGCTTGGGATGGGGGTGAGGATACTGAGTATTATATCAACAATCGTCTCAGCTTTGGTCTGCGCTGTTGATTGATTGATTGATTGGATTGTTTTACGTCCAAGTGTGCTATGACGCCTGGGACTTACTCAAGAGTTTATCGGACTCTCGGTCCGTTCGCTGTGCCCCCAATATTTTTAACTCCCTGTCTAATTTTATAGTCAAGGTAGCCTACGGCGTTCTTTTTGTTTGTTTGTTTGTGTAGTTTAACGTCCCACTGACTATGCAGGTGAGATTTACTCAAGTTTTAGTTTTTCACAAGTAAGAAGGTAGGCCGAAGGCCTACCTCGGATGATCGTATCTAGGATGATCGAATCTATGAGATGAGCCAAAAGATAGAAATCCCGCTCCTACACATTTACCGAAGCAAGGGTTCTTCAACCTCCGACACCACATAGACATGGTGTGAGAGGGACAGGCCTTTGTTATGCTGTAAGTCTACCACAGCATGGGAAAGCCCAGCCATAGGTATAGTCGGGAAGCAATGAAAACTCCAAGCTAATACAAACTGTGTGCCATCAGTCTGGAGTGATACATCCCGACTCGCCAAACTAGTCTCCCCCATTTTTTTTTCATTTTTTGTATTTTTCTTTTTTGTATTTTTTATTTTATTTATTTTTTAATTTTCCATTTCATACCTTGTCTTGAAAGTTTTATATTGGTCCAGACCCATCCTCTCCCTCTCGCGCCAAAACGCCTTACATAGCATTGTGACATATGTAATGTCATATTCCAGGAACCTGTATCCCTATTTGCTGCCGCAGCAGCAGCCGCAGCTTCACCAGCGGGCAGTGCTGCTTGAGGTAAGGACTGTATTCGATTTTCATTAGGAAATCAGCTTAATTCAATACAGAAATTCTAGCAAAACTGTAGAAATTCCTGCATTAGTTCTAGTGGGAAAAGTGGCATAAGTTCAGCAAGTTTTTTTGATTGATTGATTAGTTTAACGTCCAGACGTACATTAAGTACCTCACGGGACATCTCAAGTTGGCAAGGAGTCATCCACATATAGTCGTAGTCTGCCTTGCAGTAGTAGGACAGGTATTCATATGCTGCTTGTCCAATACAGCAGTGACCGCATCTATGGATGATTGAATTTATGAAATGAATGACCGCATCAATCAAGTTCAAGTTCAAGTTCAAAAAGGTTTTATTGCGTTCAAATCATATACATGTTTTTCAAGTGCAATAGTGGGTCGACAGCCCTCGCTAATATAAATCATTAATATAAAAATAAATCATGTGTGATTGCGTGTCAGCAGTTATGTCTCACAGTTTTTCAATACATTGACATGTCTATCTTTAAGAAATCATAGCTAGACTTATAGCTATAGACAGATGCATTCATAGCTTCATGTACTCGTTGATTTCATTAATAAAAGGATGAAATTACTTGGCCTTCTATCTTGGCGTCCGATTCACTTTGTACATGTCATGTTTACACTTACTAGCACAAGTCTATACTTAGAAATAGAAAGATAAATCTAGCCAGCCTGGCTGTATATTATGCTTCATTTACAACTGCTAGTGACTCTGGGCCGTACCGTATGCGCCTCAGATCACTCTCAGTCTATTGCTGATGTACAATAACTTCTCATACGGGCGATTACATCAACCTCCTCGGTCATGAATATTGGTGATAACAATGTTACATAGTTTCTAATACATCCATACTAGCATACCTCGACCTCTTGGTACATGAGTGGTCATTTTCAGTACATCATCATTCAGCGCTCAGTCATAATCACCACTAAGTGTCTAATACATACATATCATAATAACACACTACAGTTTTACATTTTAACATCTTTTGGTGGCCTGTGCTTGTGGTTAATCCACATGCTATACATGTTGCCCTTGTGAGCCCTACCCCATTCCTCCACTATAGCTAAACTAAGCTATCATAGAATCACCTTTATTGCCATCCTGAGATGATTTAATATTAGAAATACCCTTGGTATTACAGTTTCAGAAGCGACGCTAGCATGACTGGTGAGGGAGAAAACCGCTACCGGGGCATGTCCCCTACTCTTTTCGAAGGATAGCAAGTGTTCTTTTATTTGCCTGGACCTAGCTACCTGGGCTAGTACCATAGTAGGCAGGGCCAGACAAACCACGGCCTTTGATATCTGCCAGACCACCAGCAAGAAGGCCAGGGCCCACGCATATGGGCAGCGGTTGCCAAACAGCTTACGTGACTGATCACAGCAGTAAGGCACGAGACCCCTCAAGTTTTGTCCCCTTTTACGAATCCGGTATGCCCATTGGTAATATGGAAGGCTCCCGATGAAGTTATTCTACTCCTTCATTCCCCCATCATGAAGGTCCCCACTAACACAGGGGGAAAGTTCAGCAAGTGAAATAACCAATTAGCTCATTGTTCCTTTGTATTCCATTAAGATATAGGGGCAAGGCCACAACTAATGTACTATCTTTTTATGTACTTTCAAGGACGATGAGAGGAGACCCTGCGGTGGAGGAGTTGACAACCTCTATGATGTTGAAGCGGGCAGTGCTCTTCAAGGTTACTGGTAAGGACTGTGTTTTGACTCCCAATGCTGTTCTTGACAGGAGACATATAGATCGCCATGAAAAACGTATTTCTCCTTTACTGTGCCTCCGCTCTGGATGAGGATGAGGGGGGGGGGGGGGGGGTGCCATATCTCCTCTCAAAGTAAACTGAGGTCCACGATTCCCCCTTATTCATTTTCATTCGGCGATCGCCTGGCATATTGATAGGTTAATTTCAGAACCCAGACGCCATGCAAGCAATGTTGGTTTGTTTTTTGAGCATGGGAGAAGGCAGCCATAGGTAGAGTCATGAAGCGAAACAAGATGCTGTGATATAGAGATGGTACAAGTATCAGCATGAACCCAATTCAAGGTTGAAAGGTTCTTATTTTCAAAAATGAATGAATTGCTGAACCCAAACTTGCTAAATTGGTTCATGTGAGAACGATTGTTGATTGCCGATTTTTTATCCTGACTTTACACGTTAAAATGCATATTTAGGGTGGTTTGAAGATTGGAAAGACTAGGTGGGATATGCCTCCGTGCATGTAGATTGGAACAGAAATACGTTTTTCATGGAGAATTCATCTGGTAAAAACCAGGAGACCCCTAGGCTAGCAGCCATCAGGCTAACTTAAGACAAAAACAATCAGCGATTGTTCGCACATCGGTGGAAGACTGAAGTCTCTGTCAATAATTAAGTAACTAAGACAACCATACAGCTGTTGTATACACAGCTGACAACCACACAGCTAGTGGGAGAAGTAGGAGAATATTAGACGGGAGGGTACAGAGCTTTGTACAGTAAAACCCAGGAGGAAGAGAAGATGGGCAAGATGGCAGAAGAATGGTGCAGCTGGGTATGTTTGGTATTGCAGCTTCATGGAAGAGAATCATGTCCTTTCCTTGCGGACCAATCCAGCTGTCAGAGATAACTATTTCCATCGAGTTGCTAAAGAATGAGAATCTTCTCCACAAGCCTGCATATATTCGGAATGGGGACGAGACCAGAGCATTTCTGAAAAAGTAGGGGAGGAAATAGACGTGTCACCAGTTTTTATGAGACTTTTGGATATGAGCCAGGGGGACGGGGGTGGTCCTATGCCCCGGAAAGACAACGGGTACCGGGTAGTAGACCTTTCTCTTCTATCAGCATACAATGTTTTATTATCAGTATATTAGCCCTGGCAACACCTACTTGATTTCACCTGATCCAACCAAAGACAGACTTTTATATTTGTTCAGCACCATGGACCTGGTCAGCAGGCACTGGCTCTTTGTAATGACAACTTTCTCTCTCAATCATTAGAAACATTTACAAACTGTTAACACTAATTACGATGTCTTTTCCAGCGCAGCCAAAATCGTCCATGATTGGGACTGTGGCCGTCATGGAAGGGAATGAGCTAGTGGAGGTACACATCCCGGCTATCGTCCAGGCGGTAGGCCTACACCACACGGTCTGCCTCAGGTACAGTAAGTAGAACCTGTGTCAATTCTACATTAGTGCTATTAACCAGCGGCTGACATTCTCTCTCCCCCTTTCTTCAACAGTATAAAGGAATATGTCCAATGTGGCCTGTGTGGATGGTGAGATATTACACAGGCCATTTGCCTTCTACACAGGCCACATTGGGCCTGGGCCCGTAGTTTTCTAGAGTTATAGGCCTGGGTGGCCCACAGCTGAAAACATTAGTGTCTACCCCTGCTATGTTCAGGCATTTAATTTTTGAGAAATTAAGGAAAATTTCTGTTCACATCACATCTAAAATATAAATGGGATGTAAATGACTGTTTCTCTCATGTTATTAGCTTTCCAATGAGATACTGCACTCCATATCTGGAATATTGCACACATAGCTCTGGTCAGATTTCTTTCAAATCTAAAGGTCCAGGGTGGCTTAATGCGCCTATGGGCGCACATAGAGGGCCTTTTAATGCGCCATTTAGGACTCAGTTTAATGCGTCTATGGCGCAGGGCGCGGCCCTAGAAATATCCCTGATATTGGTGAAAAAGAGTTCTTTTCTACCACTTCTCTCTTACTCCGGGGTGTTCCCACACCCCGAATCAGATAGCCATGATACTCATGTACATTGTACCATGTTGCACCATGTTCTTCTTCTGTTTTGCTTGCTGTATATGGGAATAAGTGAAAACCCTCAGTTCAGACATAGTGATGTTTGAATCATGACATGCTGTAGACTTAATGGTGTTGCAACCAAAATAGGCTCGATTTTCGCCTAACGAACGCACCAAGATATAACGACGCGATGGAAAAACTGTCTGAGAGCAGTGAGACCCGGGCCCACAACTCACGATCTACAGTACCACGGTACGACTACGATCTATTGTCGATGTATGGTTGGAAGAAACCTATAGAAGAAACCCAAATAGCCTAGATCTGCCACATCTAGTCACTCATTGGCAGTTGCAACTTGCAGTTGCACAAGACAAACGACGAGACGGTAGAGGATGAGTGTTTCGGCCCAGGTTTCGGCAAATCCTTTCAGAAGCTTGACCAAGAACGTGGACAGCTCACACTAGAATCATCTCAAACCCTGAACCGAACAGGCACAGCTCTAGATACCTCGCCGTGAGAGGAAATGGCACAAAAGTAAACATACATCCATACATACCACGGGCGGAGTCCTTGTCCGTTCTCACGCAGTTTAAAAAGTGGTGGAGTCACTGGTGACGTGTTCTATGTGACGTCACGACGTCAGGGACGCTGTGACGTGCCGCACCGATACGCGCCCCCAGCGGCGGCGTCGGGAACTATAGCTATTCCCGCCACACTCTGCACTAGTTCAGTAGCAGGGTTCTATTGAACGGATCTACCAGCCTGCCTGCTGGGTGTATTAAATCCACGGCGACAGGACCCTGTGTTAAAACTGTATCGCACCTCTGCCGCCACTATTTCGCCACTATTTCGTCCGTATCCGCAGCGAAACAGCGAAACGGGGGCGTCAGGAGCAGGTGGGTCAGCCGCCACAGGGCCGGTTTGGGGCCATTCAAATATTACGTAACAGCATAGGGGGGGAGGGGGGGTCATGAGGTTTGTTACAAAGTGTTACAGGGGGGAGGGGGGGGGGTCTAGCCAAGTGTTACATAACAATTTGCAAAAAAATATACTAAAAAACGAAGTCTAATAAATTTGGGAAAATGCAGCACCATCTAACAACCAGGTCTCAGCAACATTATGTTTCTCTCACCTCATCCCTATTCGTTGAGACGGTAACTACGTTTCTAGGGTTACGTTTTGACGTAACTACGCACGGCCGCCATATTGCCCCGGGTACAGAGTCGTCGCCTGTGCTCTCTGCTCTGCATTATGAAGGGTTTACACTGGCACCCTGCCTAAATGACCGATTATGGCCATGATTTTGCTTTAATCGCTTAATGGCTCGCACACCATGGCCAGGGGTGCCATAACATTCAGCTGTATTAAAATGAAGCCCCCACTTGTCATATATTTCAAGAAATTAGAGCTTGAATGGCGTCCCCCGTACTGACGCATACAAAAGTGTACCCGGGACAGTATGGCGTCCGTGTGTGGTTACGTCAAAACGTAACCCTAGAAACATGGTTACCGTCCGCACAAATAATATTACATATACATTTATTCTCCCCCCCCCCCTCTGCCCTGCAAAAAAAAGGTATTGGTTTTGTGAAACGGACTCATCTCCTGACCCTGATTAGATCTGGGAACACTGGATAGGGTAGAGGAAGTAGAACCACAGGTCTCCCCTAATAAGGATAATAATAAACCAGTAATCATAGATCACTGGATTACAACTTTTTTGCACTAAGGGGGCATTATGGTGTTGGGAAAGGGGGGGGGGGGGACAACAAACCAGGTTCACCTGGTTTCAGTGAAAAGTGTCTGTAAACAAAAGGGCAGAGGAAAATGACATCTAGTTACCATAAATTTCTGCGTATAGGTAACCCATACCTTGACTTTGAGGAAAATCTATAACCTGAACCTGCGGTCTGTTTGACTGCTTTAATACTGTAAAACCAAATTTGCTCAACCGCAGGAATAAGAAAAATGGTAGAAGTCTGAGTTTTTCGTATTTTTAAAAGATATTTTTTAAAGGGCGCCATTTTTGCATGTATTGTTGGTGTGAGAAAAAGAGTATACATCCCCCAATATATTAAGTTATAAACACTTAATGTTTTTTCCATTGATCTGGATGAATCCCAGGATTTAACTCCCCCCCTTTGTAGCATAGTAACGCGCGGGCTTTTTCCCTAAAAACAGGTTGAATTTTTTTGACACCCCCCCAAGAGGGGTCCAAAATTTTTACCCCCCCCCCGATCAATGGGTCCAAATTTTTTACCCCCCCCCCACATCCACCACCCCCCCTTTTGTTAAAAAATGAGCACTCCCTAATACACTTAGGCCTGCTATCAGACATAGGGCCGCAGATACCACTTATAAAAAGATTGATTGTGTGACATACATCACATGTGACCCAGGGTCAAAACCAAAAGTCCCAACCCAAAGTCCCAACCCAAAGTCCCAACCCAAAGTCTCAACCCAAAGTCAAAACCCAAACACCCAACCTTCACCCCTACCCCCACCCCACCCACAGTGTCTTTGTGCACCACTATTGGAGTATTTCTTGTTGTTAAAAGCGTCTCACTTTTTGATCTCACCCTCCCTTCAGCACTGAACCCTATGGGTGTCTGTGTGAACGCTCATCTTTTAAAGGGTGGATTCAAGGTCACTGGCCTATGCTTCAGCACTAGTTCACACAGACCTGTATTTTAGCCTATTTTTGACATTTTCTAATTAATTTTTTTCATAGGGAAATAATTTATTTGGCACTGTTTGAACAAAACAGCAAGACAGACGTTGTTTCAGAGAATCACACCAACGTTGTTTCATGTAGAAACAATGTAAAATAGAGGCAGGGGGAAAGTGCAAAGTCAGCTGACCAAACAACGATTTCTGGGGGAAAACCGTCTCACAGAGACCCAGGCTACCCTGGGTCAATGACGTGTGTGTGGGGGGGCAGGGACGGATCCAGGAATTTTGGAAGATGGGGTGACATAGGCAATGTACTGGGGGTATTGAAAAATTTACATTAAAACATACCAGAAAATAGGGAGGGGCATACCCCGGGTCTGCCCCCTTCTGAATCTGCGCCGGGGGGGGGGGGGGGTACAGGCCTGTGTTACGTAATTATGGAGGGGGGGTCTGGCATTTTGTTACAGTGTGTTACAAGGGGGGGAGGGGGGGTCAAAAAGTGGCCAAAATTGTGTTACGTAATATTTGAATGGCCCCTTTCCCCCCCGTCCCCCGGCGGAGGGGCGAGAGGGGGGGGTGCGGGCTTCATATAATTTTGTACACCTGTATGGTAAGAGGTAGCACCCCTAGTCTCCGGTGAAACGACTGCAAATCCATCCACGTCGCTACGCTATGTTACTGGGAGCAGCATTTGTTACGTAGGCCCTCATTGGCAACACTGGGACGTTCGAACGCTGTGAAAGCTCAGATATCTGAGTTACTGTGCGGCAGACTCTGGCTCCCAGTAACGTGGATGGATTTCCCTGTGTTTGCTCAGGAGACTAGTAGCATCCCCAGAATAATACATGTTGTAGACAACACACAAAGCCACCCTGTAGGACTGGTCCACATATTTAATTATGATTTATTGTATTTTATTTTATGAAAAGTGAGCGATATAAGAACATGCCTGAGCGATGTTAGCTCTATGGGAATTACTATGGAAAATGCTATGTTAGCAAGACTAAACAATGCAGATTATTGAATGCTTTTGTTCATCTCTGGCTCCTTTCATACCGGTACATGTATAGCCCAGGTCGATGAAAGGTATTAACGTGATACTATATTATAACGTGGATAACTACTGAAAAGAAAATGAAAAAATAAAGAAAAATGTGCCTTTTAGGGGGGTGCGCGTTATTACCACATACGCGATATTACCACATGCACAATATTACGCGCATTTACCCTACTCACACACCCCAGTTCCCCCCATACTACTCACATAACCCAGTTCCTCCCAAACTACTCACACACCCCAGTTCACCCATACTACTCACACACCCCAGTCCCCCCCCTATACTACTCACACACCCCAGTTCCCCTCATACTACTCACACACCCCAGTTCCCCTCATACCACTCACACACCCCATTTCCCCCCATACCACTCACACACCCCAGTTCCCCCTACACTACTTCCACACCCCAGTTCCCCCCATACAACTCACACACCCCAGTTCCCCCCATACTACTCACACACCCCAGTTCCCCCCATACTACTCCCACACCCCAGTTCCCCCCATACTACTCACACACCCCAGTTCCCCCAATACTACTCACACACCCCAGTCCCCCCCCCTATACTACTCACACACCCCAGTTCCTCCCAAACTACTCACACACCCCAGTTCCCCCCATACAACTCACACACCCCAGTTCCCCCCATACTACTCACACACCCCAGTTCCCCCCATACTACTCCCACACCCCAGTTCCCCCCATACTACTCCCACACCCCAGTTCCCCCCATACTACTCACACACCCCAGTTCCCCCCATACTACTCCCATACCCCAGTTCCCCCCATACTACTCACACACCCCAGTTCCCCCCATACTACTCCCACACCCCAGTTCCGCCCATACTACTCACACACCCCAGTTCCCCTCATACCACTCACACACCCCAGTTCCCCCTACACTACTCCCACACCCCAGTTTCCCCATACTACTCACACACCCCAGTCCCCCCCACACTACTCACACACCCCAGTTCCCCCCATACTACTCACACACCCCATTTCCCCCCATACTACTCACACACCCCAGTTCCCCCATACTACTCACACACCCCAGTTCCCCCATACTACTCACACACCCCAGTTCCCCCCCCCCATACTACTCACACACCCCAGTTCCCCCCATACTACTCACACACCCCATTTCCCCCCATACTACTCACACACCCCAGTTCCCCTCATACTACTCACACACCCGAGTTCCCCCTACACTACTCCCACACCCCAGTTTCCCCATACTACTCACACACCCCAGTTCCCCCCATACCACTCACACACCCCAGTCCCCCCACACTACTCACACACCCAAGTTCCCCCCACACTACTCACACACCCCAGTTCCCTATACTACTCACACACCCCAGTTCCCCCCATACTACTCACACACTCTAGTTCCCTATACTACTCACACACCCCAGTCCCCCCATACTACTCACACACCCCAGTTCCCCCATACTACTCACACACTCTAGTTCCCTATACTACTCACACACCCCAGTTCCCCCCATACTACTCACACACCCCAGTCCCCCCATACTACTCACACACCCCAGTCCCCCCCCCCCTATACTACTCACACACCACAGTTCCCCCCATACTACTCACACACCCCACTCCCCATACTACTCACACCCCCCAGTTCCCCCATACTACTCACACACCCCAGTTCCCCCATACCACTCACACACCCCAGTTCCCCCACACTACTCACACACCCCAGTTCCCCAATACTACTCACACACCCCAGTCCCCCCAAACTACTCACACACCACAGTTCCCCCCATACTACTCACACCCCCCAGTTCCCCCATACTACTCACACACCCCAGTTCCCCCATACTACTCACACACCCCAGTCCCCCCATACTACTCACACACCACAGTTCCCCCCATACTACTCACACACCCCACTCCCCATACTACTCACACCCCCCAGTTCCCCCATACTACTCACACACCCCAGTCCCCCCATACTACTCACACCCCCCAGTTCCCTATACTACTCACACACCCCAGTTCCCCCATACTACTCACACACCCCAGTTCCCCCCATACTACTCACACACCCCAGTTCCCCCCATACTACTCCCACACCCCAGTTCCGCCCATACTACTCACACACCCCAGTTCCCCTCATACCACTCACACACCCCAGTTCCCCCTACACTACTCCCACACCCCAGTTTCCCCATACTACTCACACACCCCAGTCCCCCCATACTACTCACACACCCCAGTCCCCCCATACTACTCACACACCACAGTTCCCCCCATACTACTCACACACCCCACTCCCCATGTGACATAGTAGACATAGTATAGCCATAAGCTGTGACATAGAGTATAGTTCTAATGCACCTAGTGCCATCATCATATCATGAGTGATCATGAGTGTGCAGCGCGTGTTATCATCAGTGCGTTTCATTGTATACATGTGTGTAATAAACATAGCCGTGAGCTGCTCTGTGAGCTGCTCCCTGCAGTCCCCTACTGGTCCTATACTCAAGTGGTTGTGTTCACTGTGTCCTCCTGTGTCTACATATGTAGGAGTTATGCTAATGTTCTAAGTGACAGGACAGTGGTCAGCTGTTGACCACAGCACTACCCTACATCTGGTGCCGTGACCAGGATGTGACCTCTGGACACATGGATTGACCAGTAGCTGGACTTAGACCAGCTGGAGGTGGTGGTGTACATACAGTATGCCCCACCCTGGAGGAGCTGCTCACTGGAGGCTGCCTCCTGCTGGGCACTGCTATCCACTGTATACCACAGTGGTAGAGCAGGGCAGACAGTAGTACAATGGTACTACTGGAGAACTGCTAGTGACTGTACTATCAAGGAGCTGCTAGTAATTGGTGTACTATCAAGGAGCTGCTAGTGATTGGTTCTACTATATCAAGGAGCTGCTAGTGATTGGTTCTACTATATCAGGGAGCTGCTCGAGGATTGATGGTTTGTCAATGTCCAAGGAGTATCTGAAGGATGCAAGGTAAGGCCTCTTGACCCTGTCCACTGCTGGGGGGATTGTGTGTGCATGGGTACCAATAAGACCACAGATACCAAATAAGCACCATGGCAGAACAAAACCCAGGGGGAGGGGGTGACCTCACACCAGCAGAAAGAGTGTTAGAGCAGTTGGGGGCCCAAATTAAGCTTTTAGGGCTCAATTCCAGTATTTCAAACTGTAAGGCGGGTATAAAAACCTTTTCAGGAAAGCCTTCACATTTCAAAGATTGGGTAAAAGGAATAGAAAAGCATGCCCTTATGTTCAGCAGCACCCCTGAGGAAAAAAGATATTTAGCTTTCCTTAGCTCAGAAGGGGCAGTCTCTGACTGCATCATGCGTTTTCTAAAAGACGAGGTCCCACCCACGTGGGATGTTTTAATAGAGCAGTTAAGACAAAGATTTGGTGAGCGTTTAGACCGCGCGCAGGCGGCGTCCAAACTCCGTAAGCTTGAACAAAAGAAAGGAGAGACCGCTCAGGTGTATGCTGAGAAGCTAATAGAATTGGCACGGGACGCATACCCCGGCCAAGACATAAACAATGAAATAATCCAGAGCCATCTGGTGGATATATTCACGGATGGGCTAATCAGCAATAAGGTGGCTAGGCCCCTTATAAAGAACCCACCGGCCCTGCTAACCGATGCAGCCAAAAGTGCCGCGGGGGAAGAGGACACGCAACGCAACCTCAGACTCCGCGGCCGGGATGAAACCCCGATGGAGATCGGGGCTGTGACCCAGCGGCCACGTAATAAGCCCAAAACTTGCTTCGTGTGCAACGAGGAGGGGCACTTCAAGAGGGACTGCCCCAAGGCCTCAAAGGGGCCTCAGAAGCCAAAAGGTAAGAAGCAGGGAAAATGCTTTGCATGCGACCAGGTGGGGCATTTCAAGAGAGATTGCCCTAACCGGGAAGGAGGGAAAGGGGGGTCGGGTAAGAAACAAAAGAAACCGACTAAGGGTAAGAAACCAAAGCCCCCTCAGGCAGCTGCTGTAACCGCTGAGGCGGAAGACAGCGTAGATTCGGAAAACGAGTAGGGCCTCCCCGGGCAGATGAGACGGGGAGGCGTAGGGTCACCATATCGTCGTCGCATGGACAGAGCCGGGAGCGCTGTAGCTGTCTACTTGGAGTTAACGGAAGGAGATTCCGCGCTCTAGTAGACAGTGGGGCGGATGTCTCATTCATCCACATCACAGCGTTCCGGCAGATGGGAGGTGACCCTGAGAAGTTGGATCCCCCTGAGTATGACCTTTCGGCAGTGGAGGGAACGGTCATTCCATGTTATGGAATGGCTGACGTTCCCTTAAATTTCGGAACTGGAAAGGTCACACAACGCATGTGTGTGGTCGGGGAGGTAGATCCGACTATGGCACTGGGGTATGATTTCCTGTGTGACCATGACATTGACTGTCACTTTGGAGAAAAGTTAATGATAGTCAAGGGTCAAGAGGTGAGATTGGAAGAAGAGCGGTACATAAGGTCGCTGATGAGGCTGACTGAGGGTGTCTATGTACCGCCACAGACCAGTGTTGTGGCTCGGGTGAAGTCACACAAAAAGGCTGGTCTGTGCATGATCTCCTCTATTGAGACAGGATTTCTATCCAGAGAACCGGGGCTGATGGTTGGTAACAGTCTGGCCATGGTGGAGGCAAGGAGGAGCATGCCAGTCCTCATCACCAACGAGACTGGCAAGGCTTTTCATCTGGAGAAGGGCAATGTCATCGCCCAGGCTATGGAGGTGGATGACTCCGAGGTGGAGGAGACACTAGAAAGCCAAGCCTGGGGGGGGTCTGAGTCCAAGCTCGAGATCACAGAGAGCAATTGCTCCAAGGAGCACTTGGTCTCTGTGACAAAGCTCATGGAGGACAACATTGATATGTTTGCCTCCACTGATGCAGAGCTTGGACGGACCGATGTTCTAAAGCTGTCCATTGACATTGGGGACAGCAGGCCCTTCAAGCAGAAACCCTACCGTGTCCCGTTAGCGAAACGGGAGGTTATCGATCACCAGATAACCGAGATGCTGGAGGCCGGCATCATTAAACCCACCCACAGTTCCTGGTGTTCACCAGTGGTATTAGTTAAGAAGAAGTCAGGAGAGTGGCGCTTTTGTGTCGATTTCCGGAAGTTGAACCAACTAACGGTCAAATACAACTGGCCACTTCCGGTCATCGACGATATTTTGGCTTCCCTCGGAGAAGCAGAATATTATTCGACCCTTGACCTCCGCAGTGGTTATTGGCAGGTTGCTTTAGAAGAAAAAGACAAGGACAAAACGGCTTTCGGGTGCCACCGGGGCATCTTTCGTTTCGAGGTCATGCCTTTCGGGCTGACCAATGCCCCGTCGGTTTTCACGGAACTGATGAATCATTGCCTCCAGGGGCTAGAGGAATTTTGTCGCCCCTACCTAGATGATGTCATCGTGTTCAGTAAGTCCAAGAAAGAACACATGGAACATCTTCAGATGGTCTTCTCTCGCCTGAGGGATGCCAACCTGAAGATGAAGTTGAGTAAGTGTGAATTCTTTAAGTCTGAGATAAAATATCTAGGTCATCTGGTAACAAAGGAGGGTATCTCACCAGACCCTGCTAAGATAGAAGTAATTAAGAACCTAGCCAACCCTGTAAATGTCAAGGAAGTTCGCGGATTCGTGGGGATGGTAAGCTATTACAGACGCTTTGTCCCCCGAATGTCAGAAGTCGCCCTCCCACTAACCAGACTAACAAAGAAACATGCTGTCTTCAAGTGGGACAAGGAGTGTCAACAAGCCTTTGACGAGCTCAAAGAGATGTTGATAAGTCCCCCTATACTGTCTTTTCCAGTGCTAAACAAACCTTATATCCTGATAACAGACGCCTCTCAGTACACGGTTGGTGGTGTGCTTGGACAGGAGTCACCTGAAGGTGACCGGGTGATCCAGTACCTCTCACACAAACTTTCGGATACACAGAGGAAGTGGGCCACCGTGGAGAAAGAGGCGTATGCGATCATATATGCCTTACAGAAGTTAAAACATTACTTATTCGGCTCTGAATTTACCATAAAGACAGATCACGCACCTCTGAAGTTTATTCTAAATTCTGAATTAAAAAATCAAAAGGTACAGAGGTGGGCAATGATTTTAAGTGAATATAACTGTAAGGTGGAATATCTTCCGGGCAAGGATAATACGAGAGCAGACTTTCTCAGCCGTCCGCCAGGCGGGCAGGTAGCAATAATTAACTCAGACAGAATTGATGTACTAGAGCACTGGAATCAGAAACATATAGCGAAGAAGACAGCAACAAAGGACCCTCCCCTGAAACCAAAGGTACTAGAGGTACCTGGGGACGGTGTCGAGAATTTGGTAACCGAACAAGACAAGGATGCTGACCTTGTACACCTTAAGGAACAACTAGTTGCAGAAGGGCCCAAAGAGAAGGACATAATGCGATATTGTGTCATAGAAGGGGTCCTCTACTACATCTCTGAGCGGGATGGTCGACTTAAGGTGATGGTTCCAGCAAGCCTTCAGACTGTAGTATTATCCCAGATACACGACTCATGCCATCCAGGCATTGAACGGACATATGAGCTAGTCCGGCAACGGTATCACTGGAAAGGGATATACCAGGCAGTTGTCCACTACTGCAATGCATGTGTCCACTGTAAGACCAGAACCCTAGTAAAGGACACACCTGAGTTACAGCCAATGGACATAACCTCGTTTCCGTTTGAGAAAGTGGCCGTGGACATTGCAGGTCCATATGAGCCTAGCTATCAGGACAACAAGTATCTGTTGACATTCGTAGATATTTACTCAGGATGGCCTGAGTTTTATGCTATTCCCGACAAGAAGGCAGAGACGGTAGCACGGATACTCATTGAGGACTTTGTACCTAAACATTCTTGTCCACTTAGCCTGTTGTCTGATCGTGGTGGAGAATTTGTAGCTCAAGTGGTGAAAGAGGCATGTAAAGTCCTGAAAATATTCAGAGTAATGACCTCAAAGTACCATGCAAGTAGTAATGGGGTCGTGGAACGTTCCCATCGAGTATGGAATGATATGGTAGCAAAGACTATTGCTGGTGACACACGAAGTTGGGAATCTATGATTCCAGCAGTGTTACTTGCAATACGATCAAGTAAGAATGAGAGTACAGGGTATTCGCCGTTTTACTTGGTACACAACCGAGACCCGATACTTCCCCTTGATACACTGCTGACCCCTCGCAGGAAGTATCTTGGGGATGAGTATCATAAGCTGGCCTTAGAGAGACAGCATAGGGCATTCACTGAGGTCTTAAGGAACCGCAAGAAGGCAGTTGAAAAACGCAAGCGCTACCATGATAGCAAAGCGAAGAAGACTGTCCTGGAGGTTGGGGATTCTGTGTATCTATATAACCTACACAGGATCAACAAATTAGACCTGAAGTGGAAGCCCTATTATCGCATCATCGCAAAGTTCGGTGACGTCAACTTCCGGGTCAGGCATGAACTGACCGGGGCAGTTGAGGACGTCCATGCAGAACATTTAAAGATGGCTTTAAACCAATGGGAAGCACCACCGACTCAGGAAGCCAGGGGCAGGCATGCAACCTATGCCGCAGAACCCATAGAGTCAGGAGCTGACGCTAGTAGTGAGACATCACTCAGCGAGAGTGAGAGTGAGGGTCTAGTGCACCGCAGAGAGCGGCCGATCCACACACCCCCTACTGACGAACACAGCTCTGGGTGGGATACAGAGGACGAGATACCTCTGGTGCAGTTGGGGCGGAGACACACTGCAGCCGAGTCACCGCAGGGCCCAGTGTCACAAGCCAACCCGGCAATGGGTGACACAGGAGACATCAGTATTACTGGGACGCCAGTAGAAATGGATGTCCAACTGCCTTCCGCTAAAAGAAGCCGCGATGATAGCTCTGATCTCGAGAGCCAGGCAAAACGGACTAGGGAAGAAATTGACTCTTACCCTGGAAAGCGTACCCATGAGGACTCTAACGATGAGTCAGTTGACAAAAGAAGGCGGCTCCGAGCCGCCCGCAAGGACAAGGTGAGACAACTACTTACCTTGATTGCAGACATTTTGTAAACAATAACCTGCTTGTCATTGGGTTGAGAATAGTCCAAATACCTTACAGATTATCTGGAGAAGATATATGTATATTTGGGCCTCTCGGTTGTGAATGAGAAGGATTGTCTCATTTGAACCCATTGTAAGAGGTGTGTTGTTTTATATATTTCAGATTTATATTCTAATGAGCCTCCTGCTCATGGTGGTGGTCGTCAACGGAGAGAGTCACACCTTCTTCAGGAAGATCCATGAAACCAGAGCCATGCGAGCTGAGTGGAAGATTGGATTTGTGATTGATCTTGAGCCGTTGCATCACTATGTACAGGGAATTGGGAATAGAATAACCATGTTGGAGGTGGCCATGAGAGACATGGACACAGCAGGGAGGGCCAGAGATGACCTAGCGTATATACATCTGTGGACCATTCAGAAAAAGAACTTTTTCCTATTGAGGCAAAGATTTGAGCGTTTAGCAGTAAATGTGCGTAGTTTACTGCACTTGAGCAATAGGGTAAAAAGAGCCATTCTGAACATGGGAGGTGTACTCAGCTACACACTTGGTGTTGCTAGTAAGGACTCTGTCGATGAATTGTACAGACAGGTCCACCAGATGCACCTGGAACAGCTTAAGGATAAGCATGTTGTATCTAAGGCCCTGTCTGTGATCAATATTACCCATAATCAGGTTGTTGAAAATAGGGAATCAGTTAATACGATATTGAACATTGTGCGGGAATTGGGGAGTGGGGTGGCTAATGTGTCAGCGGTTGTTCTCCACCTCAGGGATTTTGTGGTCATCCACAATAAATTTGAGTTGGCAATGGCGGCCGTCCTTTCAGAATTAGGGGAAGGGGAAATGTACCTGGAGGGAACACAACTGAAGCTAGCATCTCTGGCCACCGGGCGTTTGACGCCTATGTTGGTTGGGCCACGGGCCCTGAGATACATGTTGGCTAACATTGGCCATCACATAGGGGAGAATGAGAAGCTACCCTATGACCCTACAGTAGAGCTGTGGAAGTACTACCAGCTTCTGCGGTGTACTACTGTGGTGAAACACTCCCTGGTCATGGTGGTTACGGTGGTGCCGCTGGTAGATCGACAGGAGGAGTGGGAATTGGTCCGGGTGATCAACCTTCCGCTCCCCCTTGAGGGTACGGACCGTAGTGTCTACTACCGTGTAGACATGACAGCATTTGCCATCAATGTAAGGCGTACAAAGTATATTCAGTTGGATAATAACGTATTTGAGTCATGCAGCTGGCGGGGGCTGTCATTTTGTAAGTTTGATAATCCAGCCTTGCCCGTGGCTGGATCTGCCAGCTGCACCCTTGCATTATATAATGGAGGAAATGCAAGTAAATATTGCTCGGTGGTAGCTTCGACTAAAATACCCTTGCCACTAGGAGAGTACCTAGGATGGGGCAAGTGGGCTATCGTCAGTCGGGAAAGTCAAGCGTTCCGCGTCGTGTGCGGCAAGCACAGGAAGGAAGTGACCGCCACTCCTCCTATCACGGTAATACGGTTAAAACCAGATTGTCAGGCCACAAGCGGCCTTATGCAGTTTCACAGTCGACCCGTACACAGCGGCCGATACGATTTAGATTCGGATATTCACGTTTTATCCAATGCGACCCCTATCAATTTGAATGCTATTCCAATTAAAGCCATTAAATTGGGGAATATTCCTAGGGATTTAGAGAACATTCCGGAAATAGATGTTAAAACGTTACAGGCAAAATTACAGAGTAATGTCAAATTGGGGTTGGGTACAAATCTAGGCTTAGGTTCAGCGGGTTTGGTATTGATAGGTTTTGTGGTGGTGCTGGTCATGGTATTAAAGGTCAAAGGTGCCCTGCACTGCATTCCCAAATGTGGTGGTCTGGGGGACGGGGGCCTGCCGAAAAACGGAACTGCTGGGGAAAGACGACTACCTAGTAATGAGACAGTTACTACTGAAATGGTTAACATAGAGACAGTTAACACTGAGACAGCAGGTGTGGTATTTACACCTGCTGCGGGGCCAAGTGGGCCTCAGGTACTCTTACCCGGGATAAGAAAGTGACTTACATGAACGTTGATATGAACTATGATATCCATGTCACTTTATTCGAAGTAAGACTGTGATTGTGATTAACATGAACAATGATATGAACTTTGATATCCATGTTATTTGTACTAAGTGAAGGACTTTAATTCACTTTTATTGTAGATGCTTACTCATCTAGTGGACCTCTTTATTATAAGAGTTTGAAACAAATAGTTTATGCATGAAACTATTCCACTTTATTTCAAGAGTGCCTTATGAAGTATTCATATCAACGTATATTTTGGTATCAACATTATTACAAGTTGAGTTCGGTCATTTGAACCAAGCATGCTATATCAATTTTGTTATTGTAACCAAGCATGCTATATCAGTATTGTTACAAATTACTGTGTAACTAAAGGACCAGTCTAACAGTCTAGACACGATCTGCTAATATCGTATCACATTTCAGACATTGACACTGTAGTTTACTTTACAGTGCAGCCTGCATCCCATGTCATGAATTGTTATCAGCAAATGTTATGACTAAGGCTTAAACAAACAACACAACGAGAAGGACACAATGACCTTGTGAAATGACATTGCAACATTTAAAAGGACATTTTGATACGATCACACTTATTAAGTTTTATAAATCTAATGGTTTTCTTGTAAAGAATTAATGTAGATTTAGGGGACGAAATGTGACATAGTAGACATAGTATAGCCATAAGCTGTGACATAGAGTATAGTTCTAATGCACCTAGTGCCATCATCATATCATGAGTGATCATGAGTGTGCAGCGCGTGTTATCATCAGTGCGTTTCATTGTATACATGTGTGTAATAAACATAGCCGTGAGCTGCTCTGTGAGCTGCTCCCTGCAGTCCCCTACTGGTCCTATACTCAAGTGGTTGTGTTCACTGTGTCCTCCTGTGTCTACATATGTAGGAGTTATGCTAATGTTCTAAGTGACAGGACAGTGGTCAGCTGTTGACCACAGCACTACCCTACACCCATACCACTCACACACCCCAGTTCCCCCTACACTACTCCCACACCCCAGTTTCCCCATACTACTCACACACCCCAGTCCCCCCATACTACTCACACACCCCAGTCCCCCCATACTACTCACACACCACAGTTCCCCCCATACTACTCACACACCCCACTCCCCATACTACTCACACCCCCCAGTTCCCCCATACTACTCACACACCCCAGTTCCCCTCATACCACTCACACACCCCAGTTCCCCCTACACTACTCCCACACCCCAGTTTCCCCATACTACTCACACACCCCAGTTCCCCCATACTACTCACACACCCCAGTCCCCCCATACTACTCACACACCCCATTTCCCCCCATACTACTCACACACCCCAGTTCCCCCATACTACTCACACACCCTAGTTCCCCCATACTACTCACACACCCCAGTTCCCCCCATACTACTCCCACACCCCAGTTCCCCCCATACTACTCCCACACCCCAGTTCCCCCCATACTACTCACACACCCCAGTTCCCCCCATACTACTCCAATACCCCAGTTCCCCCCATACTACTCACACACCCCAGTTCCCCCCATACTACTCCCACACCCCAGTTCCGCCCATACTACTCACACACCCCAGTTCCCCTCATACCACTCACACACCCCAGTTCCCCCTACACTACTCCCACACCCCAGTTTCCCCATACTACTCACACACCCCAGTCCCCCCCACACTACTCACACACCCCAGTTCCCCCCATACTACTCACACACCCCATTTCCCCCCATACTACTCACACACCCCAGTTCCCCCATACTACTCACACACCCCAGTTCCCCCATACTACTCACACACCCCAGTCCCCCCCCCCCATACTACTCACACACCCCAGTTCCCCCCATACTACTCACACACCCCATTTCCCCCCATACTACTCACACACCCCAGTTCCCCTCATACTACTCACACACCCGAGTTCCCCCCACACTACTCACACACCCCAGTTCCCCCATACTACTCACACCCCCCAGTTCCCCCCACACTACTCACACACCCCAGTTCCCCCATACTACTCACACACCCCAGTCCCCCCATACTACTCACACACCCAAGTTCCCCCCACACTACTCACACACCCCAGTCCCCCCATACTACTCACACACCCCAGTCCCCCCATACTACTCACACACCCCAGTTCCCCCCATACTACTCACACACCCCAGTTCCCCCCATACTACTCACACACCCCAGTCCCCCCCACACTACTCACACACCCCAGTCCCCTCATACTACTCACACACCCCAGTCCCCCCATACTACTCACACACCCCAGTTCCCCCATACTACTCACACACCCCAGTCCCCCCATACTACTCACACACCCCAGTTCCCCCATACTACTCACACACCCCAGTTCCCTATACTACTCACACACCCCAGTCCCCCCATACTACTCACACACCCCAGTCCCCCCATACTACTCACACACTCTAGTTCCCTATACTACTCACACACCCCAGTCCCCCCATACTACTCACACACCCCAGTTCCCCCATACTACTCACACACTCTAGTTCCCTATACTACTCACACACCCCAGTTCCCCCCATACTACTCACACACCCCAGTCCCCCCATACTACTCACACACCACAGTTCCCCCCATACTACTCACACACCCCACTCCCCATACTACTCACACCCCCCAGTTCCCCCATACTACTCACACACCCCAGTTCCCCCATACCACTCACACACCCCAGTTCCCCCATACTACTCACACACCCTAGTTCCCCCCATACAACTCACACACCCCAGTTCCCCCATACTACTCACACACCCCAGTTCCCCCCATACTACTCCCATACCCCAGTTCCCCCCATACTACTCACACACCCCAGTTCCCCCCATACTACTCCCACACCCCAGTTCCGCCCATACTACTCACACACCCCAGTTCCCCTCATACCACTCACACACCCCCAGTTCCCCCTACACTACTCCCACACCCCAGTTTCCCCATACTACTCACACACCCCAGTCCCCCCCACACTACTCACACACCCCAGTTCCCCCCATACTACTCACACACCCCATTTCCCCCCATACTACTCACACACCCCAGTTCCCCCATACTACTCACACACCCCAGTTCCCCCATACTACTCACACACCCCAGTTCCCCCCCCCCCATACTACTCACACACCCCAGTTCCCCCCATACTACTCACACACCCCATTTCCCCCCATACTACTCACACACCCCAGTTCCCCCATACTACTCACACACCCCAGTTCCCCCATACTACTCACACACCCCAGTTCCCCCCCCCCATACTACTCACACACCCCAGTTCCCCCCATACTACTCACACACCCCAGTTCCCCCCCCCCATACTACTCACACACCCCAGTTCCCCCCATACTACTCACACACCCCATTTCCCCCCATACTACTCACACACCCCAGTTCCCCTCATACCACTCACACACCCCAGTTCCCCCCACACTACTCACACACCCCAGTTCCCCCATACTACTCACACACCCCAGTTCCCCCATACTACTCACACACCCCAGTTCCCCCCCCCCCCCATACTACTCACACACCCCAGTTCCCCCCATACTACTCACACACCCCAGTTCCCCCCCCCCATACTACTCACACACCCCAGTTCCCCCCATACTACTCACACACCCCATTTCCCCCCATACTACTCACACACCCCAGTTCCCCTCATACCACTCACACACCCCAGTTCCCCCCACACTACTCACACACCCCAGTTCCCCCATACTACTCACACACCCCAGTCCCCCCATACTACTCACACACCCAAGTTCCCCCCACACTACTCACACACCCCAGTCCCCCCATACTACTCACACGCCCCAGTCCCCCCATACTACTCACACACCCCAGTTCCCCCCATACTACTCACACACCCCAGTTCCCCCCATACTACTCACACACCCCAGTCCCCCCCACACTACTCACACACCCCAGTCCCCTCATACTACTCACACACCCCAGTCCCCCCATACTACTCACACACCCCAGTTCCCCCATACTACTCACACACCCCAGTCCCCCCATACTACTCACACACCCCAGTTCCCCCATACTACTCACACACCCCAGTTCCCTATACTACTCACACACCCCAGTCCCCCCATACTACTCACACACCCCAGTCCCCCCATACTACTCACACACTCTAGTTCCCTATACTACTCACACACCCCAGTCCCCCCATACTACTCACACACCCCAGTTCCCCCATACTACTCACACACTCTAGTTCCCTATACTACTCACACACCCCAGTTCCCCCCATACTACTCACACACCCCAGTCCCCCCATACTACTCACACACCACAGTTCCCCCCATACTACTCACACACCCCACTCCCCATACTACTCACACCCCCCAGTTCCCCCATACTACTCACACACCCCAGTTCCCCCATACCACTCACACACCCCAGTTCCCCCATACTACTCACACACCCCAGTTCCCCCCATACAACTCACACACCCCAGTTCCCCCATACTACTCACACACCCCAGTTCCCCCATACCACTCACACACCCCAGTTCCCCCATACTACTCACACACCCCAGTTCCCCCCATACAACTCACACACCCCAGTTCCCCCATACCACTCACACACCCCAGTTTCCCCCAAACTACTCACACACCCCAGTTCCCCCATACTACTCACACCCCCCAGTTCCCCCCACACTACTCACACACCCCAGTTCCCCCATACTACTCACACACCCCAGTCCCCCCATACTACTCACACACCCCAGTTCCCCCATACTACTCACACCCCCCAGTTCCCCCCACACTACTCACACACCCCAGTCCCCCCATACTACTCACACACCCCAGTCCCCCCATACTACTCACACACCCCAGTTCCCCCCATACTACTCACACACCCCAGTTCCCCCCATACTACTCACACACCCCAGTCCCCCCATACTACTCACACACCCCAGTCCCCTCATACTACTCACACACCCCAGTCCCCCCATACTACTCACACACCCCAGTTCCCCCATACTACTCACACACCCCAGTCCCCCCATACTACTCACACACCCTAGTTCCCCCATACTACTCACACACCCCAGTTCCCTATACTACTCACACACCCCAGTCCCCCCATACTACTCACACACCCCAGTCCCCCCATACTACTCACACACTCTAGTTCCCTATACTACTCACACACCCCAGTCCCCCCATACTACTCACACACCCCAGTTCCCCCATACTACTCACACACTCTAGTTCCCTATACTACTCACACACCCCAGTTCCCCCCATACTACTCACACACCCCAGTCCCCCCATACTACTCACACACCACAGTTCCCCCCATACTACTCACACACCCCACTCCCCATACTACTCACACCCCCCAGTTCCCCCATACTACTCACACACCCCAGTTCCCCCATACCACTCACACACCCCAGTTCCCCCACACTACTCACACACCCCAGTTCCCCAATACTACTCACACACCCCAGTTTCCCCCAAACTACTCACACACCCCAGTTCCCCCATACTACTCACACACCACAGTTCCCCCCATACTACTCACACACCACAGTTCCCCCATACTACTCACACACCCCAGTTCCCCCATACCACTCACACACCCCAGTTCCCCCATACTACTCACACACCCCACTCCCCCCATACTACTCACACACCCCAGTCCCCCCATACTACTCACACACCACAGTTCCCCCCATACTACTCACACACCCCAGTCCCCATACTACTCACACCCCCCAGTTCCCCCATACTACTCACACACCCCAGTCCCCCCATACTACTCACACCCCCCAGTTCCCTATACTACTCACACACCCCAGTTCCCCCATACTACTCACACACCCCAGTTACCCTCATACTACTCACACACCCCAGTTTCCCAATATGCTACTAAAAAAGTTTCACAAACCTTGGCATCCATGTACATCAACTTCTCACACAAGGACCTAACTGAAAATAATATTTTCATTAAAAGTATATTTAAATGATCCTAATATGATCTAGTATTTTGTCCCATCGCAGTACCTGGGCCTCATATCAAATATATGACAGCCGAGTTCGGAATGTGTTGCATTTCATCCAATGGTGATGTGTGCATCATATGAATAAAACTTCATTAAGGAAATGAATGGATCCCACATCTTAATGTTGTAGCACCCGTAGCACCTAAGGTCCTTAGGCCACAGGGGGAAACGTCGCCCATATATGCACACCTAGTATCAAATACCATAAAACCCCGACTTTAAGACGCAGTTTATTTTGGATTTATTTTTCATACAAGACAACAGTTGGGGGTCGTCATAAAGGCAGGGTTTAAGCACAAAAGCCTAAAGAGAAATCCATCTTAAGGGTTTTTCCTACGAAATACAAATCCCATCATGCGCTTATTACCTGGTAGTTTGAATATGGCATGCTGTTTGGGGATCCTTGAACTATGCTGAAGTGCTTGAATGCTCCAATGGGATACAGATTAAATATAAGACAAAGACAAATTTCACAAAGTATATCTTTTAATAATATACCACGGTGTGACCTTGTCAACTAACGCTACTTTTCATTAATCCACATTTAAACACAAATATCTAATAAATCATTAAACTGTAGCCTGTTTTGACCGAAAGTCACTTTTTTTTTATAATATCAAGTGAAATGTGAGAAAAAAAGTGACGAGCCTTTCAAAATACCCTGACAATACGTTTATAGAGAGGCAATGAAAGGGAGGCAGTTTAGTTCATATCATTTTTTATCAGTGGGATCTTTTTCTATTTTACACAAATCAAACCAATAAATAGACACAAATACTGCGAAATAATCCTGAGGGAAAGCAGTGGCCTACAGTGCTGACATAGCAACTTGTTGGTTTTTTCTTTTTTTACAAAGTTATTGATATTTTGGCGTGAAGGTCTGTTACAATACACGACACTGCCCACACAGAAACGTGTCTGAGAAACAATTATCCTATTAGGAGTCGCGAGTAGAATATACATATAGCGCGGAAACATTCCCGATACTTTATCACTCCTCCTATATTCTTCCACTATTTAACTTAATTAAATCACGTCCATTCGTCATCACACATTCAGTTTGGGAACCGTTGACAACAGTTAAAACGACAGCCAATAAGACCCTTGATTTTCCGTGGGAGCTTTAAATCAAAGCAAGGAAAACGTGATTATACACTGTGAGAAGAGGATACTGTACTTTACGCTTCCCGAGACATGCTTAATAGTCGTGGCAAAATAATTTCATTGGATTAGAGACAGTGTTGTTTGTACAGGGGAGAGCCAAGGGTCTTATATACATAATATATGTCTGCTTTCTCCGTATCCCAGCGTCAAATATCATTATCATCGCCGTCCGTGGTTGTTGAGATTGGTAAGCCTGTTCATAACGTCAGCCGTATGGGCTCCGTGGGCCGGCTATGTTATCGGGACTACCCACTGAGCGGTGAGTGAACTGGTGACGACTTCTCCGGCTGCTGTACAAGATGTTACTAAATGCACCACGTGGCGGCAACCGGCGACATGTTGGCAAGACGACGTATAACCCAAGTGTCGGTAGCATCACACCGAGTAGTGAGGTGGTGTAGGGTTTGTACTATTAACCCTTCAGGGTCTGCACAGTGCTTTAATGTACTGTGGCTTATTGTCATCATGATGCATAAATGCAGCACTGGAGGGCTGCATTGCTGCATCATGCCGAACCTATGGGCTTGATACACTCCCGAAGGGTCGGCATGATGCATGAATGCAGCCTTGGCGAGTAGACTCGCCAGGGCTGCATTCATGCATCATGCCGACCAAGGCGCTGGCACTACGCAGCCCTTACAGCAGATCTAGACGTGGCGCTGTTCACTTGGTCTCGGCCATCCGGTTGAGGGCGCTGCCGGCCTTGAACCACGTGATCTGCAGCTCGTTGAACGTGTGGTTCAGCTTAATCTCCTCTACCTTACCGTCCGAGTGCTTGATCTGGCACCGTATTTGCTGCAAATAGAAAAATTTAACCAAAAGGTCAGAAAAACAGCAAACATATTTCATTTTAATTCATAGACATCTTGGGACTCCGAAATGGGGGTTAATTGACAGGTTTATTACCAAATATTCTGTGGAGGACCCACATTTCGCATGTGACCCAGGTCTTTTTTGTTTGTTTTTTCTAGAAGTAGAATGGTACATTCTGAAAATTTTGCTAAAAAACTTTTCTTTAACGTACATTTTCTCAAAAATCCAGAAATTAAATGACAAATTTTTTAATTGACTTTGTAAGAAAAGAAAACTTAACTGACTTTCAATTGACGGGTGGGAACCCTGTCTACTCAAGTTTCAGTAAAAAGGTAGGCCAAAGGCTTAGCTTGGATGATTGTATCCAGGATGATCGAATCTATGAGATGAGCCAAAAGATAGAAATCCCGCTCCAAGGACCTACACATTTACCGAAGCAAGGGTTCTTTAACCTCCGACACCACATAGACATGGTGTGAGAGGGACAGGCCTTTGTTATGCTCTAAGTCTACCACAGCATGGGAAAGTGCAGCCATAGGTAAAGTCGGGAAGCAATGAAAACTCCAAGCTAATACAACTGTGTGCCATCAGTCTGGAGTCATACATCCCGACTCGCCAAACTACTCTCCTTTTTTTTTTCCTTTTTATATATATATATATATTTTTTTTTTTTTGTTTCATTTCTATTTGATATTTTGTCCCATAGTTGGGTTTCCTACAGGAATACAGACCTTTCCGGGTGCGAAGCTCTTCATGTCTACCAGAGAGATGCGGTCGTCAGGCCGGATCTTGTCGTAGTCTGCTGGGTCTGAGAATGTCAGGGGCAGCATGCCCTGCTTCTTCAGGTTGGTCTCTGTAAATAGACAGGGATGTAAGTCAGGACAGGTGGAAAAACAGCAAGTCGAACTACCGTAAAACCCCGCCTTTAAGACAGATTTATTTTGGGATTTATTTTTCCTACAAGACTGATTTTTTTCCCAAAGAGGGGGGTCGTCTTAAAGGCGGGGTTTTGACTATTTTGATTTTGGAAAAATGGAAAAAAAAAAGAAAAAAAAAGTGCATCAACGAATTGGTAGCATTTATCAACTTTTTCTTCCTAGTTTTTTCAAGGTTACATGGAATGTCATAAAACCTATAAGAAGATAACGGGAAAGTTGTTTTGAAAAGCTGTGATTTGAGTGAATTTAAGGGGGTCTGGGGTTTGGTGAGACCCCCAAGGTCGGGGGTCGTCTTAAAGGCGGGGTTTACCTAATTGTCATATCTTTTTTGTACAAGACGAATTTTTCTCTCAAGTTGGGGGGTCGTCTTAAAGGTGGGGTCGTCTTAAAGGCGGGGTTTTACGGTAGGCCCTCCCGGCCAGCAGAACAGCATAGGAAGGCAATCCCAGTAGTCCCGCTGCCCCTCCTGGAATCTTCCCAGTGATTCATTGGGAAGATTCTAGGAGGGTCAAAGAGACCGTCCAGGGGGCGCTCTGCTGGCCGGGAGGGACTGCAGGGGAGGCGGGGAGGGCCTCAAATGGGACAGGAGACGGTCCTGGGCCATTCTGCTGACCAGGATCACTGCAAGTGTGGGGGGTTGGGTGGAAATGGAACTTTTTGTCAATGGTAGAACAAAAAAATACAGAAATATACATCATTTTTATTAAGGTGAGATTCCAGGAATTCCTGGAATTCCAGGAAGACTTACATCCCTGAGATTATAGAAAAGGGACACTTTTTCATTCCATATTGTTCCATGGTAAAACCGAGTTACTATGCTTAGGCCAACCCTAATTAAAAAGTTGGTCTGCGGACAAAAAAAAAACTATGACGATTTTGCCTGGACAAAAAAAAAATTGGCCCGCCCCATTGATTCAGAGTTGAAATCCAAAAAAATAGACAAAAAATATTTTGGAAAAAAACAATTCGTCCGCCCTCATCAATTTTTGAAAAAGAAAATCCGTAGACCAACTTTTTATTTTGCTGTGGCCTTAAGTGCTTGAATGTCCCCATGGGATACAGTGTAGCTTTACTCCATGGCCTGTGATATAAATAAGTTAATTCTATTTTGGACTATTTCTATGTATTTTTAAAGCTGGGCCGTCAGGGAATAAGTTCAGCATTTCCATACATGGACTAAAATAACAGTTCCACCAGAGGGCAGCAGTGTTTGGACAGGGGACCATGAACATTGTCCAGCTACAACATATTCACCCTATCTTGTGCCTGTGAGAGCTGAGCTCCCAGCCCTTAAGAGACCTCCTGTGAACAAAAACTGAACTATATCCAAAAGTGCTTTTGGCCTCACTTCAACCATGACGGTCAAGCTTTAAGGAATTTGGGTTGAAGGGTATTCCATTTGTTAGTTTGACGTCTGTCAACTATTTACAGGGTTCCAAAATTACAAATATCAAACTAAAATGTTTTGTTTTGTTTGCTATTCCCTTACTTATCAAATAACGTAAAATCAGTAACTGCATCAAATTCACTCAATGTATTTGAGTGGACTGTACATACATTTTTCAGAAAGTGGGGTAAATCAGTTTTTGTTTCATGATTGTACTGACCGTGGATACGAGCGAAGCTCTTGACGATGATGGCCTGCCCCCCCAGGTGGCGAGGCTCGAGGGCGGCGTGTTCTCGGCTGGAGCCCTCTCCGTAGTTCTCGTCTCCCACAACGACCCACTTAATGCCCTCAGCCTGCAGACAACACAGTATAGGTCATTAACTACATTTGATGTAGAGCGTCCCTAATCTACCAGCATCAGGACACAGGAAGAAATCGCGCACCAACCCTGACATACGGGTCTCCCATCGGGCACTTTCCCATACCTTCACCATTGAACCAGTGGAATATAATTCATATCTAATTCAGGAAATATTTTTATGTGCTTAACTTGCTGGGAATCGCTTTTCCGATCATCTACATGTATATGGTTAGTTGATACGATAAATATTTAAGTTTCTAGACCCAAATTACTGAGACGCCCCATTGGCTTAGCACTACCGCTGCCCGCGGAAGATGGGCGATAATATGATGTAATGCACAGTACGCCGTCTGGCGAGGAACGGGAGCACTGCTGGTGGTTCCTTAGTATAGATTTGGGTGTCCTGGATCCGGTTAAAGACCTTTTAGCTAATTTAAACTCAAAGTCTATGACCAGGTGCAATCTATGACTGGGTACAGTCTATGAACAGGTGCAATCTATGATCGGTATGAAAGAAAACGGCATATATGGAGTAAGATGTACATAGAAATGGCCGGAAATAAGTTGGTCAACGGATTTCACAAAAAATGGTGCAAGCGAGCAAAATATTTGTTTTAAGAATTTCTTTTTGTCAATGGAGATTTTGTGAATGAAAAAGTGAAGCGAGCGACAATTTTTTTAAATTTTACCCAGCCTCCGACAAAAATTCCCAGAGAACGAAAATAGACAAAATTAATTGGTTCATCTGGGAGAATCAATGGAAGAAAAAGTGCAAAAAATTTCCATTTTCGAAAATAAGGTGCGCGAAATCCATTTACAAACTTTTTTTCTTGGTCTGGCCGAAAGTGTTACCAGGGTTCCCACAAAAAATTCAGATTGAAATTCCATGACATTCCATGACAAAAATCTCTTTTTTCCAAGACATTTATTACATTATTGTGGGGGTCAGGGGGCTTGGCCCCTGAGAATTTTTCTAGAATCTAGAAAGCAAATGGTGCATTTGTGAGGCATAAGGAAATGCAATACAGTATACATAGCCTATTGACACTACCAGACAGTGAGAGCGAGTAACCCCGACATAACATCCTAACCCCCACACATTCTGCGAGAATTTGTAATATTTAATTCTATTATTTACATTTTCCATGACATTCCATGACACACAGCAAATCTTTACAAAATTCCATGACATTCCATGACTTTCCATGACAGCTTTCAAATTCCATGACATTCTATGACACGTGGGAACCCTGTGTTCAAGGGTTGGTCAGTGTTAACCCCCTACCTTGTACTTGCGGGCTGTGTTGGGGACTCCGGCCCAGTCCCCGGAGATCTGGTGACGCACATTGTTCGCTTCTCCGTTCTCAATGTTGATAGCTCTGGAAACAAAAACATTGGAATATTATTTGTGATATCGTTTTTTAAACTGTAATTACCATTTTAAATTTTGTTTTTAAATGTATTACCGTAAAACCTCTCTTATAGATCTGAGCCGACCTCCCTTTTCAGCTGATCCCAACTTTGGCTAATTTTAGTGGGTTTTTAAAAATATCAGATTAATTAGGCCCCCAATCCCCAAACATGGTCGGCTTATCAGAGAATGATTTTCAAAATATGTTGTTGTATAATTCTCCCATTCCCCCATCATTAATATGATGGCAAACATCATCTTTTAGAGACCTCCGTCCTTAAAGGGCTACCGTAAACCTCGCGTAGAAGCCGCGGCTAGTACGCGAGTCTGATCGGCCTAGAGTCAGGATGCGGCTTATACAAGAGTTTTTGCTTCTATGGTACAGTACTAAAATCAACATATTCAGATCGCCATTGCGGCTTATAGGATCACCACAAAGTCTAGGTGCGCCTTATACGCGAGGTTTTACGGTAACAGCACTCACCCTATGAGCATGTTGTTGGAGATGTTGTCGAGGTGACCGCGGTACTTCAACCAGGGTCCGGCCGCACTGATGTGGTCCGTGGTACACTTCCCCTTTACCTGCACACAACAAGAGTCAGTCAGTAATGGTTGTGTAATAAACGATACTTTGTCCTTTATAATACTGATATATTATTAAGTAAAGAACCAAAGTCAACACAGTTCGGATCAAGTGTACAGGTAGCGAATCAAAGGTTTATTCAGTAACCTAGACAGGCAAAGCTATATCAGTGCGAACTCCCTATAGAGTTTGGAGCGGGTCAGTAGGCTCGTAGCCGATATGATCGCAGGGCCTCTGTCCTAGCGTGGATCCAGAGTGTCCGACGAGTCCTATCGGATGCTGGCTATATATAGGCAGCCAGCCTGCGCACGCACACGCAGACCGGAAGCCTATAGCGACCTTTGTCCATACCCCAAGCCCGAGGCAGGTGATGCCACCTGCCGTCGGGCTGAAGGGTTCGGACTGAGTTCGCAACACAGCATCCAACAGAACCCGCCATATAAACCCCCTTTAACCCTAGCCCCTACACTTGTTTACCGCAGCTAGGGTCATATTCATGGCGAGAAAGTTACATTAGACATTTTTACAGATATATACATGTGTCTGTGTCCGCGCATATGGGCACCAGACAAACAAAAGAGCAGGGGCATGGCAACCGGGGGGGGACATGTACCCCCCCCCCCACTTTTTACCAACCCCCAAAAAGGTCAAACCAAAAAGTTCAAGTAAAAAGGGTTCAAAAAGGGCCAAATATCCCTCAGTCCGCCCTACTTTGATGGGAACATTTCTTCATGGGTTTATCTGACAATGAAAATTTGATCATTGAATACAACTGTAGACGACAACTTTCACACTTCAAAAAAGGGAATCTGACAAAGGATAAGATAAGGGAATGATCCTTTCTTTTTAAATTTTGACCTCTTGATGGACTGAAGGGGGCAAAATAAATGCGCAAGCCACGCATTTATGAGTGAGGGGTGCAAAATAAATACGGTACCGTCGCGATAAAGCCCCTGGTCTTGAATAAGCGCCGGTCTTGAATAAGCGCCGGGGTGTAGGGGCTTCCAAATACTTTTTAAGCACTAAAATCGTGATCTTGAATAAGCGCCTGTCTTGTATAAGCGCCGGGGTAATGGCCCCTTCAAATTGAAGAGCGCCCCGGCGCTTAATCGCGACGGTACGGTAGGCATTATTATGCAACAAAAGGGGGCGAACGCCAGGCCTGGTGAACTCCATGTATCTACCATGCCAACCCTTGGGCCAGGGATGAAAGTCGACTATGTCAAAAAAACTTGAAGATATAACATACCTCATAACTACATTATAGAGCATATGAATGTTCATGCATCTATACACATATATCTAGTGCTGTGCAGCAGGATTTGTCATGTCTATATTCTCCTGGACGTCATCTCCTGCTGAGGAGAAGCATTTGTCATGTCCATGTGATCATGGACGTTATCTCCTGCTGAGGAGAATGAGAAATCTGTCCATACACTCTCCATGCATAGCACCTTAGTTTCAGTGGCTAAGCCTCATGTGAAGAGTGTAAATGCATAGGACTATAGAGGAGAGAGAGGGCTTCAAGGTTTCTCAAGTTAACTTGAAATTGGCTGAGAAAAACTTGACACCGAGATCAGTGTGGTGTAGCCTGTCTGTGTATGGGTAGGACCACTGAGGATGAACCAGTGATGATGCTGCTGTCTTATCATAGGATTACACAAACAAAATAAGTTTGTTTGAGTTTATATTGAGTAATTATCAAATATATCCTAATCCTGATTATATTTTTTTGATTTAAAAAAAACTTGATTTCAGGGAAAAACTTGAAGACTTTCATCCCTGCAGTTGGGGGTATATGGCTCCTGTATGGCCTTCATGATGTGTGAATACAGCCCTGTCCAGTTACTCTCCGGCTCTACATACATGACAACAAGGTGCAGAGCGTATTAAACCACTAATACAGTACGTAACCCTTTAAAGGGGAACCAAAGTCAGTCCCTTTGGGCTTTGTTAATCCCATGTAGTTTATATTTACATCCACTGACAGACTCGGATTATATCATGTAGATATCCACTGCCTTCACCATTTTAATCCCTGTTCAAACTCCACTGTACCAGATATGGCCATGACACTAATTAATGCAAACAACAGATATTAAACTATTTTGGAATATGCACAGCAGGGTGGGGTTCGAGAGGTTACTCTCGACCGGTTCCCCTTTAAGGTCGGATGTCGCGTAAAAATGACATTTGTCGTCATGATGCACCAATGCACTTGCCGGTGCTGCATTGGTACATCATGCTGACCCTTCGAGACTGTCTCGACCCCGTAGGGTTGACATGATTCTTGAATGCAGCCCTGGTGAGTTACTCACCAGGGCTGCATTTATACATCATGATGACCAAGGGTATGATGCATTAAAATGTCATGCCATGCCCCCCCCCCACTTTTGACTGACACTAATAAAGGTCAAAGCTAAAAGGTCAGTGAAAAAAAAACAAAAAAAACCAAAAAAAAAAACCTCTTGCCCTCCCCCCCCGCCCACTTTGAAACTGCTTGCCACGCCCCTACAATACAGAAATTCCCGCAGAAATTCCTCAAAAAGTAGTAAAAGTAGTACCACTTGTACGCACCTTGATGAGTACGGGCATGTTCTCTATGTCCTTGCCGTCCCACTTCTGGAAGGGTGTGAGGAGCTGGAGGCGCTGAGACTCCGGGTCTACAGACACGTTGACACCCGACCCGTCACTGGGGGGCTCCTGGTATGTATCCTCACCCGGGTCAAACCCACGCGCGGGAAGCTCGTCTCCAAACGGACTCTCCAACTTGAACTTGGAACCTGCACGAGAAAAAGTATCACATTATTAGTCTGATTACCGTATTCGACGTAATAAGCGCCCTGGGCGCTTATAAAATTATTTTCATGGCGTTTTTAATACTTAGGAGTTTAATTGTCACCAAAATCGTGAAATTTGAGCCTTTGTTCTAGTCTAAAGATTCCCCAAAAAGGGGGGGGGCGCTTATTAAGGGGAGGGCGCTTATTACGTCGAATACGGTAAATTGAATTATCAGCTTTGCAGACACTTTTTACAAAAAAAGGGTGCGAGAGGGCGCCTTTTATTTAAATTTTATTTTGTTTTCCTATTTTCTGGAGTTGCGGGAAATCCTTTTTCTTTTTTTCTTAGTACATTTTGCATGTGGAAATAAGGTTTAAAATGCCCTTTAAATTATGTTCCTACCTTAATTAACAGCTGAGATATTCTATATTTTGCAACTAATCTTCTTTTAGATGGACACTTTTTGCATTTTTTCTATTCAAAATATGAAAATAAAAGTACAATGCGGCTCTGATTAGAGGATGCGTGCGGTATCCGTAAAGCTAATAATCGACTGTAAGTGTCCTTAGGCCAACTTTTTTTTAAATTTTTGAAAAGATTTATGACAATTTTTGGGGAGGTATCTATAACCAAAGATATGCATTACCGTATTCGACGTAATAAGCGCCCTGGGCGCTTATAAAATTATTTTCATGGCGTTTTTAATACTTAGGAGTTTAATTGTCACCAAAATCGTGAAATTTGAGCCTTTGTTCTAGTCTAAAGATTCCCCAAAAAGGGGGGGGGGGCGCTTATTAAGGGGAGGGCGCTTATTACGTCGAATACGGTATATATGCGGTATATTTATATCTATGTTCCAACATTGACCTACTGACCCTATGTTTTTTTGAAACTCCTGAACACAACTTTTTTTTCCTAGGCATTGTAGCCAAGGTAAGTGCATTTTTAGGTGAAATACGGCTTTAAGGGCCATATGCTGAACAGCTTGCCGCAGGAAAGCTAACACTGTCAGGTTTTGCTGCAGTAAGTAGTTGCGGCAAGCTGCAGCAAGTTTTGGCCCTGTTACACTGGCAGCACCTGCCGCACAGCAAGTTCTGCAGTAGATGCCGCTAGTCAAACAGGCCGTTTAATGTATTGAGCCCTTGGCTGTCATGATGCATCAATGCAGCCCTGGCGTGTAACTCACCAGGGCTGCATTTATGCATCACGGCCATCTACACTTATAGAGGAAAAGCTGTGTTTTATAGTTCATACCTAAGAAATTTAGGTAGAGATTGGTGAATTTCTTTTTTTTCTTAACATAGCTATGGTAAGCTCACTCTTAACTCTTCAAAGGCTGCATAACGTCTTAATATTAACCCTACAGGATTGACTCACTTCCGGAGGAGGCATAATATTCCTCCAATGACATAGAACTGTACAGTGTTCATACCGTCAGCAGCAACGATCTCGTCGGTGAGGGGGTTGAAGTCGAGGCGGCCTGTGATGACCATGGCAGTGACCAGCTCGGGGGAGGTGACGAAGGCGTGGGTCTGCGGGTTGGCGTCGTTACGGCCGGTGAAGTTACGGTTGTAGGACGTGACGATCGTGTTCTTGTCTCCCTTCTTGATGTCTTCTCTGGACGAACAATGGACAAACATGGGGTCAGTTTACTACGTAAATTCTTTAAGGATGGGGCGTCGCTAAAATGTGACATTTGTTGTCATGATGCACCAATGCAGCCCTGGAACTTAACACGCCAGTGCTGCATTCAAGCATTCATTGAATGCAGCACTGGCAAGTTACTCGCCGGGGCTGCATACATGCATCATGACGACCATGGCATGATGCATTATGCTGCATTCAAAGGGTTATGGTTTATTTTACCTATCCCAAGATCGTATGGAAATCAACGAGACAAGTCTATCTATGATAAATGCCCAAACTAGATATGGACGTTATTGCGTGTGCCACATTGAAGCTACAGCTTCAGTAGAATCCTTAACTTTATCCTTGGCCTTTGAATACTTCCACCACTTATTACAACTGACCTCTAGTTACTCTAGTAATCTTGACTAGTTTCATAATTATCTGGTAGCAAATGTAAATATTTCTTGTCAATTTCTTTTCATACAAGCGCTCCGCGCTACATTTTGTTTATAATTAGGTTTTATATAATATATTAAGAATAAGGTGAAAACTAATGTTCTCCCCCCCCCCCCCCCCCCAACTCATTTTCGGTTAATGGACAGTTGCTGGGTTGTACACTTTATAGCTGTGGCTTTATGCTATAACTCACCTCTTCCACTGCCCGATGCAGGGGCCGCAGGCGTTAGCCAGGACCATGCCTCCAAACTCATCAAACACCTCCGACTGAAAAACACAAACCAAGTAACATCAACTTCTCGTCGCATCATAAGCGCGGATGTAGCGCAGATTTTTCTGCCCCCTCCTTTAAACTATAGTAATGCATGGGCTTTTTTTTTTTGCTAAAAAGGGGCTTAATTTTTATGCTCCCCCCCCCCTCCCTCAAGAGGGGTCAACATTTTTCACGTCCCCCCCCCCCCACAAACCCACCGCCCCTCATGCAACTAATAAATGAACACTTCCTAAGCCGATAAGCTGATAAGCCGACCCCCACTTTTGGTTAAACTATAATTTTCTTGAAAAACTCCCTTATACGCCGACCCCCATTTTCAGGCAATGCTATAAGCCGAATCAGGCCTGAAATCCCCTAAAAAAGTTTATCAGAGAAGTTCTTATTAATGAGGTGTGGTACTCACGATGCCGTCGCGTTCGATGGTGGCGCGGATCTGCTCGGACCCGGGGGTGATGGTGAAGGCAGCCTTAGCCTTGACGCCCTTAGCCATGGCCTGTTTAGCCAGACTGGCAGAGCGCGACATGTCCTCGTAACTGCTGTTGGTGCAGCTGCCGATCAGACCTGCAATACACGGGGGTTATTTTTAATTTAGCGTCCTTGGCAGGGTATGGTGATATATTTATTTCTAGAACAGTTAAATACAGGTCAACTAAAGGGGGTGAATCTTGTCCCGTTTTTATTTACCAAGGCTGAGATGTGGGCGTGATATTTTCAGGGTGGGGTGGGTGAAAGGTACAAGTTTGCTTCTCCTGAATTATCTATTGTACATTAAGCCTGATGGATAAACTGGTCTTGGACTTGCCTTCTTTGATTATTAGAGACAATGTCTAACTGGTATACTGGTTTTGTATTTGCCTACTTAGCCATTGGAGTTAACCTTTTAAGGGCAGTATTATGCCTTAATGCATCATGCCCTCGGTCGCCATGATGCATGAATGTAGGAGTTCAAGCATCATGGCAACCCTACAGAGTTGATACAATCCCAAAGTGTCAGCCTGATGCACCAATGCAGCACCAGTGAATTGCTCGCCAGGGATGCATTGGTGCATCGCAACAAAAAATGTGACATTTTAATGACATGCCTTCCTTAAAGGGTTAAACTCTTAGGGAGTGTTCATTTATTAATTACAGGGGGGGTGGGGAGATTTAGCGCGGAGGGGCGAAAACTTTCTACGCCCCCCCTCAAGAGCGCGTGGAGTGTTTTGCGCCCCCCCCCCTCGCCCAAGGGGGCGAAATTTTTTTGCCCACCCCCCTTTGAACTATAGTAACGCGTGGGCTTTTTTGCTAAAAAGGGGCTACATTTTTTACGCCCCCCTCAAGACAGGTCAGAATTTTTTACGCCTCCCCCCCCTCAGGAGGGGTCGGAAATTTTTACCCCTCCCCCCAAATCCACCACCCCTCCCTGTAACTAATAAATGAACACTCCCCTAGAGGGTTAGTGGTGCTGTACTTGCCTACTTTGATGTCGAGTGGCCAGCCCCTCTCGGTGGCACGGGCAGCCATCTGTGAGATTGGAGTACCCAGGTCGGGTGTGAAGGGACCGTTGATGTGCGGCTCAAGCTGCAGCAAACAAGGGGTCCGTTTATACACAGGGTTTTGTTACTGCTGATTTCTATAAGCCCATTATATTCTCAAACAAGGGATTCAGCTTATAGGGTTCTAACACGTTCCTCCAGTGGAGCCTCACGATGGAGGCAGCCATCTTGTAGGACACCAAATCTCATGCCCACTCTCATCCTAAGAGTGAGATTCCATGAGATTCCCATTGTCTCTGGCCAGTGTATCAGTGTTAACTTAGGGTAGATAGTGGAGATAAGGGCTGCACAGGTGTGAAGTAGCTCCACTCAGTCATGGTTCAGTGATTCACCCTTCACTCTCCACACAGATCAGGGTTGCCACCAACAAGGAAGTTTTAAATTCCCTGACTTTTCCCTGACGTAATATCAAATTTCCCTGACAGTCGCGACATAAGCCCCATGTTTTTAAATGCCCTCCAACTATGAATATGCACTCCTTTTAAAGTTTATCTTCTACTTAGCCAGTGGTCATTATGTAACAACAGGGGATTTTGAGTATTGCGTGCGTGCACAATTTTCGTCCCCTCCTTCTTGAGGATTTAGATTTTTTCTCCCTTAGAATCTTGGAAAAGTACAGACTTTTTGAAAGAAAACAGGCGACTTTTTTTGGCATTTCAATGATTTTCCCTGACAAAATATTATTTTCCCTGACGTTTTCAGAATTTTTCATTTTCCCTGACATTTTGCTAAAAAATCTGAAATTCCCTGACATTTCCCTGACCTGGAACAAAAAATATTTTCCCTGACATTTTCCCTGACAGTGGCAACCCTGCAGATGTTTGGCCACTCTCCAAGCAGAATTCAATTCTTTAATTGAGGCAATCTGCTTTTTCTTTTCTCATTTTTTGAGTCACATTCAGCCCAGTGCTTATCCAACTGCTGCTAGGACCTATTCATAATTTATCATTGTAACTGACCAATCAGAGAGCAGAGCCTCAGAGTATTTCACATCTGAATTTCATGACTGCTTATTGAGAGGTCCCACTGTTAGAAAAAAGTTGTGTTCCGGTATCCCGGCCGACCCTACATTTTAGGGGCCGACCATTATTTTTTTGCATAATTTTTGAGAAAATTTAGGACATTTTTGGCAATTTTACTACTTAAAAACTAAAATTTAAGCCTCAGGCCTTCATTTATATATTATCAGAGAGAGCTACAGGTGTATATTGTATATGCGGTGCTCACCGTGTCGAGGTTGATCTCGATGACGCGGTCGTATTTACAGTTCTTGTCAGCACTCAGCAGAGACGTAGCTACCTCTGTAGCAGCTGATGCCACGCCTACAACACAAAACACAAACATTTAGCCACAAAATTATTTCATTTGTTTAATTTAAATAAAACTGATACACCTCCATGCTATTTTAGTGATACTGGGCTTGATGCATGACTTCCCCGGTACCCGGTACCGAGGGGAGGTCAGACATTAGGCTTGGGAGAGTGAGAAAATTTTCACCAAAAAATGATATCCATTGATACTGAAACAGGGTTGCCACTAATTTTCTGTCGCAGGTTTAACTGATACTTAACTGACAATATTTTAATTAACTGACACGTTTAGTACCATTAATTCTGGGGATTCAGCATTTTTAGCATAATAGCATACCCAGATTTTTTTTTTAATCTAGAGGTGAAATAATTTACATTCCATACATTTTGCTGGCCATAATTTAAAATATATAGCGGTTTAAAACTATATCTATTTAAGAGTAACACCAATGTTAACTAAGGGAGTGGGCTATGTCTGTATAACATGTTATTTGATTATTGTATTTCCATTACATCTTGTGTTCAAATTTTCCAAATTGTAATTTTGACCCAAAATATGGATTCTACACCCTAGGAAACCCTAAGATCCATGTATTACACAAGCAAATCAGACAATCTTGAGTTTCTGGTGGCCATCTTGGAATTTCCCAAATTGTAATTTTGACCCAAAATATGGATTCTACACCCTAGGAAACCCTATAATCAATGTATTACATATGCAAATCAGACAATCTTGAATTTTTGGCGGCCATCTGGGCAGCCATCTTGGAATTTTCCAAATTGTAATTTTGACCAAAAATATGGATTCTACACCCTAGGAAACCCTATAATCAATGTATTACATATGCAAATCAGACAATCTTGAATTTTTGGCGGCCATCTTGGCAGCCATCTTGGAATTTTCCAAATTGTAATTTTGACCCAAAATATGGATTCTACACCCTAGGAAACCCTAAAATCCATGTATTACACAAGCAAATCAGACAATCCTGAATTTTTGGTCGCCATCTTGGCAGCCATCTTGGAATTTCCCAAATTGTAATTTTGACCCAAAATATGAAATCTACACCCTAGGAAACCCTAAAATCCATGTATTACACAAGCAAATCAGACAATCTTGAGTATTTGGCGGCCATCTTGGCAGCCATCTTGGAATTTCCCAAATTGTAATTTTGACCCAAAATATGGATTCTACACCCTAGGAAACCCTAAGATCCATGTATTACACAAGCAAATCAGACAATCTTGAGTTTCTGGTGGCCATCTTGGAATTTCCCAAATTGTAATTTTGACCAAAAATATGGATTCTACACCCAAGGAAACCCTATAATCAATGTATAACATAAGCAAATCAGACAATCTTGAAATTTTGGCGGCCATCTTGGAATTTCCCAAATTGTAATTTTGACCAAAAATATGGATTCTACACCCTAGGAAACCCTATAATCAATGTATTACATAAGCAAATCAGACAATCTTGAATTTTTGGTGGCCATCTTGGCAGCCATCTTGGAATTTCCCAAATTGTAATTTTGACCCAAAATATGAAATCTACACCCTAGGAAACCCTAAAATCCATGTATTACACAAGCAAATCAGACAATCTTGAGTATTTGGCGGCCATCTTGGCAGCCATCTTGGAATTTCCCAAATTGTAATTTTGACCCAAAATATGGATTCTACACCCTAGGAAACCCTAAGATCCATGTATTACACAAGCAAATCAGACAATCTTGAGTTTCTGGTGGCCATCTTGGCAGCCATCTTGGAATTTCCCAAATTGTAATTTTGACCAAAAATATGGATTCTACACCCAAGGAAACCCTATAATCAATGTATAACATAAGCAAATCAGACAATCTTGAAATTTTGGCGGCCATCTTGGAATTTCCCAAATTGTAATTTTGACCAAAAATATGGATTCTACACCCTAGGAAACCCTATAATCAATGTATTACATAAGCAAATCAGACAATCTTGAATTTTTGGTGGCCATCTTGGCAGCCATCTTGGAATTTCCCAAATTGTAATTTGGACTCAAAATATGGATTCTTCACCCTAGGAAACCCTAAAATCCATGTATTACACAAGGAAATCAGACAATCTCGAGTTTCTGGCGGCCATCTTGGCAGCCATCTTGGAATTTCCCAAATTGTAATTTTGACCCAAAATATGGATTCTACACCCTAGGAAACCCTAAAATCCATGTATTACACAAGCAAATCAGACAATCTTGAGTTTCTGGTGGCCATCTTGGAATTTCCCAAATTGTAATTTTGACCCAAAATATGGATTCTACACCCTAGGAAACCCTAATGTAGGCCTACATTGATAAAATTGCTATTGACCTATCCACATCGGTAAAATTGGCTATAGCCAGTACAGGCCTAGCACCAGCACCCCCCCCCCCCCCCCTTTAAATGGCCTTGGCTACAGTTATAGAAGCCGGGTATAGTAGGCCTACATTGATAAAATTGATATGGACCTATCCACCTCGGTATCCCCCCCCCCCAGTATAGGCCTAGCACCAGCCCACCCCCCCCCCTTTCAATAGCCTAGGCCAAGTTATAGTAGCCCGGGTAGTAGGCCGGGTAGTAGGCCTACATTGATAAAATTGATATGGACCTATCCAGCTCGGTACCCCCCCCCCCCAAACACACACACACACCAGGGGCGGATCCCCCCCCCCCCTATTTTGCTGTACATTTTAATTTAGATGGTTCAACAACCCCAATGCTGTAGGTATTACGGCACCCCCACATTCTCAAATTCCTGGATTCGCCACTGCACACGATCTCTAAGGCTGCCAAGGCTGTCTACCCAGACTGGGCCAGAGTGTGTCTTACGTCAGAGCAGACTGAGCGCGGGAAAGACAGAGCTGCGTCCCCACGCCGCAGAGCCTATGCTGGGAGAGTGAGAGACTGACATACATCACTATGGTAACCTTAGCGCAGGCCGGCACAGGCCAGACTCTTTCAGAATTATAGATGGAATCTCAAATACCGTATTCGACGTAACATACATAGGCCCTACTAATTAATAAGCGCCCTGGCCTGGGCGGCCTGTTATCGCCCCAAAACGGACCTCTGTAAACCCATTGATCGAAGAACGACCTAACACAGCACATTGCGCACTTTAGGCTCCCAATTATCTACCATTATGGACCTCTTCAAGCCAATTTCGGGGGCAAATAAGACCTTTATCTACCTCAATCCTCTCATTTCAGTCACGGCTTTGCACAAACAGACGACACATGTTGACTGGCCGCCATTTTGATGACTCATTCAGTTCGGGACTTCTGTGCTTTAGTAATTAAATCAATACGACTTTAAATAGGAATATTTATTTTACACTTGGTTTTACGGTAGACGTGATACGCAGCGGGCGGAGTACTACACGGCAGTACCGATAGGGGTCACTAACTTGCTTCCCACCGTTCGAATATTACCTAAGCATCTAAGGCTATAAATAGAACACAGGGGCGCCAGTGGCCAGACAGACGTCCGGGGTTTGCAGCTAGCTGCTATGGCAAGCCAAATGTTCACTCCTGAAATCGCATATAATCAGGGGTAGACACTAACATTTCAGACCATGGGCCACCCAGGCCCGCAAATAAAACTGTTGGCCCGGGATTTCTAACAAAAGTTGTACATAGGCCTATATAGCCTAGGGGAGACCGGGGCAAAACGGACCCCCCCCCCCCCACAATCATAATTCCTATGGTGAAACCCCATAGAAATGATTAACAAATGTAAAAACAACCATGCTTGGCCCTGGGCTAAAAAACTATTAGAATGATGAGACATGCTTGTGCCTCTACATGGGTACCCACAATTTTGGCCGTGTCGCCGTGTCGATTTTAAGCAGTAGGGCAGTGGCATTGTGTCGAATTTTAGGTATATAGGAACTTAGAGAAAACCCCCTGTGGGTCGATTTTTATCACCGATTTTCCTGTGTCCGTCGATTTTTAAAATGGCCTAAAAGGGCCGTGTCGCCGTGTCGCCCGTGTCGAATTTAACCCATGTAGAGGCACATGCTTACCAGAATATAAAATTGTTTCTTACAAGCCAATTTTTATTTTGGGGGTATTTTGGGATTTTTGGGGGTTTTGGGGAATTTTCCCTAAATGTGGGGGAATTTTTATTGAAATGCATGATATTCAATGGTCATAATAAGAAGATAGATAATGGTCATTCATGACACAAAATAAATACCTAAAGAACTGAGTAATAGTCAATCATTGTACCAATAGAATAGTTTTGATGAGTTCTTTACGATAGAAAACTTTAAAAGTTATTTTAGATTGATCTATATCTTACAATTATAGGAGGGGTCTCGGATCTTACATAAAGGCCTTTTTTTTGCTCCCCCCCCCCTCCGAGGGGTCCAAATTTTTTACACCCCCCCTCCCCTATGAAGGAGTCTCAATCTTTTAGCCCCCCCCCCCAAAAAAAAACCCACCACCGCCGCTGTTGTTAAAAATGACTATAGAAGTCACAAGCAAACATGTTATGATTTTAATTTAGTGTCCCAATTCTCCAAGGGCTCCCCTATATAAAAATTGGTGATGTTATGGCCTTCCATAGTATGCTTCGCGTCTTGAAAGTTTATCGAAGATCGCGATGTCGCTGAATATGAAAATTATGTGAAGCAATTGCATAGTTTACATCAAAATATTGTTTTGATGGAGAGTATTTTGAACAAACTAAGGACATATATTATCACCATTTTTTGTATAGAATACAACTGAAAAAGAATCAAAGTGTTACAGTGTTGCAATCATGTCCAAAATTAGCTTCTCCAAACATTCACTTTTTTGGGGGGAGAATCTCTTTTTTTTCTCACTTTTTCAAAGAAATCTCTTATTTTATGTCATAAAACTTCTTTTTTCCCCATTTCTATTGTGAGATACAGATTCCTGAAGTGTTTTGCAAGAGAATGCACTAGCTCTGAAAGATAACATGATAATGCATAAAGGTGAAATAGATGAGAGAAAAGACATCTGCACGAAAAAACAGGGTGACTATATAAGAGTGGGCTTGACCTAGTTTCACAGCGTTACAGAGAACATAGCCCACTCCAAATATATCGTTACACCACTATAGCATCTCAATTTTCTATGTAGTAAAATAAAGGGAGGGGTTACTTGTTATAGCATTTCATTCCACTATATTCGTTCAATAGGCCTACATAGGCTGTACATGGCCCTGCATGGGGCGACTATAGGCCTAGGCCTACTAGTATTTAGGACCCTATCGGTAGGCCTATAATGAAATATTATTAGCCTATAATAACAGAAGTAGCGGCGTGAGCATCTAATTATAAAGTTAATGCCCTAGTACATGAAATACAATGTCCCATCCTATCCTACCATAGTGTAGGCCTACGCAGTTTCATCAGTCTCTAGTTTTCCATAAAAACAAATTCTAGCCTAGTGTGCATAATTCCATGCGCACATCTTGTAGTACATTATAAATGCTACTGCTACTAGCCTAGGACCCAGTCTTTAATAGGACACGGGCCTAAACAGCTAGCCTACTGCTAAATGGTATTAGGGACATTTAGCAACCACGTAAAAGCTCATAAAACGCAGACGTAGCAGTGATGAAGGCAAAGGCTACGTCTGTGTTAAATGAGCTACGTCGGGTTTGCTAAAGGTCCCTATTAGGTGACGGTACTAAGACTCCACAGCGACTTGCCTAGCAACCAGGCAAGTGCCTAGCAACCAGGCAAGTCGCCTCAAGTTAGTGTAATACGGTAGCCCCTCTCAAATACCCACAGTATTGCATGCCTGTCAATCACCAGCCTTCACGGCGCAGTGGTTATTGCGCTCGCCTCTTGTGCGTCGGGCCCCCGGTTCGAATCCCGGCCGTTTTTGACGTTTTACACAAGGTTCGTTTTTGCAGCTTAGCTGCGTCTGTGATGCGCCCACACTCGTACCCAAAGACATCGGCGAGGCCGTTAGGCCGAGTGTCTCTGGGACACCCTGATTATCATATTGCGCTAGTTCCTGGACTTTACATTCTCCCATCAAGTACCAGCGTGCTAACGACCTTCACCTTGGCCGGGCACATGGAAATTCAAAACATTTCGGAATTAGAAGCTATTCCACATTGTCATGTCGTAGAATATTAGGTAATCGATGTAAATTTGATGACATGTCAATGCCAAACAAGATAGATCTTATGAAATTGCTTTGTATATTCCTGAAAAGCTGTTGAACTTGGGCATTGAATCCATGTGGCCACAGCCATGTTGACAAACAGGCCGTAGGACAGCTGCTTTTCAAATCCACCAGAAAATAATCCCAAACATATCCAGCTGTTCATTCCTAAATATCATCCCAATACACATGGCCTAAATTTCCCCTGTATAAACAGATATTACCTGATATATTCAAATATATTTGATAAGTTTCCTTGACTAAAAATAGCGTAGAATACAGAGGTCGTTCTGATGTGAATCGTGGCATGTCCCAGTGCCACTAGGCTTTGCCTAGCGGCACTGGAATCGAGTGTGTGATGCGCCATCTTGTTTACAAGTTTCACAATTTAACAAAAAAAGCTTTGGTAAGGTAAGATATATTTGGATAATGATAACAAAAACACAATTCTCCACTGCCATGAATATTGGCGGATACTAGTGTAGAACAATATCTCTGCTGATATTGTATTAAAGGAGAAATCGGGAGTTTTTTAGATACTTCCCCTATCCAAAAATGAAGGATGACCGCGTTATGAACGTTGGTCCCAAGTATTTCTTCTTTCTACTGACAAAATACCATGATTTTCAATTAAAATTCGCATCAAAATGATTGTACAGATGTTAAGAGTAATAGGCTGGTCATGTTTTTGTGTTCAGACTTGTAGAAATATGAGAAAAATACATTTGCATGGATGAAACGTAATGCGCACAAAGTCATGAAATACACATTCAGGAATTTGCTTTAAGTCCTATTTCACAAAACTTTTTAAAACTTTTTTTTAATGGTTATCTCATGCACAGACAACATAGAAAACAAAACATAATACATCTTAAGGGGTAGAAGAATAATTGTTTGTCTGTTTTGATGTAAACAGAAACGAAGCATTTTTTCCATAGAAAACAGTGCAATGACGGGCCCGAACTGGGACCAAATATGGCCAAATCAGCGAGAAATGGAGCGTTCTCACCATACAAAGTGGTTTATATCATTTCTTTCATTAGAATATTTAATTCTAAGTCAATAGAAAGTGAAATACGACTAATATATACATTATGTGTCAATTCTAGGATTGAAATGTGATATTTGATGATGATATGAGAGAAAAAGTGAAATGGATGAACCCCCCTACAGAGGGAGGGCTACTCCATTATAACGTTATAATAGTGATAGATTGAGTTAGCGTGATAGGGTAACCCCTCCCAATAAATGCCAGCCTTTCAGGAAGATATCAAACTGGAAACTTAACTGGTCGTTATAATGCATTCATGCTACATGACGACAAAACAGCATAGTGCATTAAAGCATTGCGTGGCCTTTAAATGGTTATATTGAGCCTTACCGTCCAATGGGTGGCTACTAGGTAGTCTGCCATGTTCTATATGTGACCTACTTACTGGCTGTGTGACCTACTTACTGCATGCATGACCTACTTACCTTCACGCTGGGTGGCTACCAGGTAGTCGGCCATGTTGTGTGTGACCTACTTACTGGCTGTGTGACCTACTTACTGTCTGTGTGACCTACTTACCTTCACGCTGGGTGGCTACCAGGTAGTCGGCCATGTTGTGTGTGACCTACTTACTGTCTGTGTGACCTACTTACTGTCTGTGTGACCTACTTATTAGCTGTGTGACCTACTTACTGCATGCATGACCTACTTACCGTCGCGCTGGGTGGCTACCAGGTAGTCGGCCATGTTCTATGTGTGACCTACTTACTGGCTGTGTGACCTACTTACTGTCTGTGTGACCTACTTACTGCATGCATGACCTACTTACTGCATGCATGACCTACTTACCGTCTCGCTGGGTGGCTACCAGGTAGTCGGCCATGCGGCTGTTGAAGGGGAAGACGGAGGTGGTGGCCCCGATCTCTGCCCCCATGTTACAGATGGTGCCCATGCCGGTGCAGGAGACAGAGTCCACTCCCTCCCCAAAGTACTCCACAATGGCGCCCGTGCCGCCCTTCACTGTCAGGATGTCGGCCACCTTGAGGATCACGTCCTTGGGGGACGTCCAGCCGCTCAGCTTACCTGTCAGGTGCACGCCAATCACCTACAGACCAGGAGAGTGGGACATTTAGTTTATCATTTCTTAATTTAATATTTCGAGGTTTCTTTTATACGGTGAATCCCCTCAGGTGCATTGAAAATTACCCGATTATTTTAATTATGAAGGGGAAATAAATTAAGATTCTAACGAGCCCTAGGCAATACGTGAGTGCTAGGGGGACAGGCAGGGAGAGAGTGGTACATTTAGTTTATCATTTTTAATTTAATATTGCGAGTTGTTTTTTTATACGGTCAATCCCGTCAGGTGAACCCCCAATCACTTACAAAGTGAGGTTTACATTTACTTTTATTATTTCTTAGTTATTGTGATTTTCTTTTTTATACAGTGAAATATGTAAGGAGGACTGATATCAGGAACTTCCTGCTATAGGAACACGTTGCCATTGCCAAAATTGTCCTTTCTCTCTTTATTTAGTATTGGTTATATGGAGCTTATAAGGAGCAAATTTGGCTGGTCAAACGGCTCACCCTCAGCTGTTCCCCTCACCCTCAGCTGCTCCCCTCACCCTCAGCTGCTCCCCTCACCCTCAGCTGCTCCCTCCCCTCACCCTCAGCTTCTCCCCTCGCCCTGAGCTTCTCCCCTCACCCTGAGCTGCTCCCCTCATCCTGAACTGCTCCGCTCCCCCTGAGCTGCTCCCCTCACCCTCAGCTGCTCCCTCACCCTCAGCTGCTCCCTCACCCTCAGCTGCTCCCCTAACCCTCAGCTGCTCCCCTCATCCTGAGCTGCTCCCCTCACCTTGAGCTGCTCCCCTTACTCTGAGCTGCTCCCCTCACCCTGAGCTGCTCCCCTCACCCTCAACTGCTCTCTTCACCCCCAGCTGCTCCCCTAACCATCAGCTGCTCCCCTCACCCTCAACTGCTCTCTTTCACCCCCAGCTGCTCCCCTAACCATCAGCTGCTCCCCTCATCCTGAGCTGCTCCCCTTGCATGAGCTGCTCCCACACCCTCAGCTGCTCCCCTCACCCTCAGCTGCTCCCCTCACCCTCAGCTGCTCTCCTCACCCTGAGCTGCTCTCCTCACCCTGAGCTGCTCCCTCACCCTGAGCTGCTCCCTCATCCTGAACTGCTCCCTCATCCTGAACTGCTCCCTCCCCCTCAGCTGCTTCCCTTACCCTTAGCTGCTCCCCTCACCTTGAGATGCTCCCCTTACTCTTAGCTGCTCTCCTCACCCTGAGCTGCTCCCCTCACAGTCAGCTACTCCCCTCATCCTTAGCTGCTCCCCTCATCCTCAGCTGCTCCCCTCACCCTCAGCTGCTCTCCTCACCCTCAGCTGCTCCCCTCGCCCTCAGCTGCTCCCCTCATCCTGAGCTGCTCCCCTCACCCTCAGCTGCTCCCCTCATCCTGAGCTGCTCCCCTCACCCTCAGCTGCTTCCCTTACCCTCAGCTGCTCCTCTCATCTTGAGCTGCTCCCCTCACCCTCAGCTGCTCCCCTCACCCTGAGCTGCTCCCCTCACCCTCAGCTGCTCCCCTCACTCTGAGCTGCTCCCCTCACCCTGAGCTGCTCCCCTCACCCTGAGCTGCTCTCTTACACTCAGCTGCTCTCCTCACCCTTAGCTGCTGCCCTCACCCTCAGCTTCTCCCCTCGCCATGATCTACCCCCTCACCCTGAGCTGCTCCCCTCACCCTGAGCTGCTCTCTTACCCTCAGCTGCTCTCCTCACCCTCAGCTGCTGCCCTCACCCTCAGCTGCTCCCCCCACTCTCAGCTGCCCCCCTCACCCTCAGCTGCTGCCCTCACCCTCAGCTTCTCCCCATATCCTGAGCTGCTCCCCTCGCCATGAGCTGCTCTCTTACCCTCAGCTGCTCTCCTCACCCTCAGCTGCTGCCCTCACCCTCAGCTGCTCCCCCCACTCTCAGCTGCCCCCCTCACCCTCAGCTGCTGCCCTCACCCTCAGCTTCTCCCCTCATCCTGAGCTGCTCCCCTCGCCATGAGCTGCTCCTTCACCTTGACTGCCCCCCTCAAACTCTGCTGCTCGCTCCCCTGAGCTGCTCCCCTCACCCTGAGCTGCTCCCCTCACCCTGAGCTGCTCCCCTCCCCATGAGCTGCTCCCCTCATCCTCAGCTGCTCCCTCACCTTGAGCTGCTCCCCTCCCCCACAGCTGCTCCCCTCACCATGAGCTGCTCCCCTCATCCTCAGCTGCTCCCTCACCTTGAGCTGCTCCCCTCCCCCACAGCTGCTCCCCTCACCCTGAGCTGCTCCCCTCATCCTGAGCTGCTCCCCTGGCCTGAGCAACGAAATCCACGAAAATATGAAATATGTACAGCGCGAAATATAATACTTTGTTGATATCCTAAAGTTGTCTCACCTCGGGACATTTCAGCTCCCAGGGGATGTTGGCCATCACGTCTACAGCGTCCGCTCCTCCTACTCCGATACACAGACCGCCCAGACCACCTGCACACAACAGGATAACACTTCATTTACCGTAAAACCTCGCGTATAAGCCGCGGTTTGTACGTGAATCAGATCGCCAGTGCGGCTTATAGGATCGGCACAGAGTCAGGGTGCGGCTTATACACGAGTTTTTGCTCCTATAGTACAGCATAAAAGTCACCAGAATCAGATCGCTGGTGCGGCTTATAGGATCGGCCCAAAGTCGGGGTGCGGCTTATACGCGAGTTAGGCTTATACGCGAGGTTTTACGGTAGTCTCTTATACATTACCTTTTAAAGGAAGCATAACGCTTAGGCCAAACCAAAAAAGGATTGGTATATGGATTTCGCGCATCTTAATTTCAGAATTTGTCAATGGAATTCACTGACCTCCTTTTTTTTACATCGATTTTTTTTTTAAAAACCTTTCTGTCTTGATTTCCGCAGATGTACCAATAAGTTTTTTTTTAGCCATGGGTTCTGTAGGAACTTTTGTCAGGGACTTGGCTTTAAGAAAAAGTAAATTGATTGCTCGCTTCATTTTTTATTTTTTACCCAAATCCATTGACAAAAAGAATTCTTAAAGAATGAAAGAAAAAAAGGATTTCACTCACTGGCACCATTTTTTTTAAAGTGAAATCCACTAACCAACTTTTTTTTTTGTGGCCTTATTACATCGAATACAGTAATGCATTATACTCTATGAGAATGCAATGAAACAAGCCAAGCAATATTTCTTTTAATTAATCTCAATCTTAAATCTTATAGACATACACTGTGTTAGTTAAGAGGCTATGTGTAGCGTGCATGACCTACCTCCGTTGGGGGTATGACTGTCGGTGCCGATCATCAGCAGACCCGGGAAGGCGTAGTTCTCCAGCACAATCTGCACAAAAACAACCACATTCAACATTTCCTCGTTTCAGCCAGCTCTTTTAAGCAAAACTCATTTATTTCAAAGTATTAAGGAACAATAGATCCATGTGATGTTTTCATTTGATACTGAAGCAAAAGCATGTAGTTAAGCTCTTTAATTGTCCAAAAAGTCTATTAGGTTCTTTTGTGCAGGTATTATCACCATTGTCATGTGTGACTACTGCTTAAGCATTTAAGGATGGCTGTCATTAAAAGATGACATTTGTCGTCATGATGCACCAATGCAGCCCTGGTGAGTAACTTGCTGGTGCTGCATTGGTGCATCATGCCAACCCTTCGGAAGTGTCTCAATCCCATAGGGCTTTAGTGCATCATGCCCTTGGTCGGTATGATGCATGAATGCAGCCCTCGCGAGTTACTCGCCAGGGCTGCATTCATGCATCATGACGACCATCATGATGCATTAAGGTATTATGCCGTCCTTAAAGGGTTAAGCATTTATACAAACTGTATTAGACCTCATTTTTAGACTATAGAATGCTAAAAATTTGTCAAATGTTGAGCTCATATGAAGTCTATACTCCTAGAAACTTATTTACTATACAATAATATTTTTTACTAAATGTGTGGTTACTAGGTCTAATATATACATGTAGTACTCCAACAGAAAAGCAGTGGGGTTATCATGAGTACAGACCTGGTGGATGATGCCGCTGCCGGGTTTCCAGAAACCCACTCCGTACTTGGCACCTGAGGTAGCCAGGAAGTCATATACCTCCTTGTTCAGGTCCTACAACAACAGTTTTTTGTTTTTTTTAATTGGTTTTAATAATTGATTTTAATTAAATTTTCATTGATTTAGTTGAGACTTAAAAAAGATACTGTAAGGCCCCACTCATCACATAGATTTTTCAGGATTTTTAGGATTTTCCCATTAATATGAATACCCATAAGTTAGAGCTGGGTGATTCAAATTAGAGATGAGGTTTTATTAACTTACATTGTAGTTAAATACATTTTACAAAAGAATTTTGCATAAAAGCTCAGTACTTTTAAAGAGGCAACTAAAATAAAGACTACAGAAGTACACTTTACAGTGCGAGTTTTATAACAATAATATATTAAACTTCTGGTAAGTTTTATTTCTCCTACCTTTGCTTTGGCGAGATCCTTGGCTCCCCCTACGTGTGCCTCTATCAGGTGATCGCAGTGGATGGAGGAGGGTACGGCCACCTTGGGCAGGCCGCTAGAGATGAACTGCAGCATGGCCATCTGAAACACAACAAGTACACGTACCGTGAAACCTCGCGTATAGGCCGCAGCTACCGTGAAACCTCGTGTATAGGCTGCAGCTAGTGCGCGAATCAAATCGCTGGTGCGGCTTACAGGATTGACCCAGAGTCTGGGTGCAGCTTATCAAGGATGTGATTTGAAAATTGTCACGTTTTTCTTCTAGGAAAAATATTGTAGGGCCAAAAATAATTGAGGGTTTTCAGAAAATTCAGAACTTGTAGAATTGAGAGCAGACCCCCCCCCCCCTCCTGTGAAAAAAAATCTCCATAGATCTGGGAAAATCAGGAGCGTCGATTTGTCACTTTCCGAAAATAAGGTGCGCGAAATCCATTGACCAACTTTTTTTTTTGGTGTGGCCCAAAGTAGAAGAAATCACATCCCTGAACTTATACAAGGGTTTTTGCTAACTATGATACAATCCTAAAGTCACCATAATCAGATCGCTGGTGCAGCTTATGATCGGCACAAAGTCTAGGTGTGGTTTATACGCAAGTTAGGTTTATATGCGAGGTTTTACGGTAGTTAACCCGGCTTCATGCTACTATAAGGCTGATACATTTCCTAAACCGTCAGAGGGTTCCCACTATTTTCCGACTCAATTTTAACTGACTTTTACCTGACAAATTATCCTTTCAACTGACAAGTTTAGTACCGTCATTTCCCGCATATTGCACTTTCCCCCTGTAACTGCACCCAGAAATTTAGGAAAATCTGGAAGTTAAATTGCTCAGAATATTTTTTAACTGACCTTTTTTTCAAAATCTAGAAAATAACTGACAAAATATGATAATTTCTTTTCCAACTCACTTTTAAAGCAAACAAAACAAAAGTGACTTTTAACTGATGTAGCAATGCAGCACCGGCGAGAAACTCACTGGGGATGGATTGGTGCATCATGACGACAAATGCCACCCTTTAGCATCATGCTATCCTTAAATTATTAGAGTATAGATTTCTAAACAAGAAAGCTGTGTCACTGGGGGCTTCCTCACCCCTCCTTTATAATATAGCGCATACTTGTGCGGTATGGATGTATTATTTAACCCAGGCTGATTAAAAGCTACCCTCATGGTCGTGACGACATAATGGTTACCTGTCTGTGCTGTAGATACACCGGGCACATTGTATGTCCAGTCTATAGAGGATCATGGTAACCTTTTAATGCCTGCATTTAATTTTTTTGAAATACAATATTTACTATGATTAAGTATAGGAAGCTCCGTAGTCAATGCCCCCATTGAATACAATGTGACCTTATTCAATGGGCTAAGAAAAAAGGCTTTCCTTCATTAAATGGCTTCAAATAAAAAAACAAGCACAAATGCCAACTACATTGATACAGTCTCCGATGTATTTCACTTGTGGGGGCTGGGGCGCATACTGCCCCAGCTCCCACAACTGTGCCTCTACATGGGTACCCACAATTTTGACCATGTCGCTGTGTCGATTTTTAGCAGAAGGACTGTGTCATCGTGTCGATTTTTAGTCATATAAGAACTTAAGAGAAAAACCCCTGTGGGTCGATTTTTAGCCCTAATTTTCCTGTGTCTGTCGATTTTTAAAAGAACCCAAAAGGGCCGTGTCGCTATGTCGCCCGTGTCGATTTTTACCCATGTAGAGGCACACAACTTCAACGTGACAAGTGAAATACATCAGAGACGGTATCAATGGGCGTTGGCATTTGTCTATATTATATTTTACTGCGCTGTGCTTCTTTGGTTTAGCTGTACAGTAGCAGTGTAGTTTAACGTCCCACTGACTATGCAGGTGAGACTTACTCAAGTTTCAGTTTTTCACAAGTGCTCTTACAAATTACATACTTGAACAGTACTAGGAGGTTTGGGGGCATGCCCCCCAAGAAAATGTTGAAAATCTAGAAGCCAAATGGTGCAATTCCATGGTGTTCTGGTCGGTTGATACTTCTAAGCCCCATCCCTCCACCCCTACATAAAGAAATTTCTCATTCGATCTGGATGAATCTCAGGAAATCTCCTGATAAAGATAAAAACCTTGAAATCCAGAGTTTCCTTGGCCATTTGAGAGCTCTGAGAGTTAGGGATGTCATTGGTATCGAATTTTACAGGTTATCAGTTATTCACTATTTTGGTGTCGATATGGATAATATATCAGTTAATAGGTATATAAGAAAAAGAGAAAGGTTTAACATAGGAAAGCATTTTTGTGTCTTGAAATAACTAAGAAAAGATATGCAGAGTAGGATAGGATGGTGGTCAGTGACTCTTTTTATTTAGAAATATGCCTTCATGAATATTTGAGAATTTAAAATTTAAAAAAAAAAAAATTTAATTAAAAAAAAAAAAAATTAAATTAAAAATCAATAATAATCCAAGTTGGCGGCGTATCGATACCCAGAGATTGTCGATTCGGTTATCAGATACATAAAAAATAGCGATGTATCGATACCTGTGATACCAATGACATCCCTACTGAGAGAGCATGTACGTACCTGAGCGGTGGTATAGTAGTACATTATAACCTGTATGTATAGAGAGCATGTACGTACCTGAGCGGTGGTATAGTAGTACATTATAACCTGTATGTATAGAGAGCATGTACGTACCTGAGCGGTGGTATAGTAGTACATTATAACCTGTATGTATAGAGAGCATGTACGTACCTGAGCGGTGGTATAGTAGTACATTATAACCTGTATGTATAGAGTGCATGTACGTACCTGAGCGGTGGTATAGTAGTACATTATAACCTGTATGTATAGAGTGCATGTACGTACCTGAGCGGTGGTATAGTAGTACATTATAACCTGCATGTATAGAGAGCATGTACGTACCTGAGCGGTGGTATAGTAGTACATTATAACCTGTATGTATAGAGAGCATGTACATACCTGAGCGGTGGTATAGTAGTACATTATAACCTGTATGTATAGAGAGCATGTACGTACCTGAGCGGTGGTATAGTAGTACATTATAACCTGTATGTATAGAGAGCATGTACGTACCTGAGCGGTGGTATAGTAGTACATTATAACCTGTATGTATAGAGTGCATGTACGTACCTGAGCGGTGGTATAGTAGTACATTATAACCTGTATGTATAGAGAGCATGTACGTACCTGAGCGGTGGTATAGTAGTACATTATAACCTGTATGTATAGAGTGCATGTACGTACCTGAGCGGTGGTATAGTAGTACATTATAACCTGTATGTATAGAGTGCATGTACGTACCTGAGCGGTGGTATAGTAGTACATTATAACCTGTATGTATAGAGTGCATGTACGTACCTGAGCGGTGGTATAGTAGTACATTATAACCTGTATGTATAGAGAGCATGTACGTACCTGAGCGGTGGTATAGTAGTACATTATAACCTGTATGTATAGAGAGCATGTACGTACCTGAGCGGTGGTATAGTAGTACATTATAACCTGTATGTATAGAGAGCATGTACGTACCTGAGCGGTGGTATAGTAGTACATTATAACCTGTATGTATAGAGTGCATGTACGTACCTGAGCGGTGGTATAGTAGTACATTATAACCTGTATGTATAGAGAGCATGTACGTACCTGAGCGGTGGTATAGTAGTACATTATAACCTGTATGTATAGAGAGCATGTACGTACCTGAGCGGTGGTATAGTAGTACATTATAACCTGTATGTATAGAGAGCATGTACGTACCTGAGCGGTGGTATAGTAGTACATTATAACCTGTATGTATAGAGAGCATGTACGTACCTGAGCGGTGGTATAGTAGTACATTATAACCTGCATGTATAGAGAGCATGTACGTACCTGAGCGGTGGTATAGTAGTACATTATAACCTGTATGTATAGAGAGCATGTACGTACCTGAGCGGTGGTATAGTAGTACATTATAACCTGTATGTATAGAGTGCATGTACGTACCTGAGCGGTGGTATAGTAGTACATTATAACCTGTATGTATAGAGAGCATGTACGTACCTGAGCGGTGGTATAGTAGTACATTATAACCTGTATGTATAGAGAGCATGTACGTACCTGAGCGGTGGCGTCCTGCATGGCCACACGGTCGGGGCGCAGACGGAGGTAGCTCTCGCCTCTCTCAATGTCCTGCAGCACACAACATGGAGGTTAGGTCTGTCTCTACTCAAGGTCAAGACAAGGTCAGGGCTCCCACAAAAATTTTCAGATTGAAATTCCATGACATTTCCATGACATTCCCTGACAAAAATCTCAATTTTCCATGACATTTATAACATTTTTATGGGGGTTGGGGGGTTTGGCCCCCAAGAAAATTTCAAAAAAAAGAGAAAAGAAGTGCGAGATTTCTAGGAGATTTTGTGACATTATTTCCATTCTTTTCATTTTCCATGACACATGGCAAATATTTACAAAATTCCATGACATTCCATGACTTTCCAGACAGCTTTCAAATTCCATGACATTCCATGACTTTCCATGACATGTGGGAACCCTGAAGGTCCACACAGACAAATTGACAGCATAGACAATAGCATTTCGGACATTTTAACGGAGGGGCTAACCAAACTGAGGAGAATCTTGTCATCTTTAGTATTGGGAACACTGAAAATAAATTATGTTAAAAAAGATGAAATACTGTATATGAAAAAGATAACTGCAAATTATTTTAATGAATACATGTTTTTTTTCACCATAGATCTATACATGTATATGCGCTATGTAAAAAACTTTCAGTTTGAGGCAAAACCTGTCAATTTACAACCTCGTTCAGCCCATGTGATCTTCTAAACACTAAGGATGCACAGCCTACTTTACCGATAGTTACTGACTAGGATGCAGCATTGCGGACCGGCGCCTTACCTGGGTGGCGGGGTCATCGAGATGGCTGTAGAGGATCTTCTCAGACAGAGTCAGGGGGCGGTTCAACCTGCAGCATACAACATCCACATACAGCTGTGTTACTGGTACAGGGGTAGACACTAACTTTATTAGCTGTGGGCCACCCGGGCCCGTAGCTTTAAAAATCTATGGCCCTGGATTTTCAGCTGTGGGCCAGAGACCACATTTTATTTATTTTAAAGAGAAAACCATATATATTTCTGATTTATCTATGTCAAAATGAGACCAAATTGCCTCAATTGCTCACATTTTTCTCTTTCCAACGACATATTACATGACTATACTCATCAAGTATATTCCTTCCAAATACTTTCAGGGTTCTCCACAGACTCAAAAATCACACTGCAACATCTGTTGCGCCAATGTTTCAAACTCACACCATGTAATGATTATTTTCGGTAAAAAGTGCTAAAATGGGGAAAACTTATCTGACGAATAAAATTTTTGGGGGTAACAATTGTTAAGATAGAAATAACTTTTGATCTAATTGATGGATTTTCAAAATTCAAAAACCTATAGATAGCTAAAATGACACCGGCGGTGATTTTGCTGTGATTTGATGCCGGCGGCAGTAAAAACGACGCCGGCGGCCCGCCGGTGTCATTGCAGTGTGGGGAGAACCCTGTACTTTGCAAAATTTCCTGTGGGCCACCGGGGCCCATGGGAGGGTTATTCTGAAGAAAACTGCAGGCCCGGACTCAAAATTACGGGCCATTGGCTCCCGGGCCAGCGTTAGTGTCTACCCCTGTTTGTACTCTGAACTCGTGTCATCAAAGAGACAATAAAAGACCAGGCAGGCACAAACACACTCGACACTTCACGGTTATCGGCTCTAAAATGACACCGTAAGTTTGTTGGCTCTGCATAAGTAATTGTAGATAACTAGCATTGTTTTACAAAATAAGTTTCTGGACAGTGTTGGAAAGTTGACCATCATTGTCATCAGGAATTTCATTGACCGTGAATTCTCAAGCATAAGGCGTTTTTCATGGCTTCAACCCGAATCAGACTAAATTTTAATTTGATACCTAACATGCCTTTATTGCCTATAAAGAATGCGGCTTTATACAAAGGTTTTCAGAAGTATACTAGAGTACTAAAGTCGCCATAATCAAAGCTTCTGGGCCGCTAATAGAATTTCCTCAAACTCAGGGTGTGTTTAGGCTAAAAAAAAAAAGAAGTTGTGTTCAGGTTACATGGGCCAAAAAAAATAGGGTAGGTAGGTCGATTTTTTAAACAAAATTTTTAAAGGATTTGGAGACCGAATTCCTCCCATTTTCGTATAATTTTATGAGAGAAACATTTTTCAATAAAAAAAATGTGTTTTTTTTGTAGAAAAAAACCACAAAAATGCCTTCCAAAAATAAATAAATAAAAATGTGGGTCGAGCCAGAGAAATAGGGTCGCTAGGGATACCTGAACACAACTTTTCTTTTTGGCCTTACAAGAGTGCTTGGATTGATAAACACAAGGCTTTATAGTAATTTTATTTTATCTAAAGGATGACGCGGGCTTACCTCTTCTTGACGACGGCCAGGTTGTCAAGCAGCTTCCCGTACGGCAGGAACTTATCCTGCTCGAACTTACTCATCGCCACCTGAATGGAAAATGGATGATATTTACTTATACATGGATAAAAGATTAAACATGAAGTTTAGTACAATAGTTTTTCTGCATTCACTTTCTTAAAATGGTCGATAGAGCTAAAATAGCATTCATGCAAGTAATTTGGAGTATATTCAGTACAAGAAATGACACTTTTCGAGCGGTGTTACAGTGATGAAAGTGACCAATCTTTAAATGTTCAAATGAATACTCCTGAATTCAGTTCTATACTAAGTACAGGACTTCGAGAAACAAAACTTGAATTAAGAGAAAGCCCTGTAAGAATTTGACTTTTATTTTTTTTGAAATACAAGATTTCCTATGCTTTAGCACTGAAGGCCGTATTCAATGCCCCCATTGAATACAATGTGGCCTGTTATCAATGGGCTGGGAAAATATTTCTTTTCTTCATTAAATGGCTTCAAATTAAAAATAAGCACAAATTCCAACTACATTGATACCGTCTCTGATGTATTTCACTCGTGGCGGCTGGAGCCATATCCCACTCAGCCCGCGGCTTCGTGGGATATGGCTCAAGCCCCCACTTATGCAATGCAACAGAGACGGTATCAATGGGCATTGGTATTTGTTTATGTACGCTGTCTGCGTCTTGGTTACTCAGGGGTAGACACTAACGCTGGCCCGGGAGCCAATGGCCCGTAATTTTGGGTCCGGGCCCGTAGTTTTCTTCAGAATTACCTTCACATGGGCCCGGGTGGCCCACAGGAAATTTTGCAAGATATTTGATAGAAATATAACTGATCAATATAGACATGTAATATGCCGTTGGAAAGAGAAAAATGTGAGGAAATGAAGCAATTTGGTGTCATTTTAACATTAGTAAATCAGGAATTTATATGATTTTCTCTTTGAAAAAAGTAAAATTTATTCCCTGGCCCACAGCCAAAAGTCCGGGCCCATAGATTTTTGGAGCTACGGGCCCGGGTGGCCCACAGCTGAAAAAGTTAGTGTCTACCCCTGGTTACTGACCTGGGCGGCGCCGCATGTTGCTGTGATGTGCAGCCCCCGGATCTGGCACAGGACCGAGGTGCTCTCCAGCACCTGCAAGTACAAGGTATCATACAATATCTAAAATACAACTACCGTAAATTCCCGCGTACTACCCGCGGGTTGTACGCGAACCAAACACAGCTTTCATTTGATACCAAACATGCCTATATAGGGTGCGGGTTATACGAGGGTTTTTATTATGATAGAACAGTACTAAAATATGAATTTTCAGATCCAAAAACGGGTTACAGGATTCTCCTAAGTTAGGGGTGCGGGTTATACGCGAGATGCGGGTTATACGCGGGAATTTACGGTACTTGTATTTCAACCACAACAGAAAATCACACTCCTATCACACAACTATTTGTTGAAATACACACTAAAGTAAAACATCATATTTTGATTTAAAAGTGACTTTTTTCTCTCTCAATATGATGGCGGGGGCAGGTATCCCTTTGTGACGAAGCAGTGCGCAGGCTTTGTTGTTGAAAACTTGTGAAATTTTTACCCCCCCCCCCTTCATGTTGCTAAAAAATGAGCACTCCCTAAGATTATAATCAATGATCAATAATGCATTAATCAATAGGAAGTTAAACAAACAAACCAAGGTCACATTCATCAATTCTAGCACACTTTTAATATAGAGCATATCTGTTGTATTGAGATCCGATATTGATAAGGATTCATCCGATTGCTTAACGTAAGGACTGGTCATCATCTAACAACGGTGGGAGGGTGGATTGTCGTGCGAGAAGCATCAGATTTTGTCTGACCCCAACCCCCCTTTCGACTATAGTAACGCTCCAGGTATTTTGTTGCCCCCATCCCCCCCCTTCATTTGAGGCATTCCCTTCACACAAATACTTGAGGCATTCCCTTCCCACACACCCATTTTGTTAACAATAAATGACCTCTCCCTTAGTAGTATATCGCTGGTGTAAGATTAGCAGGCGGCCCACCTGCTTATTCTAGGTACAGGTTGGGCAGGTCAGATAAGACAGTCCTTCACCCCTTGTCAACAGCATACAACGACCACTCCAGTCACACCTCCCGATAACTCTACTACCGACAGTCTACCTATCACTAGGTCTGGGTCCTAGTTTTTCAAGATTCAAGATTGGCTTTATTGACAAACGAGAAGTACATTTACGTCAGCGCCGGGTTGTTGGGAGATGGTTTACAAACAATGTTATAGATGTCTTTTACAAGGGCACATATATGTCTTACAACCTCTGGTCTGTCTTGCAGTTGGCAGTCAGGATCCATTGATAATACCTGCCTTAGTTGTTCATGGTTTTCTAGAGTTCTATATTCTTTAATGAGGCCACAGACTTTTTGCTCAAACACATTTCTTATATCACATAGATACCGTATTTGACGTAATAAGCGCACACCCCCTGATAAACGCACACACCCCGTTTTTGGCCAATTTTTATACTACAATTAACCAAAATATTTCAATTTTTGACACCAATTAAACTCTTAACTACTAAAAGCTGTCCATAATAATTTTTTAAGCGCACTCTGCGCTTATTACGTCGAATACGGTAAGTCGTTTTACATTCAAATAGAATATGCGGTACAGTTTGTGTCTTTAGTACAATCCGTATCAATGGGCTTTTTAGTTCTGTAACTTCTACTTAAGCTGTATGTCACTTGTCAGTAGCAGTGCCCGCCCGGACGTCACACCACCCAAACAAAGCAGGGCAAACCATAACATGAAATGGTGCCACTAAAAAGTTGGCTTGAACAACCCCTTGGGGGGGGGGGGTAAAAAATGTCGGCCCCTTAAGCGTGGGGGTAAAGATATTTACGCGCTCCACACTAAATCTCGACCCCCCCCCCCCCCCATCCTGTTGTTAAAAAAATCAGAACTCCATAAACTTCCTGTTAATAGTTATAAGCCAAAAAATGAGTTTGAAGTACCCATATTCTATTCTCTATACTATATAGTCTAGCCTAGATCTATCTTTCATACCGGTATTGGTTATAGGGAATATTGCTTGAGTTAGCGATGACAGCCTGAAAATAGGATCTCACCAGAATTGGACAAGGAATGGCTCAAATGATTTTTAATGAAGGGCATTGAAACTGAAAGTAGCTTTTCATTGCACTTTACAGCAAGTTAAAACCCCTACTAGAAGAGATTCTACGGCACTTTGATTATCAATATTGTAATATAGTTTCTGCCATTTCCCGGTTGGGATATTTTGCCAAAATATTGAGATAACACCGTGACCGACACTTAACCGTCTATGTCTATGACTATGGCAGTCTATGCGCTTCGCACATTTGACAAATGATTTGTCTGTAAGACTATTACATGTAGAACCTTAATATTAAAGGGTCTTACCTTGTAGATGGAGAACACCAACTTAGCTGCTACTGTTTAGCACCAAGTCCTGTGTATCTCTGCCTGAATTCCGCGCGCAGCCTGGGGGGGAATCCCCAGGCCGCTGCAGGCGATGTGCTGACGTCATAGCCGCTGGGGAATCCCCGGCGGCCGCGTCCTACACTCCTCCCCATTCTGTCTTTAAAGGGCGCAGGCTCTCACCCTGGCGCCCGGATTTGCTGGGCTGCTGGCGCAGTCCTCATTTGTGCATACAACGGGGTGCCGGACACTCGGGCCCAGCTTTCCGATATAGCATGATAATATCCGTAATGCGCCGGGCGTGAAGCTCAGCTATTCTGACTATTTTAACCACTAGGTACTATGCACCGGACATAAAGCCCAGCCTACGGACTACAGTTACTACTATTTTAGCCTAGTGCCGAGGTCCGAAGAACAGCTCAGCATTCCGAGCTGCTATTCTAAGGACAATGCTCTGGGGTAAGTTCCGCAGTTCCCCGATGCGTCTGGCAACTACCATGATTGATTCTGGGCAGTGCTGGCTCTGATGGATCCCTGGGGGACAGAGGTACGGGCTGTCTGTCTCTAGGAGCAGCCGATCCAGGTGGATGTTCTGCACCACATCTTCCAGCTCTGGATGGTGGTTAGGGCGTAGCAGCAAGGCAGATATGCTGAAGGAGACCCCCGGGAACTTACGTTCCCAGTCCTTCTGTTCTGCTATGCCTCCGTCAAAACTGTGGAGTTGGACCTTGTGTCCTCTGGGGAGCACCTGCCCCAAGGCCAGCATGCACATTCTGCCTGCGCGTCCGTTACCCTTATCCCGGGCATGGATGACAATAGGCAGATCTCTTTTCGCAGCCAGGGAGGCGAGACGGTTCAGCGCCACTTCCTGGGCGAGGACCTGGTTCTCAGTGGTGGGATGGTGCAGGTCAATGCCCACCTCCCCGACAGCTACGACATCCTCCGTGACTGCTTGGTACGTCTTGTCTATCAGTGCCCGCAGCTTCTCAAGGCTAGACGGGACCTCTGTTGGGTGGATCCCCACAGCCCTGAGTACCCCCGCGCCTGGTAGATTGGCCCTGCGACCCCAATCCGCGGGGAAACACTGCACATCTACTACTGTGAGTGTTGATAGTCTACGCTGCCAACCCTTGTCGTAGGCGGTTGACCGCGGTGACTTCTTCGACAGTTGGCGCAGGTGGCAGTGGGCGTCGAAGCCAGGTGGGAGGACTTGATGCAGGCACTCAGTTGTTCTGTAAGAGGTCCTAAGGTCTTTCTTGTCTCTTTCGGTGCCGGCTGCCAGCAGGGCTGCCAATACACGCCAGTGCAGCAGGCAGCCCTCGCTTGATGGGGGGTTCATGATCCTTTTCGCCGGAGCTGTGAGCCCCAGCGCCTGATCATAGTGCGCCATCAGAGCCTCCTGACTGGGGGACACTGAGATCTCTCCCAGTGCCTCTTGATCCAGGAGGTCTGGCAGGTTACCCCGCCTAACCCCATGGACCTGTGCCAGATCCTCGAGCATCCCCGCACACAGCTTGGTCCAGAGGCCGAGCATTTCATCATCGAATGATCTCGCCTTACGGCACCTGCTCATATGGTCTTTGAGGGAGCTGTGTCTGGTACACTGCTCTTCACATCCCCAGCAGGCTGTTTCGGGTTGAATGTAGAAGGGCATGTGTGACTGAATCACATGCCGGTGGATGTGATTCGACCGGTTGCATGCTTTTGACACCGGACACGAGCTGGTGGTCCTCCGGTGTTTTGCTGCTGGCCCCCCCTTATTACCAGGCCCCTTGGGCTGGTTTTCCCTTGGAGCTATGTCGCCTCCGATGGTCACAGTCCTGACCTCCTCTTCTTCATGCTCCCTCTTCCTCCCGCCGGTGGCCAGCTTGACTGATCTTCTCTCTCCTCCCTCCGTCTGGCACTGGTCGACTCCTCCCTTGACGGTGACTTGAATTCCCAAAGGTGGTTCCTTAGGTGGGTCCTCTTTTTCCTTCGCCGACAGCACCATTCCAGCTGCTGGAAGGTGCTCTTTATGCGCTGGGACTTGTGGCATTTGGCTCACCACACTCTGGGCTGCCAGTGTCTGCCTTGGGTTACCCTGCAGCACCGGGAATCGAGGCATCAATCCTGGGGGCTGTCCCCATGGTGGCAGGGGCCACGGCGAGCCAAACGTCCAGGGTGCCTGGCCCATGCCTAACACTGGGGGTGGTGGGAGGGTTAAAGGAACCCAGACGATGCCATTCTGCTGGGGGAGCATCTGTACTGGCGGGCTGACATATCCACCAAATGGGTCCATGGCCTGTCACTAATGTCTGAAAATGTGGAGCAGAGATGGAAGTCTGTACTATCTATCATGATGTGCTAAATATGTCTCAAATGCCTAAATGCTACATGCTTATGACTACTTAAGGGTTGCTAGGGTTAGTCCAGTAGATGGGGGCGCCGAGAAAAGCGTTGGATAATGCTGAGCAGCCTTGCCGGAAGGCGTATAGGTCTGCCTCTTCTCGACGTCCTTTCTTCTCCCCTTGTGGTAGGGCCATCAGTATTCACCACTGGTTTTGCCCTTTTGGGAGTTTGTCTTGTGGGGGGCGGTCGGGTAATGTCTGTTCCCATCTGTGCGGCCTGTATTTTCGGGTCAGTTTGACCTGCTTCAGCTGGTGGGTCGCCGGGCCTCGTGGGCTGGTCAGTAGAAATCTCTGCAGCCTCCCTTCTCTCATCCTGAACCTGAGTTACTTCATCCTCTCCTACCGGTTCAGCATCCTCTTCATCCGTGGCATCCTCCGCCTGCAGCAGCATGTGCCGCCTCCTGCGTAGCCACATGGGAATAGCCCGGTCCCTACAGATGGTCAGCCTGTCATGGTGGACGATTTCAGGCTTCTTCCTCCCTCTTATTCTCAGGAGTACAGGGGAAAGGGCTTTTTCTACGAGGAATGGGCCTTTCCAAACTGGTTTGAGCTTTGGGCTCTCGCCCTTCTTGTTTGCGGAATCCCGCTTGTACACCAGGTCTCCAGGCTCATACTTTGTATGGCATAGCTTTTGGTCATATGTGCGCTTCTGCAGCTCTTGTTTTACCCTCAGTCTTTGTCTTGCCAAGTTGTGGACTTCCTCCAGTGTCTTACGCAGTCTCTGTACATACTCTGGAGTGGATTGCTCTACTTGGTTATTTACAGCTGGCAGTCCAAACACAATATCCTCCGGCTGGGACACCTCCCTACCAAGCATCATCATGTTGGGACTGTAGCCGGTTTGTTTGTGCGGAACTGTGCGCAGCGCGCCAGCAAGTACTGGCAAGTGGCGGTCCCACTGTCTTGCCTTTCCCTCCAGGAAGCAGCGGACCATCTGCAGGATTGTTCTGTTATAGCGCTCCACCTGCCCATTGGATGCTGGCCTGTATGGTGTTGTCCGAGTCTTCCTCACTCGGAGCAGGTCGCACACGCTCCGGATGAGATTACCATCAACATTTCGGCCCTGATCGGTGTGCAACTGCTGTGGGCAACCCCAGTGGGCTACAAAATCGTCCACAAACTTGGTGGCCAGAACCTCTGCTTTTTGGTCCGGAACCGCATAACACTCCACCCACTTCGTGAACTGGTCGATAATAACCAATATGCAGGTATTTCCTGCCTCGGATGGTGGCAGTGGTCCAAGGATGTCGAGATGAACCCTCTCAAGTGGGGCACCCGCATGATATGTCCCTAGGGGTCCCCTCGCTTTTTGGCAGGGTTTTTTGTTCAGGGTGCATGTTGCGCAAGTTCGCACAAATTCTCGACAGTCACCCAGCGACTGGAACCAGATAAACCCTTGTCGTAGCCGCGCATGTGTTTTGTCTTGCCCCAAATGGCCAGCTGCTGGGTGGTCATGGCAGAAGCGCAGGACCTCCAGCTTATGCTCCTTGGGGACAACCAGCAGGTAGTTGGGTTTATCCACTGCCTCCCACTTGTAGTACAGCACGCCTTTTTTGAGCGCTAACTGTGGCCTGTGTACCCAGAAATACTTCGTAGCTGGGCTGCAAAGCGTGAGGGTGGCCTGTGATGGCTCTTCTGGTTTTTGCAGCCACTTTATTATTGGGGCCAGGTCAGAATCCTCCATCTGTTTTGCTCGTAGTTCATCTGGGGAGTACCCGCCGAGCCAGATCTCGAGCATGGGCCGATCGTCATCCAGCGTGTCTGTATCAGGCCCATCTGTGTTCAGCATCCTGATTTCGGGATGTACAGTGTCCCTGTCCTCTAATTTCTCTGGATCCATTTCCAGACTGCGCAGTGCTAAGGGTACAACATCGTCTACCTCTGACTCAAAGCGGCTCCATTGTTTGTGAGCTCTTTCACAGAAGTGGCATCCCCCACATGGGAGGAGTTCAGGAGCTGACCCAGCTCTGTAACAGTCACAGTATTCTGCTGAATCAGGTATACGAGAGAGGGCATCTGCATTGATGTGCTTCTTTCCTGGTCGATGCACGATTGACATGTCGTACTCCGACAGCTCATCCAGCCACCTGGAGAGTTGCCCTTGAATGTTTTTGAAGCCCATAAGCCATGTCAAGCTGTTGTGGTCAGTCCTCACAAGAAATGGTCTGCCCAGTAGGTAGTGACGATACTGTCTGGACAGTCTCACGACCGCAAGAAGTTCTTTCCTGGTCGTGCAGTACTTCCGTTGCTCTGGTGTTAGGACGAAACTGTTGTAGGCTATGATCTGAATTTTACCATCCACAATCTGCCCTAGCTCTCCAGCCACTGCTACATCTGAGGCATCACAGTCCAGGATGAACTTGTGCTTCACGTCTGGGTATGGCAGGATTGGCGCCTCCAGCAGTGCTGTTTTCAGTACAGAGAGTGCTGTATTGGCCTCCCCGGACCACTCAAATTTGGTTTTTGGGCTTGTGAGAGCATATAGAGGAGCAGATATCTCTGCATATCTCGGGATGAACTCCCGGTGGTAGTTAGCGTAACCCAGAAAAGACTCGACATCCTTAACACACCTAGGGGTGGGCCAATTTTGTATGGTCTCTCTACTGTCTGGGTTGATTTGTATGCCTTCGGGTGTTACTTGCCTTCCCAAGAATGTGACCTTATCTTGGAACAGGTTGCACTTTCTTGGCTTTAGTTTTAGATTATACTGTCTGAACCTTTCTAATGCCTCAACCAGATTGTCCCGGGCCTGGTCGAAACTGGCTCCGAAGACTACCACATCATCCAGATACGAGAGAACTTTATTCCATTGCATTCCATGCAGGACTAGCTGTACGGCCCTTTGGAATGTTGCCGGAGCATTGCACAAGCCAAACCCCATTCGTGTCCACTCATATAGGCCGTACTTCGTTATGAACGCCGTCTTGTGCTGGTCAGCTTCGTCTAGTTCAATCTGCCAGTAACCAGAGTTCATGTCAAGGGTGCTGTAAAACCTGCTACCGGCCAGTGAGTCCAAGCACTCCTCGATCTTTGGCAGAGGGAAGGCATCTTTGACTGTCACACTGTTCAGGCCTCTGTAGTCTAGACACCATCTGACAGAGCCGTCTTTCTTTCGCACCAATACAGGGACTGCCGCCCATGGTGATGAAGATGGTCTGATGACACCAGCATCCAGCATCTTATTAAGGTGCTTTTCTTCTTCCTCCTGGAACCCTAGTGGGGTGCGGCGCATTCGCTGCCTTATGGGTTTGGCATACCCAGTGTCAATGGAATGTTTGATGGCAGAGAAGCACCCAAGGTCAGTGTCATCTTTGGAAAATACTGACTGATACTCAGTAAGGATAGTGCGCAACTCCTGGGCCTGGCCCAAAGTTAGCAATGGAGCAGACCTGCGGAATAAGTCTTGCAGGTGGAGTGGCGTCTGCCCTGCCAGGTCTTCAACATCTTCTGCTGAGACTGGTCCTCCTCCCTGTACTGGTTTTGTCTGCTCTACCCGCCTCAGGCTTGCCGGCGCCATTGACATGTCAGGTGGCGAGTCCAACACTCCGGCAGGCTGTGACGACCCTAGGACCTGGCCTGCTTTGATCTTGATGTACTTATCACCAATATTACAGAGTTCCACAACAGCTGTGCTGGATTCACTATGCAGTACAACATGTGGGCATAGAATATCTGGCCGGAACTCTTTGGGGCAGAGAACTTGATCCTGACCAGATGTAAGACTATTACATGTAGAACCTTAATATTAAAGGGTCTTACCTTGTAGATGGAGAACACCAACTTAGCTGCTACTGTTTAGCACCAAGTCCTGTGTATCTCTGCCTGAATTCCGCGCGCAGCCTGGGGGGGAATCCCCAGGCCGCTGCAGGCGATGTGCTGACGTCATAGCCGCTGGGGAATCCCCGGCGGCCGCGTCCTACATGTCTGGTCCCAGAGCCACTCTATTTTTCTTTAGTGTCTTTGTTCGGTTTCTATGACTAGGCTAGTATGTCAATAGCAATGACCAGTCACATTTCATCACTGATGTGACTGAATTCTCGATGGCATTTGCTGGGCGGTGATATTCGCACCTCTTCAATACAATGAGGTCTAAAAGGGCCAGAAAGTGAGTCGAGCAGTGGCAGTACTTTAGTATTTTGTTGACATCTTGTAACTTGTCTTAACCCAGTCAAGGTCGGCGAGCCGCTTCGAGGGCAATGGGACGCCCTTGTCAACAGCTCAAATACGGCGAGATTTTAGACTCTCCGACAATAATAACTGGCTGTACGTGTGGAAAATCACATCATCTTTAACTGTAGCCAAAATAACAACCAGAAATCAAGTACTTTCAGAGAAATCTTTACCTTTCTGGAGGACACTCTTGCTAAGTACGCCATGCCTGGAGATGGAGCGGAACTGGAATGACGTCTGGACACCTTCCTCACCTCCGCCTCCGTCGTGAAGAGTTCTATTCATGCCAGCAGGTGACGCCAGGTGGCGGGATACCGTTCCCGCCACAATTCGTGGACCGAAGAGTGAAAGTACCTCCACAGATTACTAGTACCGGTACGGTACCCCGGACCGGTACCTAAGTAATCTGTGGTACCTCACTGGCTCTGCATTGTGTCATGCAGACCCATCATGATGCATGAATAAGGCACTGATGAATTACTCACAAGGGTGGAAGTCAGGCATCAAGCTAACTAAAGGCATGGGTCAAAAGATCACTAGTTGAGTTTGTGTTGGCATCATGCCATCCTTCGGGAGTGATCTTTTTTAACAACGGGGGGAAGGGTGGTGGGTTTGGAGGGGGGGGGGCAAAAAAATTTGGACCCCTCTTGGGGGGGGGCGGGTCAAAATAATTTAACCTGTTTTGAACCAAAAAGCCCGCGCGTTACTATGCTTCAAAGGGCCCGCGCTTGAGCCGATTTTCGGCCGTAAGGGGGGGGGGGTGAAAAAAAATTTCACGCGCTCCGCGCGGAAACCCACCGTCCCCCCCTGTTGTTAAAGAATTATCACTCCATTAATTTGCTCAAAGTTAAGATGTTACTACTAACTAAATATAGTACATGTATAAGAAATAAAATAAAAAATCAAACAACTTCAAAGCTAGAGGGCCCAAGAATCATAGTATGTTTGCCCAATACATGTCATATCCCAATACCGTCATTTGAGTTTTGGAGTTCACATCAAACCCTAATATCGTGATGATGGAAAGGCTTTTTAATAGCCGAGACTCAAAGGTTTTATTGAACTTGTCCAAATTTTGTAGGATTATCATGGCCAGTTTTAAAAGCATGGTGCACAATAGGGTCAAAAGTGACAATAAAGCCTGCAATAACACCAATAATAAACGCCTGCCTATTAAGAAGAAAAAATCGACACCCACGCCGAGCAGGGTCTGACCCAGTGCCTTATCAGGGCTGGGGACGGTGTTGGGATGACAGTACCATCTCCCAGCAGATATTTGGTACATACACCAGCATTACTAAACATCTGCTGGAGAGTGATGCACATGCATGCTGACCGACCCGCTACACTCGCCAAGCATATACTTTGTCACGGTTATGCTTGAAGAGTGTAGGTCCTCGCTGCTGCTGGCCCCCAGTCTGTAATGAATGGTATACTAGTAGGCGATTGGCATCACGTGTGACCCAGGGGAGAGGGGAGGGGGGACAGAGTAGGGGGGTCGAGGGAGGGGGAGGGGGACGGAGGGAAGGGGAACGAAGGGAGGAGGGATGGTGAAGGGGGGGACAGGGGACGGAAGAGCGGGGACGGGGGAGGGGGGGGACAGGCGAGGGGGGATGGGAGAGGGGGGATGGAGGGACAGGGGAGGGGGATGGAGGGACGGGGGAGGGGGACGGAGGGAGGAGGAAAAAGAAGATTTGGTAAAAAAAGATGAAAAAAAATGGAAAAAAAAATATTTCGAAAAAGAGAAAGAAAAAGATTTGGGGGAAAAAAAAGATTTGGAAAAAAAAAAAGATTTGGAGAAAAAAAACAAAAAAAAACAACTCAAAGGGAGGTAGTCACAAAGCGTCTCATATAGCGTCTCAAAAATGCGTTACCTTGCTGCTCAACATAGAATCCAATGGGCCTGACACTCTGGGGGAGGCACTTTGGTGGAGGTTTGTCCTATACCTGCAATGCTGAAGAAAAATGGCCCAAAAAAACCAAAAGTGACACTTTTTCATATGCATTTTTCAGGCATTTGAAGAAGGCTTTGATCAACATTGGAGCATCTATCAATAGGCATTTGTCACAGCTTTATGTGAAGGCAACAATTGTAATCCTGCAATTTTTATTGACAGAATTATTGATGGTTAAAGTGATGTGAAAAATGTCTTAATTTTTCTGCAGAACCGTCGTATAAGGCCCTGAGGCACAGCAGTGCCCCTGGGTCAATGATACAGACTGGGGCCGAGTCTAGTCAAAATTCGGCTTACAAAATCCAGAGTGGAAGGTTTTACGGCAGAACTATAAATAACCAGATTGTCCCCGTTAAAGAGGGATTAACCATTCCTTATGCGTTAGTGAGTGGACATTGACTAGAGAGGATGTAGATAGCTGGGACTTCTCTTATTAACTAAGACTTAAGAAAATGAAACACACAGAGAGTCATGTATTTATAATTTTATATTTATTTATTTTGTACAGAATATAATTTATTTTCATGAAACATTTCGTCCATTTTTTCCACACAAGCAGGTGTTTTACACAAGGTGACAAGAATACTCATAACCTTTACTGCCCTACATCCGTGATGTATGCAACTTGTAAAGACCTAAATGACCTAGATCGATCTTTCGGAAATACAAGATCTCCTATGCTTAAGCATTGGAAGGCCGTATTCAATGCCCCCTATTGAATAAAATGTGGCCACATTTAATGGGCTGAGAAAAAATTGTCTTTCCTTTATTAAATGGCTTCAAATAAAAAAATAAACACAAATGCCAACCACATTGATACCGCTCTGACATATTTCACTCGTGGGGGCTGGGGTGCAGCCCACTCAGCCTGCGGCTTTGTGGGATACTGCCCCAGCCCCCACTTGTGAAATACAGCAGAGACGGTATCAATGGGCGTTGGCATTTGTCTATGTATGCAACTTGTAAAGACGTTAACAGAATCACATTCTAACATTTATAACCTCGATTTAAACAGAACCAGAGCAATGCTGAATGGTGTAACAAATTACAAAAAACAAAGCACAAGGCTATGAGCGGGATAGATTTTTTGGATTTTCTTTTGCAGAAAGAATTATTTTTAAATCAATCAAGTTTCCATGACTTGACTATACATTGCCTATTGACTATGACAGGGAGCTTCTTTACACACCTTATATACCTTATATACACACGCACTGGTCTCCACTTGTCAATTACCGATTTAGGCCAAAAAAAAAAGGTTTGTTTCAGGTAACATGGCCAGAAAGTCTAGGGTCGGTAGGTCGAATTTTAATTTTTTTTTTCAGGCCCTCTACAATACCTTTAAATTGAACAAAAAAAGTCCAAAAATGGGAGGATTTTTTCGAAATTTTTGTAAACCTACAATTGTCCCCAAGAAAGTGTAAAAAACATTTAAAAAATCTTCAAAATTGCATAAAAAAGGTAGGATCGGCCCTATTTTGATAGGGTCGGTTGGGTGACCTGAAACAAACTTTTTTTTTGGCCTTATTAACCCTTTAGGGACCGCATATCGTTAAAAGGGGAATCAACCCGTAGGGTCGGCATGATGCTTGACTGCAGCCCTAACGGGTTACTCACCAGGGCTGTGTTCATGACGATGGCATGATGAATTATTCAGTCCTCAACCTTTTCAGGACGGCAAAGTGCATTAATGCATCATGCCTTGGTTGTCATGATGCATCAATGTAGCCCTGGTGAGTAACTCGCCAGTGCTGTATTCAAGCATCATGCCGACCTGATGGGGTCGAGACACTTGTGAACGGTCGGCATGATGCACCAACGTACACCAGCAAGTTACTCACCAGAGCTGCATCATGATGACAAAAGTACCTTTCAGCAACATGTCGTCTTTAAAGCAGGGGTAGACACTAGTTTTAAAAGTCAGGTCAGGAAAAAATTCCCCCCAGGGGTAGACACTAACTTTCTCAGCTGCGGGCCACCCGGGCCCGCGGCTCAAGAAATCTATGGGCCTGGATTTTCAGCTGTGGGCCCCGGAATAAATTTTGCCCTTTTTAAAGAGAAAATCTGATTTATTCATATTAAGATAAGATCAAATTGCATCATTTGCTCACACTTTTCTCTTTCCAAGGACATATTACATTCGGGCCTAGACCCAAAAGTACCGGCCATTGGCTCCCGGGCCAGCGTTACTGTCTACCGCTGTAAAAGGGTTGCATTACCGTATTCGACGTAATAAGCGCCCTGGGCGCTTAAAAGATTATTTTAAGGGGAAAAATCAGCCTCAAATAATCATTCTAATAAGCGCCCCCCATGGCTGTTATATACAGGCCTCAGTGGCTTCTACAAGGCTTCTACACACCCTTATGACTTCACACTTAGCTTGGCCTTAACACCTGCACAGGTGTGAAGTGCTCCATGTTACATACAGGTTTGAAAATCAGTAACAAAATCGGAGGAACACATTAAAAATCTGGGAAAAAAATCTGAAAAGGGGGGGGGCGCTTATTAGGGGGAGGGCGCTTATTAGGTCGAATACGGTAACCCTTTAAGGTCGGATGTCACTAAAAGATGACATTTGTCTTCATGATGAACAAATGCAGGCTCGGCAAGTAACTTGCCAAGGCTGCATTGGTGCATCATGCTGACCCTTTGGGAGTGTCTCAAACCTGTAGGGTCGGCATGATGCATGAATGTAGCACTGGCGAGTTACTCGCCAGGGCTGCATTCATGCATCATGACGACCAAGGGCTTGATGCATTAAGCCATCATGCCACCCTTAAAGGGTTAAAGGTCACAACATGCCGGTTCCTGTACAGTAATGTTGTAGTGTCTAACCAGTAGACACTACTACAACATCATCAACGGCAAACTACATGACACATCTAACTCAGTATCTAACACACCTTATGTACATTTTTACACATTCCATCATATTTTATACATTAACATATTAAAGTCTGTCATGATGTCAGAACTGTTTAAAACTGAATGTAGACAATTTACCAACATTGAACATTTTCAAAACATACAGAAGGTTTCCCTTTCTTTTTGAATTCATAACGATCTAATAGACACACTATTATGCACCATATGGATGTAAATGTCGACATCTGCAGAAATATTTCCACATCTCACATAATAAAGATACAAACTGTCAAAGCGGTACTGAGAAAATACAGTATAATAATCATCATCATACCCAGTGGGGGTATTACAAGATCTACCTCCATTTGTGCTAAATAAACATAACAAATAATAATAATAAGAAGATGGTATGCAGGCATGGGATTGGGTTTTGAAGAAAAATCCAAAAAGCAGCCAAAAGACGTGATCTGAGGGGCATTTTGTATACATTGCATGGCATGAAGGCCTCTAGAGACTAAGACCCCCCCCCCTATTAATGTTAAAATCAGTGTTGCCGAAATAACGCCGGCACGCCGGCTTTTGCCGGCATAGAATCTGAATGGCCGGCGTAGGGCCTTAGGACGCAGGCCACAATGGCCTGCCATGATCTAAGCTTTCTAATGGTGAAAGAATTTTTCAAATCGGCCAATTAGAAGCGAAGATAGGGCCATTTTTGTAGAATTGAATATTTTTTCAATTTCTTTTAAGTTTTTGCAGTAGTTATAAGTTATAATAGAGTTTATGAAAGTACCTTGAAATGTTAAAATTCATATGGCCTGCGTGAGAAGGAAATGGCCTGCGTAAGATGCCAAGACGCAGGCCACTTTGGCCTGCGTGGAGAAAAAGTTTTCGGCAACACTGTAAAATATTTTTTCATTGGATCTGCACAAATCACAGGGATGACCTTTTGGCCTTCAAAAATCTGGAAATCCGGAAAAATCCCATGCCTGTGGTATGACACAACTGTCATGATTATGAATAAAACCATCCAAGGACGACATAGTGCTTTGATGCACTATGTCCTTTGTCGTCATGATGCGTGAATACATCCCTGGCGAGTTACTCGCCAGTGCTGCATTCATGCATCATGTTGACCATACGTGGTTGATACAATCCCAAATGTTTAGCCATTCCAGCCGACCGTAATTGCTTGCCCCTACCCTAACCCTTTCCCCCTCCCCACTAAATTTTAAGGTGAAATTTGGGGTTCTACCGAGCCTATTCTTTTTCGGCAATGTTACCTGAACACAACCGTTTAATTTAGGCCCGAATGCAGTGCCTGTGAGTTATTCGCCAGCACTGCCTTGGTACATCATACCGAATGCCGTCCTTAAATCATTTAAAATTTAAGATTTTTGATAATATACATAAATGGTTAATAATATACATAAATGTAGAATTGTATCTCCTTCAAAATACATGACCCTATCAGACTAGAAGTGTGGAAGGCAGACTTTGCCGGCAAACAGTTCCGATATGACGGTGATCCATAAGGCGAGCACGAAGAATATATAGGAGATGCCGACTTGAAAACTGCTGGGTAGTTGGTAGGGCTCGCCCCCGATCTGATCCATGTCAAACCCGGTGGGGAATATGACGGCCGCCTGGCAGAACATGATCACTGCGGGACGAGAAAACACACATATAAGGGATTGGTCATTAACTTTAATTTTTAGTAAAATTTTCCGTATTCGACCTAATAAGCGCACATCCCCTAATAAGCGCACACACCCCTTTTTTGGCCGATTTTGAACTACAAAACCCCAAAAATAATTAACCCTTAACTACTAGAAACGTAATAAGAATAATTTGTTAAACACATTGTATGCTTATTTATGTTGAATACTGTACAGCAACAGCAATACAGTTGGGGGAAATGTGAAGGAGGGTGTGCGCTTATTAGAACTAAATTTTGTTTCTTTTTTTTCTCGTTTTTTAAAGGGCACTGTGCGCTTATTACGTCGAATATGGTAGTGCTATCTACTTATCAGGAGTGCATGAATGCATCATGACCCCCCATATGGGCTTGATACGCTCCCAAAGTTACGACAAATCACTTACTTGCGACAAAGCCGAGCCAGCGTGCAAACTTCATGACGGTGTACTTCCAGTAGGACACGGCGAGTAGCACGATGGTGACCGTCACGCACACGATGCCCAGCGCGATGCACGCAAACGTCAACATCCACTCTCCACGCACAGTGTCAGGCGTGAAACACGTCGTGCTGCGGCCGTAGATCGTCACACACGTCTGCAGCAACCCGATGTACGTGTTACCTAGACAACAGACAACATGGTTATTTTTAAAAACTTATGAAGACACCAGTGAGTTGACACTTCTGAATTATGTAAGGTACTTACAAGGACTAGTAACATATATCTAGCCATGGCCAAAGTGTGCACAAGCCCCGCCAGACTAACTGGTGCCAAAATATCACTTAGCTGTAAAACCAACTTGCAGCAGCTAAAGTATGCATATGAGATGCACAAGCACTCGTAATATAAGCTCACAATAATATCTATGCAAGAAAGTATAATATGTGATAGTAAAACGCCGGTAGCACAACCGGGGGTTCGGACTTATATAAATGTCTCACCTCTCATCTAACTCAAAGACAACCTCATGTCTGAATATCATATAATTTGTGATGTCATGTTAATAAACAACCTTCAAACCCCAAACCAGTTACTATACAAAAGTACATACTTGTCATTAGGGATGTCATTTCTATCAAATTTTATAGGTCATCCAGTATTCACTATTTTGGTGTCAATATTTTTTATATGTCAGTTATCAGGTATATCACAAATAAAGGGCAGATTTAACATCAAAAACATGTCTTGTCCCTTGAAAATACAATTACTAAGAATGAATATGCAAGGTAGAAGAAAGGATCGATGCCCCGACTGTTTTTCTTTAGAAATATTTCATATCTCGGATCCTAGAATGCCTAGAATGTCCATTTTACCATCATGAATTTTGTTATATCACTTTAAAGGCCATAGCTCAGCCTCTAATGGGAATATCTGAAACATTCTTTCACTCTTAGAAAGCTGAGATTTAGTGGGTATCGATACACATTGTTTCGATACCCAATAGCTGTTATCTTACAAGTTGTCGATACATCGATACCGATGATACCAATGACATCCCTACTTGTCATTAATGAAACATTGGATTCAATATACCGGTACAGAGATACCAGTCCCTTACTTCCTAATTGTCAGAATTATTTTCAATTGTTATCATAAGTGTTGGGGTGAGGCTGAGGCCATGCTTTAAAAAAGTCTGTTTCCGGTGGAGCGGGTGGCCTAAAAAAAAAGTCACCCGGCAGGCCGCAAATTCTTTTCTTTTTAGTTTTTTTTTTTTTTCAAATCTAGAACATGTCTTTCCCACCCGGTGCCTGGGCATTGCATATCTCTATGTAGGCATGATTGGTATCAAATGAAAGCTGAGTGTTCTGCCGTTTTATCCTAAAGATGGATTGTGTGATATACATCACAAATGACCCAGGGCTTGGTGGAGATGCAGAAAGAGGATCAAAAAGAAAAGGTCCACATAGGTCAAAACACCACTACTCCCCACCCTGAAGAATGGACCATGGCCCCAGGTGCTAAGACCCGGGCTAAGACTATTCTAGGTCTGGCCATTCTTCAGGGGGGAGAAACAGGGTGGACCATAGTGCTATATTTCTGGACTTAGGCCAAAGAAAAAGGTGGAGGGAATTTTGTTTCAGGTAACATGGCCCCCTTTTTTCATTTTTTTTGGGGGTTGTGTTACCAGAAACAAACTTTTTTTTTGGCCTAAGTATCCTTTACATGTACCGTGGTGGGGTGGGGGAGGGAGATTCCCCCCTCTCCCTACATGGGAGTTGGCAAATGGGCACACTCCTCCTCCAAGGTGAGGTGAGCCCCTCATATTATACATCAAATGAAAGGTGTGCCTGTATATGCCTAAAAATCGACACGGGCGACACGGGCCTTTTAAAATTCGACACAGGCGACACAGCCCTTTTAAAAATCGATGGACACAGACCTTTTTATTAGGCCTTGGTATATTCTATATGGATAAAAATCAACACGACGACACAGCCTCTTTCCTAAAAATCGACACGGCGATCTGGTCAAATATGTGGGTACCCATGTAGAGGCACAAAGGTCCTTAATTATTCTGTATGTACCTTTAATTTCAGCTCAAAAGCGTCTCATAAAAACGTCTCACCTGCTCTTAACCATTGCAGGTATAGGAAGTCTGTGTGAACGTGCATCTTTTAAAGTCAGGATTCAAGGTCACTGGCCTATCTTCAGCATTAGTTCACACAGACTCCGTTTTCGGGTTGTTTTTGACATTTTTTCATGAGTGTTTTTCTACTACAATTCTTTTTCTTTTTACAAACTGAAAAAAAGAGGGAGGTACAGTTTGTTTCAATTTATATGCATGTCTTTATTTCGATCTGATAAATGAAAAAACAAATGCAGGGGAACAGTTCAAAGTCAGCTGACCAAACTCTGTTTTTTGCTGGAAAACCGTCTCACAGAGACCCAGGGTGCCCCTGGGTCAATAACTACAGAACCGCCTCCAAGAAAAGAAATCGGACAAAAAGTAATACTTGTGGCGCCACCATGTAGAAGACGAGTGGTATGAGAACTATACTGAATCATTGTCTTTGGTATGTTCAGGGTATTACATAAAGTTCATTTAAGTAATTTAAATAATATGGAGGGCGGATGGCATTTTAATATGTAAGATGGTAAATTCATGGCAGAAAGATAGAAATGTGATACTTCTTTGGTGAGAAGAGCATTTCTATCAGCTTCAATTTTTTTTTAACCTTGGAGCCTATGGAAAGTTCATTTAGAGGGGAGTCATTTAACAGTACCTAAGTGTTTAAAGAAAAGAGAGAAAAAATAGCCAAAGATTGCAGTTGATTTGCGACTAGAAGGAAAGTGATATTGATTAACTTTTTGAAGGAAACATTTGTCCCCCGATGTTGCCAATTCTTTTATTTTATTGTATTTTTTTAAACTAAAATAGAAACTGAGTAATAAGCATTTTAAAATGGCTAAAAAACGTCTTAAAGAAAAAGCCAGGCGTCGTATATGCCTCAGGGTAACGACCCTGAGTCAAAAACAGTGACGGTATCAACGGGCGTTGGATTTTCCCATGTACCACTCACACGAGCCGGAATTCTATGGGATAAGCTCTCCTCATACACCAGAGTTACAAGGGGCTACATTTCCCACATATCATGCTTTGTACCTGTGTAAATTTCTCTATGTTCTGAAGTTTCATGTTAAATTTCACTTTATATATGGTAGAGGGCTCTGCCACCGAACCCATTTTCTCCCTTTTTTCATAACTATGGCCATGTCACACAGTCTACAACTAGTACAAGTGTAGCCCTTATCTGGCTGATCTCACACTTGACAAGGGGCGCTGAGTGTAAGGGGTTAGATTAAACAAGCAATGTATGGGGAAAATGGGTTATAATCTTTATTGCAAGAGATCTAGTTTACCTACAGCAAAAAGCATTGCAAAATCTGAAAGATATTTAAAATATGCTTTAGAAATGAGCTGCACTACGATTAGGGTAGTATGATAGATGTAAAAAAGAGGGTCTAGTCTTAGAAGGATCTCTGTTAAAAAAAAACACTTATACAATTATAATATTTGAAGAGAATACTAATGATTTACATCATACATGTCATGTTACATGTAGTATGATGTACCGTGACTTTTCCTAGATCTAGGACATTGCCTATAGTATAGGCCTATGTGTAGGCGTATTAAAAGCCTTTGCCCTGTCCATTGGCATCTACTTTCGAGAATATGCAGGTCCAAAACGGATTTCCATAACCACGTTATGATCATTATGTAAATCTAGGGCTTAAAGTTCAGTGCTGAGCAGCTCATTTCCCTTATTATCGCTCAATTTTCTCAACACTTTGCAAGGATTTCCAAAGCGATTCTCGGCTCATACTGACATGTTAATGGCGAAAACGCCTTTCTACACAACCCGTATCGGTATCAATTTGGTGTGTGTGGTCTTTTATGACACAATAGTAAGTATAAAGTTAGATTTTTGGTACCAAACTTACCCCCAACCTCGGAGACAATCCAATTCGGCATGGCCAGACTCGCTATCGCGAAAAGATCGGCCGCTAGGAACAGAGCCCCGGAGATTATACTTAATTTATCCATGGCGTACTTTAAGGTATATCCTAACAAATAATCTAGGAGGTAGATGACATGATGGTTGGTGAGATTGAGTGTTTTTAGCGGAGAAGTCCGTGTTGACTTTTCGCCATCATCACAACAAATCGTGTGTGGCGACACCTATCGTGAAAATTGTGAGTATAGTCTATTCCCTAGCAATTGAACGGGCACCTGCTAAATGGCAATTTGTGGTGATAATACCGACCGATAATACATCCGTTGCAACGGAGAATCGATGATTACTATAGATAAAATAGTACATCAACTGTTTCATGTCTAAACCGGATAATTAGTGGTTTTAAATAACGAGAGATTGAATAGCCAGTTAGCTGGAGACAGACTATAGATTACCCCAAGTCACATGATTTTCCCTGGGACAAAATGGCGGACGGATCTCGAGAAAAGTCAGGTCGTTCAACTTTGATCAACTTTGAAGAAAATACAAGCAGCATGCCTTCAAACATGCCCAGATTGAGTACAGACGGACAGGTAAGTCTGGTAGGATGTTGGGGAATGTAATGTGTACCTAGCCAGTAATCGTCATGCTGGTTCCAAGGAGAGAGAACTCTAAATTTGAGCCTAGCCCAACCAATGATGATGATCGCATATATCTGACATCTGACAGGTGCTCTACCTACTCAGTACTGTAGTAGGCATGGCAGTGTAAAAATAGTTTTTGAAGAAAAAACTTGAAAAATGCACCAATGTCACATGATTCAATGTGTTGCTTTGGTACCCATTAAGGATGATCCAGTATCAAAATTCCTAAATTAGTGTATTTTCCTTAGGTGCTGCTATGGTAAAGATAACAGGATGGGTGTGGACCACCAAATTCGACATGGCGACATGGGCATTTCTTAAAATCGACATTTGACATGGCTGTTTCTTAAAATCGACATGTGACATGGCAACCTAAGCGACATATGACATGGCCAAACCTTAAAATCGACATGTGACATGAACCCTAGTGACATGACATCAAGCTTAGCGACAAGAAAATAATTCTAATTGAAATCTGGGAGTGTTACTGTGTGCATTACGATTCATATTCATATAATTTGCTCAATTTTTCTTCATCAAAAAGTAGGATGTCTAAAATGTAAGTGGGTTTATGTGTCTCTATCTATATAGAATATCCAATGATTGAATTAAGTTAGTGACATAAGTGACACAGGTTTTTGCTTAGTGACATGGGACATGGGTATTTCTTATAATCGACAGGGGACACGGGACACCCCCATCCAGAGCCCCAACAGGGCCAATGCAAGCATACAGCACAGGCGTCCTGCCATCTGGTGTACAATATACCTTATGTAGGAGTCCAAAGGGGAAGTAGAAAGGGGAGTGACCACTGAAAGGAACAGCCTGTGCACTCACCAAGCATAGACAAGCACCAGTTTGCTACAGCTGGGAAACTGCTGCCTGGTAAGGCTGGTTGGAGACTTGCAAATCCAATGAGTGGCACACATCCTGTGATATGTTTTTTGGTTGGTATTTTGTCTGCCGTATGTCAGGCCATAGGCCAATAAAAATGATTTCACTGCTGCATTTTACCTAGGGGAGTGCTCATTTACAACAGGGGGGGGTGGTGAGATTTCGCGCGGAGCGTGCAAATTATTTTCACCCCCCCCCCCCTTAGAGAGGTCGAAATTTTTTACCCCCCCCCCCCCCCCGGCAGGCCGAAGATCGCACACGTTTGCGCCTCTTTGTAGCATAGTAATGCACAGGCTTTTTCCCTCAAAACAGGTTGAATTTTTTTGACCCCCCCCCCCGGTCAAGGGGTCCAAATTGTTTACCCCCCGCCCCCCAAAATCCACCACCCCCCCCCCCGTTGTTAAAAAGTGAGCACTCCCTAAATAATAGCTGATGGGATCCATTTGTAATTGCAAATGGTATGCACAGTTTGGAATTTTTGGTACTGTGTGGTAGAGAGTGCTCACCTATCTGGCTATCATATTCCATATGGATAATGATCACTTGGTTGGGTACCGTAAAACCTCGCTTATAAGCCGCGGCTAGTACGCGAGTCAGATCGGCGGTGCGGCTTATAGCATCGGCCCAGGGTCAGGGTGCGGCTTATACGCAAGTTATTGTTACTATGGTACAGTACTAAATGTCACCATACTCAGATCTCTGGTGCGGCTTATAGCATCGGCACAAACTCGGGGTGCGGCTTATACGCGAGTTAGGCTTATACGCGAGGTTTTACGGTACGTCCAACTATAGGGGTCAAGCTGATAGTGCTGTGGGTGCATCCATCACTGAAGCTGTTGGTGTTACAGCCAATACTGGTGAGATAAGCCCTAATAACGGCTGTCACAATGGGTACCAGCTGTTACATGATGCTCCCTATCAAAAAGGGAATGCTCATTTTTTAACAAGGGGGGGGGGTGGTGAGATTTCGCGCCGAGCGTGCGAAATTTTTTCACCCCCCCCTCCATAGAGTGGTCAAAATGTTTAACCCCCCCCTGGCAGGCCGAAAATCGCGCGTGTTCGCCCCTTTGTAGCATAGTAAAGCGCAGGCTTTTTCCATCAAAACAGGTTGAATTTTTTTGACCCCCCCCCCCCCAAGAGAGGTCTACATTCCCCCCCCCCAGGTCAAGTGGTCCAAATTTCCCCCCCCCCCAAATCCACCACCCCCCTGTTGTTAAAAAATGAACACTCCCTAAGAAGTCTGCAGTAAATGGAGGGAATTAACTCATTGATCTAAAACAATTCTGCTACTGGCCTATACAGTCGAATGTGTAGTTATTATGATGTACAGAAGGTTTGTCTTAGGAAGTGCTCATTTTTTATCAACGGGGGGGGGGGGGTCGATTTGGGGGGGGAGGGTAAACAATTTGGACCCCTTGACCCGGGGGGGGGGGTAAACAATTTAGACCCCTATTGGGGGGGGGGGTCAAACAAATTCAACCTGTTTTGAGGAAAAAAGCCCGCGTGTTACTATGGGGGGGGGGGGTATAAGATTTCGATCCCTCTAGAGGGGGAGGGTGAAAAAATCTTGCACGCTCCGCGAAATCTCACCACCCCCCCCCGCCCTGTTGTTAGAAAATGAGCACTCTCTTATAAACGACTGTTATACTAACATCTATTTCACAAATAGACACATATGTAGCTTGATAAGTGCCTACAGATATGCATGGGACCTCCTTTGACCCTGTAAACCTTTTACTTTGTGTGCAATGAGGACCTCTAGTACACCCCCAATCAAAAAATTGGGATCTCTTACCAGCCAATACTTGGCTGGCCTGATAGCTATAGGGACATTTAATACTATTTTGTATAATTGAATAAGAATTGTAAGGCTTCTTTAATAATGGCAGCTTATAAAATCTATTGGAAAATGATCAAATTCACTGAAAATATACTTATAAAAAAATGTCATTGCTGGAAAGCTGAGATCACGGACGGTCATTGTGGCCAGGCCCTTCCACGGGCCATTAGGATTTTACATCAGCTTCTGGCGATGAGCCAATATCATTTTGTCAACACTGCAGCAAAAGGAATCAGCAGACCCATAACTAGCCCTCTTCGCGGGGTGGTTCATTTTTTGATAAGGTTGAACTAGAGAAATTCAATGGTGGAACTTGCTGTATTTTCTTTGAAAAATATGCAAATAATGACTTTATTTGTACTCAAAACTATAATGAGCCATACAACAAAATTGACTATACTTTCACAGTTTACTCTCCGGAGACCTCCGGAGCAACGCGCTGGCTTTTCGCTAAAAAGGGGTGCAATTTTTTTGGTACCCCCAATATCCACTATCCCCGCCCCGTTGTTAAAAAATGACCACTCCCTAATCCTAACGTGTTACTTAACTTTGTGTTTCGTCCACCAGTGACGGAGTGTGTTTACACTCTGTGTGGTCAGGCCAAAAAAAAAGGTTTGTTTCAGGAAACATGGGCAGAAACTGTAGGGTCGGTAGGTCGGATTTTTTTTTTTTTAACTTTTTTTTTAAACATGAAAGTACTAGCCGGCCGGTCTAAAGACCCTAAAATTGACAAAAAAAGGGTAAAAATACGGATTTTTTTTTCAAAATTGCATAAAAAAACGTAGGGTCGGCCCTGTTTTGATAGCGTCGGTCGGGTGACCTGAAACAAACCTTTGTTTTTGCCTTATCTCTGACCTGTTACTCTCCGTCTGGGTGTGAACCATCAATCGGCAGATAACCCGCGACAGGCGATCATGAACACGCTTATTTATGTCGCTGTCCCCACCTGAGGTTCACAGATCTAAGATTAGGATTAGGAACAATGTATAGCATTATTACCATAAGGTTATAAAACACGCGATTCTTTTGGGGGGGAGTGGGGAGGGGGGGGGGGCTGGGCAAAAATATATTCACCTGTTTTCTTGGAAAACCCTGACCCTATGCATAAGGCCACCTTTTTGTGATAACGGGCCACAGCAGCAAATATTTTGGAGGCGAGAGGAGGGGAAAAAAAACCATGGAAAAACCTTCCTTTAGCTCAAATGAAGGTATTTTTGAGAAATATACCCAATTTTGAAGGTCTAATTTTGCGTATTTGCTGGTCAGCATATATACTTTTTTAAACTTTTTTTTTTGTGAAAATCTCAAAAATTCCCAGCATGCAGGGCTAAGATTTCTCTTTCATCTTAAGTGTATTAACCCTGTAGGGTCATCATGTTGCATTAATGCAGCCCTGGCGAGTTACTCACATCCACGCATCATGGATATATTATAGCATTATGCTGCCCTTCGAAAACGGGTTAAATACACGCATCGTGTTTCCAAAGGGACGTCTTTGCCGGCTTAGAATCTTAATGGCAGGCATGAGGCCTTAGACACCGGTCCTAATGGCCGGCAATAATTTCTAACAGTGAAAGATATTTTCAAATCATGCAATTAGAGGGGAAGTTTGAGCCATCTCTACAATTAATGTCTTCATCTTTAAGCATTTTCCCATCATTTTGCTATTATACATGAAAACCACCAATATTTGCAATTATTAGTTGACCTATCATTAAAGATGAAATTGGCTTCAAAATACCATTGTATACATGTGGCCTGCGTGAGAGAAAAATGGCCTGCATTAGATCCTAAGACACAGTCCACTTTGGTGTGTGTTTGGAAATAGTTTTTTATCAACACAGCACGCTCGGCTCAGGCACCGTTATGTCACCAGATTAACTCGGAAACAGAAAGCGGCAGAAAGCGGCTCCAAGGCCGCTACCGTGTAGAAGCCGCAGCTTGTACACGAATCAGGACCAGCTTTCATTTGATACCAAACATATATAGAATGTGGCTTATACAAGGGTTTGTATATGTATACTACAGTACTAAAGTCGCCTTAATGAAATACCTTATTTGGCTTACTGTATTCGACGTAATAAGTGTACAGTGCACTTAAAAAATAATTTTGAACTAAAAACACAATTTAATTATAATAAGCACACACCCCCTACCCATTCTGTCCTATGATTCTAGTAGTGAAGAATTAATTTGGCCTCAAAATTTGGCATATTTTAGAGATGTCATAGTCTAAAATCGGGCCAAAAAGGAGTGCACAGGTCGAATACTGTGTAGGATTCTCTAAAGTATGTACCTCTACATGGGTAAAAATCGACACGGGCGACACCGTTTTAGGCCCTTTTAAAAATCGACAGACACAGGAAAGTTGTGGGTAAAAATCGACCCACAGGGATTTTCCTCTAAGTTCTTATACAGCTAAAAATCGACACAGTGACACGGCCCTTTTGGCTAAAAATCGACACGGCAACATGGTCAAAACTGTGGGGACCCATGTAGAGGCACAAGTATGGGCGGCCTACCGTACCGTCGCGATAAAGCGCCTGGTCTTGAATAAGCGCCGGTCTTGAATAAGCGCCGGGGTGTAGAGCCTTCCAAATATTTCTTAAGCACTAAAATTGTGACCTTGAATAAGCGCCTGTCTTGTATAAGCGCCTGGGTAAGAGCCCCTTCAAATTGAAGAGCGCCCCGGCGCTTAATCGCGACTGTACGGTATACGAGGGTTTGGCTTGTACATGAGACTGTACGGTAAGCATGCACAGATACAGAAGGTGTCCTCAGCAGCATACAGTGCTATAACCTCACATGTGTGGCCATGTGCCGCGTCCATGTGAGGCCCTGATACACTGATAGCCGCACCGCGACGCCAAGGCCACACCAAAAAAAAAAATTGGTCTATGGATTTTGAAGCCTATTTCATATTTAATGATAGGTAAACTTATAATTGAACATATTGGTTGTTTTGATGTATAATAACTTGCAAAATTGATGGGAAATGTTTAAAGATGAGGACAATATAAAGATGGCTCTTACTTCATCTCTAATTGCACGATTTGAAAAATCTTTCCCGCACCATATTTTATGGAAAGGCAAATCTTTTTCTTTCTTTTTTTGAAAAGTTAACATCGAAATCAGTCGTTTAAAATTACTATAGAAAAAAAATTCGCCCATAATAAGTTTGATAACTTTTTTATTTGGTCTGGCCATAGCGTGGTGTTCAGGGAATCCTGGTAGTTTTGGCTCAACCCTAAAGTGTTTTAGTCCATCTTTGAAAAGAAAGATTAGGGCCAAATTGCGAAATTACATGTATCTATAAATATACTTTATTTACCAAATCATCCTGAAAAAAATGCAAAAAAAACACCTAAATAATAGTCCTACCTACCCTTATTATTTCTGGCCTTGTTACATGAACGCAAACTTTTTTTGTCTTGGCCTCAGCTATATATACCACGCTCCATCACTAGATGCGTCACAGCTCAGCAGTGACAGGGTTCTACAGGGGGCCTCACCCCAGCAGTCTGTACCTAATCTTCGTCTGTAGGCGACATTTCACTCTCAGTTAGCTCATTTAGACATGTATTGAGTTTTGCCAGCGAGAGGGGAAAATCACTTCTGGTCAGAAAATGAATATCGCGGCAGATTACAGCAAGTTTTACATGCTCGCTGAGGACAGCGACTTTGATAACGACTACGACTCGGGAATATCCATGAGCTCAGACGATATGGACCTACTCATACACTACCCCACCCCGACCGAAGCGGTATTTTAATTTCTTGACTTTCATTGTTCTATATTCTTTACTGAATCCAGGTGTAACATTCTAGGAGGTTCATCATTATTGACTTTTTATCAACGGTATGGTACCTCAAGGATTCATCTTTATTTGTTGTCATGATGCACCAAAGCAGTTACAGGAGTGTATCAATCTTTTAGCGTCGGCAGTGGTCGGGTAGTTTGGCCCCGGGTACTGAGGCTCACCGTAGTGTAACAGACCCTACTTAAAGGCGGAAATCTCGGTACCCCTCCAGCGGCAGTCGGAGTGGAGCCGGGGCAGGTACTCAGCCCTATATATAGCAGCGTTGGGGCTTTAAGGGACCAAAGTAAGATATCGCCCCCATCATGCTTTAATGTGTTCTGCCCCTTATCGTCATGCTACATGAGTACAGTGCTGCGTTAATGCATCACGTCGGCCGTACCAGTTTGATACACTCCTCGAGGTTTAACATGATGCACCAATGCATCCCAGCACTACAATGCATCATGACAACAAATGCAGTGTTGCCAAAATGACGCCGGCACGCTGGCTTCTTGCTGGCGTAGAATATTAATGGCCGGCGTAGGGCCTTGGGACGCAGGCCAAATTGGCCTGCTATAATCTCAGCTTCCTAATGTTGAAAGATTTTTTCTAATCAGCTGATTATTAGCAAAGTTGGAGATTACCTTGATATTCAAAGATTTTGCCATGAATTTTGTAAGCTTACATATGAGGAAACAACCGAAATATGTCATTATTAGTTCCCTGTCAGTTAATAAGAGAAAGTTTCTGCAAAATGCCAAAGCACATTTGACCTGCGTCACAGGAAAATGGCCTGCGTAAGATCCCAAGATGCAGGCCACTTTGGCCTGCGTCCAGAATTTTTTTTTGGCAACACTGCAAATGTTGCTTTCAGGCAAGATGCCATCCTTAAAGGGTAACTTATCAAGATAATTCACATCCCTGATTGTTGTATTTTCATACATTACAGTTGTCGTACGTGGGTCACGACAGTGAGTACATCCCGGCAGAACTAGCACAGACGTACGGTACGTCCACACGGAGACTGGACCTCAGCTACAACAGTCTCAGGTAAGTCGACTAGACATACGGTACCTCCACACGGAGACTGGACCTCAGCTACAACAGTCTCAGGTGAGTCAACTAGACATACGGCACGTCCACACGGAGACTGGACCTCAGCTACAACAGTCTCAGGTGAGTCAACTAGACGTACGGCACGTCCACATGGAGACTGGACCTCAGCTACAACAGTCTCAGGTGAGTCAAATAGACGTACGGTACGTCCACACGGAGACTGGACCTCAGCTACAACAGTCTCAGGTGAGTCAAATAGACGTACGGTACGTCCACACGGAGACTGGACCTCAGCTACAACAGTCTCAGGTGAGTCAAATAGACGTACGGTACCTCCACACGGAGACTGGACCTCAGCTACAACAGTCTCAGGTGAGTCAAATAGACTAAGGGCACATCCACACGGAGACTGGACCTCAGCTACAACAGTCTCAGGTAAGTCGACCAGACTTAGGGCACATCCACACGGAGACTGGACCTCAGCTACAACAGTCTCAGGTGAGTCAACTAGACATATGGTACCTCCACACAGAGACTGGACCTCAGCTACAACAGTCTCAGGTGAGTCAACTAGACGTACAGTACCTCCACATGGAGACTGGACCTCAGCTACAACAGTCTCAGGTGAGTCAACTAGACGTACGGTACCTCCACACGGAGACTGGACCTCAGCTACAACAGTCTCAGGTGAGTCAACTAGACGTACGGTACCTCTACACGGAGACTGGATCTCAGATACAACAGTCTCAGGTAAGTCAAATAGACATAGTACAGTACGGAGACTGGGCCTCAGCTTGAACAGTCTCAGGTGAGTCAACTAGAGGTATGGTACCTCCACACGGAGACTGGACCTCAGCTACAACAGTCTGAGGTGAGTCAACTAGACGTACGGTACGTCCACACGGAGACTGGACCTCAGCTACAACAGTCTCAGGTGAGTCAACTAGACGTAAGGTGCGTCCATACGGAGACTGGACCTCAGCTACAACTGCTTGAGGTAAGGGATCGGTAGTCATTATTTATCCACGAGGGGGGGGGGGTGGAGGGTTGGGGCTCAAAAAAATGTCACTCCCTTTGGCACGCGTTACTATATTTGTTCAAAGAGGGGGCGGAAAAATTTGCCACCCCCCCCCCGCCCATGGCATGTTGCTTGAATGCATTATGTCACCTATATCCATAGCACTGTCATAGCGGGCCAATGTGTATAGTAAAAAGGGCCCCCTGAAAGCCAAGATTTTGCGTTTGCATTGGAAACAATACGCTATGGCAGTGCACCTCCAGAAAGTACCGGCAGTCCTAAGGATAAAGGATTAAAGGGTTAAAGCTATGGTGTGTGGTACTGTCATTGTGTCATCACACAGGACAGAACTCTGTCCTGCCGTGCGGCTCTCCTCTACACCCTGTACTTTGCCTTTAACTCCTGACAGTTACCAAGATAAAAGGCACACAGATTCAGACTTTGCAAAAATCAGAGATCCAAGGATATCAAGAGATTAACGTTATACATGTACCGTAAATTCCCGCGTACCACCCGCGGGTTGTACGCGAACCAGACTGAGCTTTCATTTGATACCAAACATGACTATATAGGGTGCGGGTTATGCGAGGGTTTTTATTACTATAGAACAGTACTAAAATAGAAGTTTTCAAATTCAAAAACAGGTTATAAGATTCCCCTGAGTTGGGGGTGCGGGTTATATGCGAGATGCGAGTAGAACGCAGGAATTTATGGTACTTTCCAAGTAATCAGAAGTACTGTTAATGTTTGTGTGTAATCCGCATCTTGCGTATTACCCTTGAATATTGTATAATCTGCATGGAAAGTTTGGTTTGCATATTATCTGCTACAATGTATTACTCAGTAATATATGTGAGAATTTACGATACCATCGAACTATTTTACAAATTTAAGCATAAAAATTCTGTACTGAAAAAAGTAAATATTTGAAATACTTATTACTCTGTAAATGACTAGCATTGTGCATAGATATTAAAGTGACTTTGGGACTTATTTTTAAACTAAATTGAGATGAGGTATCAAAGAAGAAAAAGTTGGGGAAGATTTGAAATACTGCCCAGATGATGGCCAACTATGGCCAGCATAAAGAATTTTATAACAAAAGCTGCTTTTTGCTGGTTTCAGAGACTTAACGGGCATCGAGAACTTCCCAAACCTGGAGGAATTAATAGTGGACAGTAATCTGCTCAACGACAACACGGTGTTACCACGGTTACCAAACCTACACACACTCACACTCAACAAGAACAACATATCCTTTACTACAAACACCTTGAGAACCTGCTGAAGCTGTGAAGACTTTTAGCGGCAATTTAAGAAATATTTTGATCATGTACCTGAGTCATGATGGTTTATTGACAGCATTTTCAATAACTATATTACCAGTAAAATAATTCTCAAAACGTCTTAAATTAATAAGGGGCACACTTCATAAATTGTCCATTCTTGTCTTTTCTTGCTTATAACAACCCTGAGTACCTAACCGGCACTACATGGGTGCATCATGCCAACCGTCGTGACTGTCAACCCAATAGGGTCATGATGCATGCATGCAGCCATGGTGAGTTACTCGCCCAGACTGTAATCATACATCTTGACGACAAAGGGCATAGCTCATTAAAGCACTATGTGGTTCTTAAGGGATTAACTTTGTTATAAGGTAGTGGCCATGAGTTTTCAAAAAGGATTACCGTTAGACCTTTCGTGGAAGCTGCGGCTAGTAAGCAGGTGAGATCGCTGGTGCAGCTTATAGGATCAGCCCAGAGTCTAGGTGCGGCTAATACGCAAGTTTTTAGATGAATACCGTAAAATCTCGCATATAAGCCGCACCCCGACTATGGGCCGATCCTATAAGCCGCACCAGAGCTCTGATTATGGTGATTTTTGTACTGTACCATAGTAGCAAAAACTCGTATATAAGCTGCACCCTGCGCGAGGTTTTACGGTACTACAGTACTAAAGTCGCCACAGTGACACCTTCTATGCGGCTTTTAAGCGAGTTAGGCTTAAAAGCGAGGTTTTAAAATAAAGTGGTGTTTTTTTCAAATTATGTGTTGACGTTTTTATACGGTACTACAGTCCTAAAGTTACCATAATGACACCCTCTGTGCGAGTTAGGCTTATATACAAGGTTTTAAGATAAACTTTTTTTTTAAATTTTGTGTTGTGCTGCCTTAACTGTGTGTACATCCGGGAGCTGGAGCCGCTGTTGGACCAGGTGGTGCGGTGCATGCCGGGTCTGACCTACCTCAGTCTGTTGGGGAACGAGGCCTGCCCCAACCTGCTGTCTGCCTGCGACAAGGACGAGGAGGACTACCAACGCTACAGGTAATATAGTCAGTATGATACACCTAGTTATAGACCTCAGTCCCTGCCCCAACCAGCTGTCTGCCTGCGACAAGGACGAGGAGGACTACCAACGCTACAGGTAATATAGTCAGTATGATACACCTAGTTATAGACCTCAGTCCCTGCCCCAACCAGCTGTCTGCCTGCGACAAGGACGAGGAGGACTACCAACGCTACAGGTAATATAGTCAGTATGATACACCTAGTTATAGACCTCAGTCCCTGCCCCAACCAGCTGTCTGCCTGCGACAAGGACGAGGAGGACTACCAACGCTACAGGTAATATAGTCAGTATGATACACCTAGTTATAGACCTCAGTCCCTGCCCCAACCAGCTGTCTGCCTGCGACAAGGACGAGGAGGACTACCAACGCTACAGGTAATATAGTCAGTATGATACACCTAGTTATAGACCTCAGTCCCTGCCCCAACCAGCTGTCTGCCTGCGACAAGGACGAGGAGGACTACCAACGCTACAGGTAATATAGTCAGTATGATACACCTAGTTATAGACCTCAGTCCCTGCCCCAACCAGCTGTCTGCCTGCGACAAGGACGAGGAGGACTACCAACGCTACAGGTAATATAGTCAGTATGATACACCTAGTTATAGACCTCAGTCCCTGCCCCAACCAGCTGTCTGCCTGCGACAAGGACGAGGAGGACTACCAACGCTACAGGTAATATAGTCAGTATGATACACCTAGTTATAGACCTCAGTCTCTGCCCCAACCTGCTGTCTGCCTGCGACAAGGACGAGGAGGACTACCAACGCTACAGGTAATATAGTCAGTATGATACACCTAGTTATAGACCTCAGTCCCTGCCCCAACCAGCTGTCTGCCTGTATGGGGACAGGCTACCAACGCTACAGGTAATATACACATACCCCTCAGTCTCTGCCCCAACCTGCTGTCTGTCTGTATGGGGACAGGCTACCAACGCTACAGGTAATATAGTCAGTATGATGCACCTAGTTATAGACCTCAGTCCCTGCCCCAACCAGCTGTCTGCCTGTATGGGGACAGGCTACCAACGCTACAGGTAATATAGTCAGTATGATACACCTAGTTATAGACCTCAGTCCCTGCCCCAACCAGCTGTCTGCCTGTATGGGGACAGGCTACCAACGCTACAGGTAATATACACATACCCCTCAGTCTCTGCCCCAACCTGCTGTCTGCCTGTATGGGGACAGGCTACCAACGCTACAGGTAATATAGTCAGTATGATCACTTAGTTATAGACCTCAGTCCCTGCCCCAACCAGCTGTCTGCCTGTATGGGGACAGGCTACCAACGCTACAGGTAATATACACATACCCCTCAGTCTCTGCCCCAACCTGCTGTCTGTCTGTATGGGGACAGGCTACCAACGCTACAGGTAATATACACATAGTTATACCCCTCAGTCTCTGCCTGCGACAAGGACGAGGAGGACTACCAACGCTACAGGTAATATAGTCAGTATGATACACCGAGTTATAGACCTCAGTCCCTGCCCCAACCAGCTGTCTGCCTGTATGGGGACAGGCTACCAACGCTACAGGTAATATAGTCAGTATGATACACCTAGTTATAGACCTCAGTACCTGCCCCAACCAGCTGTCTGCCTGCGACAAGGACGAGGAGGACTACCAACGCTACAGGTAATATAGTCAGTATGATCACTTAGTTATAGACCTCAGTCCCTGCCCCAACCTGCTGTCTGCCTGTATGGGGACAGACTACCAACGCTACAGGTAATATAGTCAGTATGATCACTTAGTTATAGACCTCAGTCCCTGCCCCAACCTGCTGTCTGCCTGTATGGGGACAGACTACCAACGCTACAGGTAATATAGTCAGTATGATACACCTAGTTATAGACCTCAGTCCCTGCCCCAACCTGCTGTCTGCCTGTATGGGGACAGACTACCAACGCTACAGGTAATATAGTCAGTATGATCACTTAGTTATAGACCTCAGTCGCTGCCCCAACCAGCTGTCTGCCTGTATGGGGACAGGCTACCAACGCTACAGGTAATATACACATACCCCTCAGTCTCTGCCCCAACCTGCTGTCTGCCTGCGACAAGGACGAGGAGGACTACCAACGCTACAGGTAATATATACCGTAAAACCTCGCGTATAAGCCGCGGCTAGTACGCAGCTTTCAGCTTTCAGCTTTCTTTTGATACCAAACATGCCTATATAGGGTGCGGCTTATACAAGAGTTTTTATAAGTATACTACAGTACCAAATTAACAATTTTCTGACCCCTTCTCTGGCTTATATGATCTGCCAAAGTTAGGGGTGCGGCTTGTACGCGAGTTAGGCTTATACGCAAGGTTTTTACGGTACTCGTGCTACAGCATTGGAGAGCTAGGAGCATTATTTCTGTGCCTCTGCATGGGTAAAAATCGACACGGCGACACGGCCCTTTTAAAAATCGACACGGGCGACACGGCACTTTTAAAAATCGACGGACACAGACATCTTTATGAGGCTCTAGTACATTCTATATACATAAAAATCGACACAGCGACTCAGCCCTTTTGCTAAAAATCGACACAGCGACATGGTCAAAATCGTGGGACCCCATGTAGAGGCACATTTCTGGCGACACCCATCACCAAAAAATACTAAAGTATGCCATATACCACCGGAAAGCTCTGATCATGGGCTTTTCAGATATGGCTCATGGCAAAAAAGTTTGTTTCTAATATACACATAGTTATACCCCTCAGTCTCTGCCCCAACCTGCTGTCTGTCTGTATGGGGACAGGCTACCAATGCTACAGGTAATATAGACCTAGTTATACCCCCTCAGTCTCTGCCCCAACCTGCTGTCTGCCCGTATGGGGACAGGCTACCAACGCTACAGGTAATATACACATACCCCTCAGTCTCTGCCCCAACCTGCTGTCTGCCTGTATGGGGACAGACTACCAACGCTACAGGAAATATACACATACCCCTCAGTCTCTGCCCCAACCTGCTGTCTGCCTGTATGGGGACAGGCTACCAACGCTACAGGTAATATACACATACCCCTCAGTCTCTGCCCCAACCTGCTGTCTGCCTGTATGGGGACAGACTACCAACGCTACAGGTAATATACACATACCCCTCAGTCTCTGCCCCAACCTGCTGTCTGTCTGTATGGGGACAGACTACCAACGCTACAGGTAATATAGACGATGTAATATAGTGTTAACTGCTGGCCATCTACATGCTTCAAATGACATGAACTACCGGGAAGCATGAACTGTTAACAGGCTGCAACTATTGGGGGTCTGGATGGGGGGTCCCCATGCTGATTGTCGATCTTAAAAAATGGGCACGTCACATGTCAATGTCGCTTAATAATGCCCATGTCCCATGTCGATATTAAGAATTGCCCGTGTCGCCTGTCACTATGTTTTCAGCCTCGTATCGCATGTCACTAGGCCTCATGTCGATTGTCGATTATAAGAAATAGCCATGTCGCCATGTCCAATTTGGTGGTCCACACCCATACTATTGCAGCAAAACCTAAATTTGGTCATTGGTAAATAATGACCACTGCACAAGAAACAAGAAACAAAATAGTTAAAATGTTGTTCTTTTGTTGACTCATGTTGTTGCTATGGTTACAGATATTACGTGCTGTACCGGTTACCTAATCTCAAGTTCCTCGACTCGTCTTGTTGTTGACTCATGTTGTTGCTATGGTTACAGATACTAGACTCATGTTGTTGCTATGGTTACAGATACTACGTGTTGTACCGGTTACCTAACCTAAAGTTCCTCGACTCGTCTTGTTGTTGACTCATGTTGTTGCTATGGTTTCAGATACTACGTGTTGTACCGGTTACCTAACCTAAAGTTCCTCGACTCGTCTTGTTGTTGACTCATGTTGTTGCTATGGTTACAGATACTACGTGCTGTACCGGTTACCTAACCTAAAGTTCCTCGACTCATGTTGTTGTTGTTGACTTATGTTGTTGTTGCTATGGTTTCAGATACTACGTGCTGTACCGGTTACCTAACCTAAAGTTCCTCGACTCGTCTTGTTGTTGACTCATGTTGTTGCTATGGTTACAGATACTACGTGCTGTACCGGTTACCTAACCTAAAGTTCCTCGACTCGTCTTGTTGTTGACTCATGTTGTTGCTATGGTTACAGATACTAGACTCATGTTGTTGCTATGGTTACAGATACTACGTGTTGTACCGGTTACCTAACCTAAAGTTCCTCGACTCGTCTTGTTGTTGACTCATGTTGTTGCTATGGTTTCAGATACTACGTGTTGTACCGGTTACCTAACCTCAAGTTCCTCGACTCGTCTTGTTGTTGACTCATGTTGTTGCTATGGTTACAGATACTAGACTCATGTTGTTGCTATGGTTACAGATACTACGTGTTGTACCGGTTACCTAACCTAAAGTTCCTCGACTCGTCTTGTTGTTGACTCATGTTGTTGCTATGGTTACAGATACTACGTGCTGTACCGGTTACCTAACCTAAAGTTCCTCGACTCGTCTTGTTGTTGACTCATGTTGTTGCTATGGTTACAGATACTAGACTCATGTTGTTGCTATGGTTACAGATACTACGTGTTGTACCGGTTACCTAACCTAAAGTTCCTCGACTCGTCTTGTTGTTGACTCATGTTGTTGCTATGGTTACAGATACTACGTGTTGTACCGGTTACCTAACCTCAAGTTCCTCGACTCGTCGGCCGTCAAGCTGGCAGAGAAGAAGGAGGCGTCCCGGCGTGGGGCCTACCTGAAGGTCGTCCGGCCCACCGCCAATGACGACGATCGGCAAACTGTGAGTGGTTGTTTTCTAACCCTATACCGGGGAGAATGTACGTGACTTTGCTGTCAGAAATTTCTAAATATGAAATAAAGTCCAGCTAGGGTAGTGTAAGGGAGGGGGCGTTTTATGCAGTTGGAGGTGAAACATATCTGCAGAAAACCTTGGTCATAAGCCGAATTGTATCTGGCGTTTTTATTTGCTATGAGAGCCGAATTTTAACGCCCAAACTCTCATTTGACCATAGAGATATATTCTTTATGTCCTTGATTTGACTTGTAGTAAATTACCTTATTTGTTCCGTTCCTCACTTGATTATACATTGTGTGTTTCTCGGGTTGCTCACCAGGCGGAGATTTCACAGTCCCCCAACAGATACACGCCGCTACCCTCCAAGTTCAAGGACTCTGCACAAGGTCAGCTGCCATCACTTTAATCCCATCTACAAAACAATAATACTGTAAAACCGCGCGTACAAGCCTAACTCGCGTATAAGCTGCACCCCGAGTTAGTGCCAATGCTATAAGCCGCACCAGAGATCTGAGTATGGTGACATTTAGTACTGTACCATAGTAACAAAAACTCGCGTATACGCCGCACCCTGACCCTGGGCCGATGCTATAAGCCGCACCGCCGATCTGACTCGCGTACTAGCCGCGGCTTATACGCGAGGTTTTACGGTACACTTCTTTTTTTTAAAGGAAAAAAATACCATTTGGTCAGCAGGCACACAGTAAACGTACCGTACGTCTTTTCTGTGGCTGCTCACACAATCTTTCCTTTCTCTTCTTTTTTAAATTATAGATTTATAAAAGAAATATTATGACAATCATGGTATCCTTTATATTAGATTCTTCTATTCAAATTAGACACAGTGGCATTGGTAATGGATTGATTTTTAGGATTATTTACTATAACAAACTTCCTAAAATTGAATGCAAAATTAAATATAAATGTGTGAATAAGATTGGCTACAACACAGTTTACAGCTTGCTTGTCCTTCATTTTTCAGCTACTTTTGGAAAGTGTCGTTACGTATATTACGGCAGACATTCAGAAGGTAACAGATTCATCCGCAATAACGACCTCTAGCGTCAAGTCAGCCACAACGACCTCTAGCGTCAAGTCAGCCACAACGACCTCTAGTCTGGTGTCTACGTCAAGATGTCGCTCCTAGAGCAGAGTTTGTACGACTGTAGGCCTAGAAGGTGACTACAGCGCCATGATGTTGCAGTGGGCACAGACGGAACTAAAACTTTACAGTGGCTCCTAGACAAGTCTACTCCTCATCACTATACCCAAGCTGGCACCACCTCAACCTCTGTTCCCGAGCGTCATCGCTGGCACCAAAGGTTGTTGGTGAAAATAGTTCCGTTCGCTTGGTGCTGTAAATATAAAAAATGTAGATGGGTACCGCGTTGGGATCCCCCCTTCCAATATACGGAGGAAGTGACGCTATCATGGCCCCTCAGATACCAGCGATGTTGCTCGGATGCGTCCGAGGAGGAGTTGGGGCCTGCTTGCCCTGTGCCATGTATGTGAGAGAAATGTATATATCCACACGAGAAGCAGACAGCAAGGTACAGAGCTACTCGTGCCATGGTAACCGCCTCGTGACAGACTGCAACCTCGAAGCTGTGTGGGACATGAGTCAGCACCGAGCTGGGCTCAGCTTGTGCTCCACGGCTCCATACGCAGTAGGTAGGTACCTTGTCCCTGGCTAACCGTCACCTCCAGGGACAAGCTTGTACCCAGTCTATCAGCTCTCATCAGGACGGGCCGACGCACCTAGCTCCAGTCCCGACTAGACCCTATAGGGAACTAGAGGGTTGGGCCATGGGGTCGCCATTTTGTGTAAGGTGCACGCAGGGTTATTCCGACCGTCTACATGTGGGAGCTTGTACCGCAGCTTATCGTTGTTTTTACTAACACCGGTCCCATGTATCTGTTCTAACCCTCTAAGGGCAGCATAGTGCTTTAATGCACTCTACCCTTTGGTCATCATGATGCATAAATGCATCCCTGGCAGGTTTCTCTACAAACCTGCATTGGTGCATCATGCTGACCCAACGGAGTTAATACACTCCTGTACAGTCGGCTTGATGCACCAATGCAGTACAGGTGAGTTACTCGCCGGGAGTGCATTGGTGCATCATGACGACCGAAGCGGTCCTTACTGGGTTACTTTATATCGTCAAACGCTGTAAACATTCCTGTATTACGCCCGTTATATTGAGAGGCGCCCACACGAGATGTAATTAGATAAGGCCACCCTTTTTTTTTAGGGGGGGGGGTTACGGACACCTTGAAAATTTTCTCAGCTATGGAGGATGAAATAAAAAAAAATTGAAATAAAATAAATACTCCCTAAAAACGTTAATAATGGTCCGATTTACATGCCGTAAAAACTGACAAATAGCAAATTAAATGCGGGGGTTTTCAAAGTAGTGCGGCGGGGCCGTAACCCAAAGAATAGAAAAAAAGTGTGGCCTAAAGCAATGCATTAATACTCGGCGTGCTGCTATTGTCAACTATTTCTTTGCTTTTGATAACCCTTTAAGGGCTGCATAGTTATTTAATGCATCATGCCCTTGGTTGTTATGGTGTTTCAATGCAGCCCTGGCGAGTAACTCGTCAGTGCTGTATCGGTACATCATGTCACCCGTCCTTCAAGGGTTAAAGACGGCATTATTCCTCAAGGTATCATGTTCATTTGTCGTCATGATGCACCAATGCAGTGCAAGTGAGTTACTTGCTGAGCTTGTATTGGTGCATCATGCCAATCCTTTGAGAGAGTATCAACGCTGTAGAGTCGGCATGATGCATGGATGCAGTACTGGTGCTTTGTACATGCTAAAACTGCATTAACCCTTTAAGAGTAGCATGATGCCTTAATGCATCATGCCCTTGGTCGCCATGATGCATAAATTCAGCTCTGGCGAGTAACTCGCCAGGACTGCATTCAAGCATCATGACGACCCTATGGGGTTTTGACACTCCCGAAGGGTCGTGATGTGCTGATGCAGCACTGGCAAGTTACTCACCGTGGTTGCATTGGTGCATCATGACGACAAATGTAATCTTTTAGTGACATGTGTCCTTAAAGGGTTGAGGCATCATGTTGCCCCTAAAGGGTTAATATTGTATTATGTTCGGGTTGGCCTCATGTGTTGTACTTCTGTCTTGTATGGACGTTAAAGTGCTAGTTTACTTAAAGGTTATATTTCTACAATGTATTGTGCTTAGTTCTTGTAAATATATTATAAGTATATATAGACGATAGTAACTTGAAATAAGTGCATATTTTGTATGTGACTTCTGTTTTCCCTTCGCTGATTCTAATATATTTCAGTTTTGAAATGTCACTGTAAAAATGCGAAAACAATTATGAAGGTTTTGTCTTCAATGGGTCTTCATTCTAATTGACAAAATAGATATCTTGCAGAAGAATTGTATGGTAGCAAGGGGAGTGTCGGGAAGTGGTCTCTGCCCAAGTCCAATGGGCTTTTTTTGGTCGAATTCTCTTTGCAAACTACCAAAAATCCCTTCGGTGGGTCCATAATCCAAACTGTCAGAATAAAAGGGCATTCACGCTGATCTGTATTTATCTCAGCCGAAGCCAAAGCTGAATCTCGCGTCTAGAAAACCTCGGTGAAGAAGTGACTAGATAGTTTGTCAGGTAGAAATGATAATGGTCGTGATTTGACCCATTTGCTGTTTTCCAAGAAGATATGTAGGGAAACGTTTTTCTCATATGTCACTACTAGAAAGACATTTTAATGGATTAAATACTTGCAGCACGGTTTGAATTATAATAATGATAAGTTGTAACACCTGGGCTTTTCAATGCTTTTGCTGAGCATTATTTCTGCCAACTGAATGTATGTATATATACTGTAATAGTATCGTCTTTCCTTGTCTACGGAAGCCAATAAGGGGCACACTTTTTTTCACATACGGAAATTCCCCTTTTAAGTTTAAAAAGTGCCAACAATCATCTAACTCCCTGGCATATATCATTTGATTGAACATTGACTTCTTTCAAATCGATTTTGAAAATTCAAAAAAAAAATCTTTTTTTTTTATTCAACACGTGTCCCTCAAGGGCCTCCGTATTTACCTCATCACGTGCAATCTTCATGTTGTATAGTTTGTATATTCGTGAACACTAAGGTTTAAGCAGTATTTCCTAGTTAATAATTTGATATGGATATACATATACCAAATAAGATTCTTGCCGCTTGATTTTGCCACTTGCTAAAAATGTAATGTTGATGTATATACTTATATGTGAAAATCAAATTGAGTAATATACGGTGAAATGTTTCATAGAGGAGCTTGTACAAAGTTAAAGGTTAACAAATACCAAATAAAGGTCAACAAATGCCAAATAAATGTTGGCTTGTTGAAATGGTGTTTCTACCTTAGGGAGTGTTCATTTATTAGTTACAGGGGGGATGGTGGGTTTGGGGGGGGGGTACAAAAATGTCCGACCCCTCCCGAGGTGGGGGGGGGGCGTAAAAAATTCTGACCCGTCTTTAGAGGGGGGACGTAAAAGATTTAGCCCCTTTTTAGACAAAGATTCCGCACATTACTATAGTTCAAAGGGGGGTGGGCGAAAACTTTTAGCCGCCTTCGGCGAGGGGGGGCCTCGAAACGCTCCTCGCGCTCTCGAGGGGGTGCGTAAAAAATGTTCGCCCCTCCGCGCAAAATCTCACCCCCCTGTAATTAATAAATGAACACTCCCTTTGCCCTAAAGTATAGAGTTTGGTCTATGGATTTAAGTTTGTTTTGAAGAATTGGAAAACTTAGACACCTCAGGCTCCCCTTAAAAACTAAAATACAATAAAACCTCGCTGGTAAGCCCACTATTTTTGGCTTCTAAAATTTTCCTGATTTCTTCTCAAAATAGACAGGGGTTCTAATATTATTGAATCAGGGGAGACTGAGTTATACCTAACAGCTGATCATGAATACACGTTTTAAGACGTTTTTGGGACATGGGAGAACTTGTCTCATTCAGTGTGTATGGGACACAGACATGAGATAACACAAGGGAGAGACAGGCAAGATCGGGGGACAAATGTTTCCTTCGAAAAGAAATGTAGAATGTCTTTCCTTCCATCTGATATTGAGCTGCGATCTTCAGCTACTGATTTCTCTCTTTTGCATAAACTCTGTACTGTTAAATTGCTACCCTCTAAATGAAAGTCACATAGGGTTCAATGTTAAAGTAAAGATAGAAATCAGATTCTTGGCCACACTGCCTCATATTTCTCTCTTCACATGCAGGAATGCCATCTTGTACACTAAAAATACCCTCATAAACACAGTAAAACACCATCTAGCTACTTTGACTTAAATTTAATTTAATTTAGCTTTTTAGTTCTCTCTCCACCCGTAAAAGATATGGTGGTGCCACTGGCAGTTCTCGTACTCCACAAGAAGTCAACGAGACATCACGACAGTCCCACAGTCTCAAAAGGCGGTACATGCCTGCAGCCTGCAACTATCGTCCACACCCACCTGGACACCCACACCCACCTGCTCTGATGCCAGAATTGACCAATGAATGATTATAAGAGAGTACTATATCTAAGCACATGATAAGCTCCATCTTGAGGCCACTCACACGCTCAATCTTTTCTTTCACTAATCATAGCACACATTTCTATAGAAAGTAACGTATAAATTGATCTCATGGTAGGAGGTTGATTTATAAGGGATTGATCATTTTTTAACAACGGGGGGGGGGGGGTGTGCCCGAGAGGAGTGCCCGAAATCTTTTGCATCCCCCGGTCAAGGGGTCGAAATTTTTTACCCCCGCCCCTTAGGGGTCGAAAATCAGTGCGCGCGGGCCCTTGGAGGCACTGAAACGCACGGGCTTTTTTTGCCCCCCCCCCCACCGCAAACCCACCATCCCCCTGCTGTTGATAAGGGGTCGTCCATAAATGATGTCACGCCCTAGGGGGGGAGGGGGGGTCAGAAATTTGTGACAAAGCGTGACAAGGGGGGAGGGGGGGTTGGCATGTGCATGATGTCACGTTTTGAAAAAAAAACACTTATAGGCCACTCAAAAAAAAAAGTTGTTTCTCATCACCACGCGCATCATAAAATTCATGATTTGGGAAAACTATTTTTTTTTTTTTTAAACATTTTTGATGAAAAATATGTTAAAATTGGATAAAATATTGGCAATCTTGGTATCAAATTAAAGCTTTTACTGATCAATAAACTCCGAAATACTATTAAAAATGGGAAAATTGATCGTGAAAAGTCCAAATTTCTCCATGTATTTAAGCCCCGAGTAAAAAAAAAAAGAAGGAAATTAAATAAATAAAAAACGCCCTCGTCATATTTTTCACTGCTTGGTGATGAGAAACTTCTTTTTTTTAAATGTTATTGTGGGGATGGGGGGGGGGGGCAACAGCTTATTGGTTCGTTACTCCAAAGAAAGCATTAGGCCTCGAGTGCCATTTACAAAGGTGAGTTCCCATCACTAAAGGAAGAATTTTGTCTGTCAGAAGGATACAAGGTGACAGTCAGTAGGTCAGTGTGTGCACTATCTATGTGGTCATATCTCTGCTTTCATAAGTATTACTGAATTAATAAACGGAGGTATACTCTACACGCCCTGTGTGTCTCAAAGGCCAGATTGGCAACAAACAAATGACATAACTATATAGAAAGAGAAAGACCGTATGCTTTCAACATGGTAAGAAACATGGTAATGAATATTACACAACAGGTAAACAAATGCAATACAGAATGCCCTTCTTTAACACTGTGACAGATTGGGATCAGCCAAACAGCCTGCTCACCGAACTACCTACCTGTATGAAGAATACATACTGTCGGAAGCTTACCTGCAAGCTAGTTTTGTAGAGTCAATCTGGCATTGGTCAGTGCCATCATCCAGAGACCCAGGCTGGAGAGTGTCAAACTGGGTAGCCAGAGTACACTATGCCATCTACTATTATCATCACAGAGGTAATTTAGAGACGGTAGATCTATGGTTAAACTTGTTGTACATCTATTGGTGGTACAGTGGGATCTATCCTATGGAGTTAAAAAGGCTCAATAGCCACTGAAGCTGAGTGATGTGTGCCATTGGCTCTGAGGTGGCCATCACCAGTTGAGGTGTAAGCTGAGGTCTGTTAAGACATTTAGACTGAGCACCAGGTCCAGCCTGAGAAGAGTAGAGAGAGCAAAACTAGAGCTCGGTCTATCCTGGTGTGACAAGGGAGACATTTTCTAAATAGACAACAGCCATTGGAGGCTGGTCCAAGCACAAAAGGGTTGCTGGCCTCTGGGTTTATTCTTAGAACTCCATTTTTAATAATCGTGGGCTGGCAAAGAGGCCGTTTCTGTCACTTATTTGGTATAGTGCAATCATAGGACAATCATAATCTAGGCAGTTCTGACCCTCTCTACAGATCAACCTCTGAGCTGGTTACTGGCCTGGTACCAGTGGCAGGGTGGGGCTGATCCAGTCCCCATAGAGAATGTATGGGGTTAAACTGTGTTACCCTTCCTGAGGGTAAATTTCTGTAAAAAAAGAAATTTCTGGTGAAAAATCCTCAAATGTACCGCGTCTCCGTATGTGTTAATTTGAGAATAAACGAGTACGCTTAGTGCTCATTGAACCAAAAACATTATTGTCATTCTAAAAGTGCCTAAATCTGAGTAAATTAATTAAAATTTTATGGGATACAAAAGGATAATAATACACATTGTAGGATTCAAGGGTAGAATGCTACTTCATGATGATAACAATGCAATACAGCTACATCTGCTACATAGACACCTCGTTGAAGAACTCTAAGAATGGATAAAGCATTATTTTCCCTAAAGGTCTGTTATATTGACTCAAGGTTGTGTCTTTGTTAAAGTAGAGGCCTATGTGAAATAGTGATGCATATACATTGACTCGTGGGGGGGCGGGCTGCTAGAAGTCTCTTCAAGGGACTATGTATATATATGGAAATATAATAAATTAGGAATTTATTCAAATATCAGTATCTAAACAAAATAATAATCTACATGTCTTTAGACACACCACTTTTATCCTTAGACACTTGATATATAAACACAATAATAGGCTGAACTCTTGAATTCTAAACACTTCATCCTCCTAAACACATTGATTTAAACACATAAATTTCTGAGCACTGAGCTAAACATATTATTGATCTAAACATGTTTAGAAACCTATTGTGTGGACAAATACGGGGCAGGATTGTGTTTAGGATCTAAACACCTTTTTTCAATGTAGCAGTCCCGGACCTATCCCGAAGCAGTCGTGAGCCTGTCCCCAAGCAGTTCCGAACGCCTCCCGAACCTGTATTGAACCACTCTTGTGCATGTCATCTCGTCGTGACCTAATGGTCCCGAACCGCCCATCTTAGCTGGCTGTAAGCAGGATTCAGAAATAAAGATTTGTTGTCTTAAAGCAAAGCTGAACCGTGTTTTTTTTTTAATATCTAATCGACTACACTAGCATCATTTTCACCAACAACTGAGGTTTTCCATGTGTGTTCATTATCATACATTGTATACTGCCCTATTTATTGATAGTAATGCAGGCCTCCAGCATGACTGTGAACTGATTGTTCCTACACAGATAATCTAACAGCCCCGGCCCTTAGTCTGTAGTGGCTATCCCAGGTTGGTCATCGAGAAATACATATCTGTATTTTAAAGATGGTTTAGGAGCTAATTTGGGGTTGATTTTTGTTTTTCAGTTCTTCAACCTATTTGTGTTCATATTATCCATACAAATATGTGTGTAGCTTTTTAAATCATTCGGATACTTGTAAATGCATGAAATGTAGAGACAACTAGGTCAGGGGAGCCCTTTTTTTCTAATAGAGCTGGGTCCCCATATTTATATGGACATTATGAACACAAATACATTGAAAAACTGAATTTTTTTCCCAAGCATTTCAATCACGTTAAACAAGCATTTCAATCACTTTAAACAAAAATTGTTTTGATGAACTCCTATTTATAATTACCCGTTCAGTTATCTAAACCTGAGATTGCTGGGTATTTATGGAACTAAATAGTATAATTACCGGGGTAGTCGTGACTGTATCGTCTGTAACTAGGTTAATTCAACAGACATTCCGGGGACTAAAAATTGTTTTGATGAAACTCAACCGGCCTTAATTAGGCCAAATAAAAAAAAAGGTGTGTTTCAGGTTACCCGACCCTACCTAGCAAAACAGGGCCAACCCTAGAAATTTTTATGCAATTTTGAAAAAATATTTATATTTTGGGTCATTTTGGGGCTATTTAAGGGTCGATCTGATAGTTCACGAGTCGAGGCGGTCGTCGGCGAGTCGGCATTGTAGTTCCTGAGTCGATTTCTGGCTACTTTTCAGGCTAAAGTAAAAAAAAAAATTCAAAAAAAAAAAAATAATAATCCGACCTAGGCCCTACCTACACTAGATTTTCAGACCATGTAACCTGAAACACACCTCTTTTTTTTGGCCTTACTAATAATCTGATGATTGAAATGTTAATATCTTTAAATGCTACAGGTATATTGTACAAGTGTAGAGCGGTGCCCGATACAGTCGTCTCCATCACACCCAGGTAGTAGTAACGCCTCACACAGTAAGTCCTCAACTTTGGGTCAGGGGACTCAAGTCTAGCAGTAAGTCTAGTGAATAAGGCATTTTGACACTATCATCAGGGTTGCCACCGTCAGGGAAAATATCAGGGGAAAAGATTTTTCCTTCCTGGTCAGGGAAATGTCAGGGAATTTCAGAATTTTCTGAAAATGTCAGCGAAATCAATATTTTGTCTTAAAAATTACAAAAAAGTCACTGCTTTACAATGATTTCAAGGTAGAACAGAAGCAAATGTAAACCTCAAGAGGAAGGGGGTAAACTCTTTCCATGCATGTAAAGACTTTCCAAAACTCCTGTTGTTAAATAACAACCCCTTCCTAAGTAGAAGATGACTTTAAAAGAAGTGCATATTCCTAGTTGGGGGCAATTAAAAACATTAGGTTTATGCCGCAATGGTCAGGGAACTCTGATATTAAGTCAGGGATATGTCATGGAAAAGTCAGAGAATTTAGAACTACCTTTTCTGTGGCAACCACTGATACATACATAGGCTAACATATATCTTTGAATGACATTTTTGTGAGACATCATCATTTGTGGTCATTATGCACCAATGCAGTACTGGTGAGGAAATCACTGGCACTTGTCACGCCACAAAACCCCTTATTATACCTTCATCAATTGTATTACGTCATATTACGTCATATTACGTCATAATTATGATTTATGATTATTAATATTCATATTTATTATTATTTGTAATACGCACAATACTTTATACATATTTTCAATCCATATGTCCATCAAAGTACACCTAGACGTCAGACATACCATTACTCACTAAGCCAAGCCAAACTAACCCCCATGCATAACTAATCCATAGATCACAAGCAGACCCTTATCCCAGGGACAATAGGTAACGGTCAGCCCCTCCAGACGACAAGGCACCGACCGGTCACCTATACACAAAACAAATGAACTATATGTTGACCCCAAGGATTAACTGTCAACACATAAAACAATGCTATAAAGCTGGACACCCTTAATCAGTGTGGCACCGCCAAAGCCACTTGAGCCGGCTGGAGGCCACACTGGAGGCAGGCGACAAAGCCCCCATGTGTGCATGCTACTTATTATGTAATCCATTACCCATAATGCACTGGACCCAGGCTCCCCACCCGCGGTCCAGCGCACACCACATGTTAAAGCCATGAATATATAATTATCCAATCAAATGTCAAATGTATATTATCCAATGAAAACCACTGTTACATCTACTTCCGGTCACATGGGCACCCCCTCCACCTGCCGGGCACCTGTACTTATACCCCGGTCAGATGGAGGAGGAAATCACTTATCATCTTGCAACCATCAGTAACTTATATACTGAGCCCTAGTGACTGGTACTCTGATATTAATATTATTATTAATAAAAGATACCAAGTATTGAAACTGACGTCTCACTTCATCTTTACGCCCTCATTGATGTGGAAGGGTTTTCCCTAGCCACAGAGTGGTGGAGAACCCGGGCAACCTTCAGCTACCTGCGACCATGAAGAAATTTTTTAATGCAGAGACACCAGTCCCTCAGTGACCTATCATCACGGAGGCACACTAGGAGCCAGGGACCAGCACCAACATCAGGTCTACAACCCACCAGGAGGAAAGGACCAAGCAACAACAAGCACATCACCAAGTCCACCTCCTGCATCTACAAGGACACAGTAAGACATTCTAAACCAACACTTATAGACACTGTACCTATTATACCTATAAACATAGCTACCCCACCCACCTCTCCCATTCGTGTTGAACCCACTGTCAACATGGCCGGAGACGATCAGGTAGAGGTAGAAAGACAACGAGAACTAGACGATAGGATATCAAGAAAATTAGATGAGCAACTAGCGGCCCATAAGGCAGAGCTAGAAAGACTGAAATCTGATATCGCAGAATATAGGAACAACAAGTCCATTAGCGACCTGGCTAGCGCCATATCAAAAGCAAGCAAATACACCATCCGGGAACCAATTAGATTTTCGAAACCGGACATTGAAATGAGCACCAGCAAGTGGTTCACAGACCTAGAACGATTTGTTAGACTAAAATATCCCCAAGAAGATCACCCCATCCACGTCACTTGCGCAGTCTATTTAACTGGACCAGCGTACGAGTGGTACAGTATGCAGCCCACTAGCATACAGGATGATTACGATCTCATAAAGAAGGGACTTATTCATCACTTCAAGGATGTCGAAAATGACATCAAGCTATTGACACTGTCCCAATTTGACCCCACCCTACACACCATGGAAGAATGGCTAAAGGACGCCAACACCCACTTCCAAAACAAGGGGGTGGACATAGAAGCTGCCATCATCCAGGTAGCCACAGTATTAAACGAGGACTACCGAGAGGCGATCAGAGCGGAAAGTCCTACTACATGGGCTTCCCTCTGTAGAGCGCTCAGGTGTGCGTACCTTTATAAGAAGACCTCCACACATAAGGTATCATCCCTATCCAACAACGCCCTAGACCCAGTCATAGCGGCTCAGCTAAGGGAGAAGGATAGGGAGAACGAAAAACTGAGAGACCTTCTTCAGAAACAACAAGAAGTAATGGAGACTGAACATACAGTAGCTGCTATGGGGGGTGGTAAACCAAAACCCACCTACCACAAACAAGCAGCTGCACCTACACATCAGTCTCCACCAACTGACTTCGCGTTACCACCTAACTATAGGGGGAGGAGAGAGGACTTCGACATCAACTACGTCGACAACATCAGGAAGGCACGCTCAATGGGCCTCATCCCTCCCACCCACCGATTTAAAGGGGGACCCAAAGACATTATAACCCTTCTTCAAACGGGTTCCCTACCTCCACATCACTTCAAACTCATCCAGAGCCAACAACAACAACAAAGGTGGCAGCCACAACAGCAATCATGGCAGCCACCACAACAACAACAACAATGGCCACAACAACAACAACAACAACAATGGCCACAACAACAACAACAACTTCAACTTCAACCAACGCCACAAAACCCCACTCCACAGTACACCATGGCACAGCTCGTCAGCATGATGAACGACCTCACCAAGACGACGGGAAACTAGATTGTCATCCTATGGATAGGCCTCATCAGGATGACAAAACAGTCCCCAACACAGAAGACACAGCATCGCCCATCGACATCACGCCACATGACCCACAGACAATCCACAACGCTGCACCAGTGCGCGGGAAACCTGCCGACGTCCAAGCTACTCTGGAAGTCGTCCCCCCACCACTACCCGACCTACACATGGAAGAAGGTGAGCAGAGTGTTTTGTTTATCAACATGGTCAATGGCAATATAGATCTACAATTCAAAGATACCAACATCCCCAGTCTAGTAGACACAGGAGCCACCGTCTCTTGCATGAGAGAGGGTCTAGCCTCCACTCTATCGAAACTAGTTCCTCATGAGTTTTCACGAATCAGGTCCAAAGTTTATCTTGCCGATGGAGCATTGTGTCACATCAAAAGAGCTATCAAAATCAAATTCAAAATTCAAGGCAAAACATTCAGTCATCAATTTGCAATTCTTCCAAATTGTTCCTCACCAATCATATTGGGAACAGATTTTCTATCAAAGACTAAAAGCAAAATCAATTACTCCACTGACCCAACTCCAAAATCTCAACCAATCAGGGCAGTGAGAGCCATTTCGATACCTCCATTTTCCGAAATGGCCATAACAGGCCAAGTCACATGCTACCACTCAGTCAGTCATATCAATGGTATAACAGACAATTTTGACAGATCAGACAAACTTCCAAATTACATCGTACAACGTTCAGTCGTGACACCTGACCAAAGAGACAGACACCCACTGATATTATTGAATATCACATCTAGAATCTGTAAAATCCAGAAGGGTGAAATCGTAGCCTTATATACAAAAACAGACATAGACAAAGAAAATCATATGTTATCGACAGGCTACGACGACACACAACCCGAGGAGACAGACATAGACATAGACATAGACAACAACTCTACTATCAGTGACAGTGCATCATCAACAGGGTCAGACAAAACATTCTACGTACCAACACCAGCATATTCAGAGTATTCTGACTCTGACATGGATCAATCCATGTCAGACGACGAAGATCATATAAATATGGTACAAGAGACGACAGGTCACGACGAACAGGACATAGACAAAGACATGTACATAGGGAAGGACATAGACATAGAACCAGAAAAAGAAAAATCACACGTCTTCCAAAAACCAGACTGCCTCACAGAAGATCAATTCACAACTTTTTGCCAATTACTAGAAGAATACGACGACATATTCGTGGGAAAAGATAATATGATTGGAAGAACCCATCTGTACACCCATAAAATCAACCTGATCCCAGACGCCAAACCCTTACAGTTCTACCCATTCAGAATGGCCCCGCACAAAGCTGAACGACTTGAAATTGAATGTCAGAAGCTGGTAAAGCAGGACATTCTGGAGGAAACCAATACGGGTCCCTGGTCATCCAGAAGTTTTCTTGTAGAGAAAAAGAACGGGCAGGGTTACAGATTAGTGACAGATCTAAGATATGTGAATTCCCAATCCATCAACCAAGCACTTACATCACCACGAGCAGACGACAGCCTAGAAATGATTGGTGAGATGCGACCTGCCGTGTTCTCTAAAATGGATGCCCAACAAGGGTACTTCCAGATACCAATTAGAGAGGACGACAGGGACATCACAGCCTTTCTCACTAGGACCAAAAAGTATAGATACAAAACCATGCCCATGGGACTCGCCAGCAGTGCTCAGGCTTTCCAAGCTGTAGTCAACTTGATCCTACAGAACCTGCAGTACAAATGCGCAATCCCATACTTAGACGACATCTTGTGTTTATCACCTACCATAGACCAACACTTCATCGATTTAAGAAACATATTCGAAGCACTAAGAAATGGCAAACTAAAGTTGAAGAAAACCAAGTGCGAATTCTTCCTAGAGGAACTAGACTTCCTAGGAATGAAAGTCACCACTGACGGTATCAAACCATCCCCAGACAAAGTCCACAAGATCCAGACATTCCCCACACCGAAGACCGCAAAAGAGGTGCGATCATTCACTGGACTCGCCCAATTCTATAGAAAATTCATCAAAGGGTTCAGTGAAATTGGTCGACCTCTATTCAACCTACTCAAAAATGGGAACAAATTTGTTTGGACAAAAGAATGTGAGACTGCATTTCAGACCCTGAAGGACTCTATATGCAATGACGTCATCTTGCTGTACCCAGACTACAACAAACAGTTCCATCTTACAACAGATGCATCTGGTACAGCCCTAGGAGCTACTCTTTCCCAGGAGAAAGATGGCGTTCTACGACCAGTAGCCTTTGCGGGCAGAGCACTCCATGACCATGAAAGGAATTATGGTGCCACCCAAAGAGAACTATTGGGAGTAGTATTTGCAATAGAGTACTTCAGACACTACCTAGAAGGAAGACCATTCGAGTTATATACTGACCACCAAGCCCTCATCCACATGTTGACAAAATCAGATAACAAAAACATGTGGGCAAGGTGGGCACTCAAAATTCAACAATTTCAATTCAATATCAGACACATAAGAGGCAAATTAAACATACCATCAGACGTTATGTCAAGACGAGACTACCCACTAGACAAGACACCAATGACAGATCCTCCACCAAAACCCAAAGCCATAAGGGTGCAACATAGAATTATGTTTGAGGACGACATACACACACAGAAATTCAAAGAAGACGAACCACCATTGACGCTACCAAAACGACTACCCAAATCGATTCTGAAGAGAAACTCCACCCATCACTTCTATTGTGAATGTATGGAGGAAAACACAGAAGACATAGAAGAAGTAAAACGATTTACCCCCAACCTCAGAGCAAATCCTGACATCCCAAGTACCAAATTACATCATTTTGGGCTTCCACAAACAGAATACAAGGGACTGTTAGCAGCCATAGTGGCCTCGGTACAACAGGAAGTGGATTCAGCTGCACGACCGGTCCCAGGCCATGCCCCACAGCAGCTGACAGTACCCTCTACATCCCTAGAAGCCCTATCATCATTTATAGAAGAAACTCAAACAGAACAAATAGAGCAGGTTGCGGCGACCCGACCGGTCCCAGGCCACACCCCGGCACCGCAACCTAAGAGAACCACAGATAAACCAAAAACAAAGAAGAAAAATGAGAAGCCTAGAAGAGACGCCACAGACATGGCAAAACACTTGGCCAATCAGACCAACCATCTGATTGAAATGATAGAGAGCCTCTCCGACCCACAAATCTCCATCCTCAACCTCAAAAGAGAACAAAGATACAATTTACATACGAAAGCTATTATCACGTATTTAGAGAATGGACAGGTACCCAACGACAAAAACAAGAAGGAAACGGAGCAATTTATCAAAATAGCTGATGACCACATCATGCTGAATGATATTTTGGTCCATATCAACACGGTACTATGGAAGAAACACAAGGAATTCTCATTCCAACCTGTCATCCCAGATGACATGAGACTTCCCATCTTGAAGCTTTTTCACGACCTCCCAATGGCAGGACACGCTGGCGCACAAAGAATGCTGTCGACCATGCTTCCCAAAGTATATTGGAAAAGCATGGCGGCCGACGTCCAGAAATTCACAGCGACCTGCCACGTCTGTTTGAAAGCCAAAAAGATGAATCTAACCAACAACCTGCCAATGACGGCCCATAGTACCCCTTCTTACCCATTCCAGTTTGTCCACATAGATGCCATAGGCCCACTACCACCAACACCAGGAAAGAACGTATACATTCAGGTAGTGGTCGACAGGTTCTCTAAATTCTGCATAGCTTACCCTACTACATCATTGGACGCGGAAACAACTACCGCAGAATTCATAGAAAAGGTTGTTCTGGCCGAGGGTATACCAACATACCTCCAGTCAGACAATGGAACGTCATATAAAAATTCAAAATTCAGAAACATGACATCTTCCCTCAACATAAAACATGTCTTCAGCTCGGCCTATAGACCAAAATCGAACGGCCAAGCTGAAAGATATGTGAAGACGCTGTCTGAAGGCATACGGGCCTACTGTGAGGAACACCAGGACACATGGGATGTATTCCTACCACACCTTGTGTTCTCCATCAACAACACAGAGTCCGCCACCACTGCCTTCACACCGTTCTTCATTATGAAGGGAAGGAACCCAAACACCATAATAGACAACAAACTCAATCAGGAAGAAGAGAAAAGTCTAAATCTCCACATCATTGACAAATTAAAGAAAATAGACTACACATACAATCAGGTCATTGAGAACATCGAAAAGAGAACAGAACAAATGAGACAACAACACGACAAAAAGGCAAAACCTACAAAGGTGCAGAAAGAATCACTAGTGTATGTCAAGGTACCCCGACTGATGGATAGAACAAAATGTTTGAAACTTCAGAAGGTGTACTCCGGTCCATACATAGTGTGCAAATTCGTCTCAAAAACATCTGTCCTCCTCAAATCTGTTATCACAATGAAGACAATGAAAAACCCAGTCCATGTGGATAGACTGAAACTCGTACGTCACGTGAGAAACAACGACTTCATACACAGACTCATTGACCCAAACGACGACCTCATAACCAAACTATGGAAGAAAGACGGAGATTCATATAAAGCGAGACCAGCGCTTCTACAAACCAAAAATATATATAAAGCAAAACCGGCCCACTCCAAGGTCAAGAGGAGGACACCGGTAGGACTAAAACCATAATATAAACTATAGAATATATAAGAGGAAAAGAGTTATCACCTATATTACATAAACAACAAAAAGCTCACTATATCATCGCTACTATTACAAAGAGACATCAAACTGTCATATATTATCAACTCTAATATCAAAAGGATCAACACTCACTGCTACAACGACTACTATTATCACTATTACTATTATAATGATTCACAAAGAATCACGACTTACACACCGATAATCAAAAGAAATACTGGAAATACAGTATTTATCACCATAAAGCGCACAAGCTTCATCAATTATTACTATTATTATTATTATTATCCATCTATACCCATTTCACCACACAAGTAAGTGGCAGGGCGACTCCATATTATTGCTGCTCCTTTAACAAACTGACACTTCAAATAGAACTATTAACAACATGTCAAAATCCGACATGAAAGGACAGTTTGCGCACTCTTATTAACCCCCCCCCATAGACCAGTGGAAAAGCGGTGTATGCAGGTGGCCACCCGCATGCATCGCAGGTGTCAACAACACCAGGAGGATGACCGCAATCTGAGCCCTGGATGACGCCACCACTGGAGCGCGCAAACAAAAGCTCCACTTATGGGAGTGTGATAACGACCAACATGGCAGGGTGACATAGCCACCACCCTGTACCCAGACCAAAGGGTATAAGTTCCCACACATCCCCCCATCTTTCCACAGTCACCCAGTGACCACACCCCTACACACATCGATTCAGTCAGGAGCAGCCCACAGTTAATTTGGTAGATCCCCGCCAGTACTGCGCACTTACACTCATCCTTCACAAACTATCGACTATCAACTATTACTACTACAAACGATCGACTACTACTATTATTACTATCAAATCCCAACAACTCGGGAATCATGAGGTATACACTCTACCTCCTATTAATCATCACACACATCATTTACACGGCAGCACAACCAATAGTGAGGCAAAATATCGGCCTCATCTATGAACAGCTGCCGGGACAAATCATCACCGGTCATGACCTACACGAGGTCATACTGGCCATCCCCTACAACATCCCAATGGCTCCTCGTCCGAAGCCACTCATTTACAACACCATCAGGACTCTTCAACTGACTTCACTAGGACCCCATGACAGCCATGACGCCAAGATGTTACAACAAGCTGCTGACCTCGACCGACTACTACAAAACGTAGATATTAACATTATTAAGACCTTAAAGAACATTGCACACTTCCTCTCGGATCCTATTACTAACAGGCCAAAGAGAGCTATCCTAGGATTCTTAGGGGAGCTCTTTAAATCAATCTTTGGCCTGGCAACCACTAGAGACATGGATTCTATCATCAACGTCATACATCACCTAGATGCTAGAATTGGTACACTGGCCGACGTCAATGTTAAAACTGCACAAGGATTACATGATGTCACCCAGCAACACCAGCAGTTTCTAGACACTTATATAAAGCAACAGGACGTTGTACAGGAATCCCTACTTAATATTACCGAATCCATAGACTCATGGTCTGATGATTTCTCCACAACCCTAACCTCCATCCAAGCCGACCAGGATCGTAGGATTACCCAGTCAGCCATCATATCGGCTCAGGTAATTGTCCTAATGACCAGGATCGCCTACCAACAAGGGTTATACAAGGTGGAAAATTCTCTCAGATTATTGTCAACTGGAATATTAGCACCGGATATGATCCAACCCACAGAACTAGCCCTCAAGCTAGCCACCTTAGACACACAACTCAAAATTAGGAACCCAGGATCCGAGGTAACCATTATAGACACCGCATATTACTACTCACAACCAGTTGCACTATACACCTATTCCAAAACTCACCTATACATTCATATTAATGTTATCATTTCTGCCACAGACGCAGCATTTAACTTATATCAAGTAATTACAACTCATGTCCCCATTAACACCGAAAATACGACAAGTTCTGGATCTACCCTATTAAACACTGACAAAACTTTCCTCGCAGTCAACGAGGCAGAGACATTGTACTTAGAAATGACAAACGCAGATCTGCTTACGTGCCAAGGCTCGATACTGAAAGTATGCGCTAGGACCATGCCTAGAATACGCAGTGACCAGCCAACCTGCCTCATGGCAGCCTTTAAAGGTAACCAGGCGGACATAGCCAGACTCTGCACATTTCAAGTACACCCTCTGAGACCCATACAAACCCGTGCTATAGCTATTGGTAAAGATAAATATTTAGTAACTACTAACAGGGAGTACTACCACGTCATCTGTCAGCACATGACACCAACTACTAAGAAAGCTTCGGCCTACGCAGTTATTGGTGTCCCATGTATGTGCCACTTACAATTTGACTCATTGTACCTCCCAAACACCAAAATTCCTTGTAACGAATCTTCTTCAACACACTTCCTAATGCACGCGGCCAATACACCCATACTACTTGCACTCACAAACAACCTGAACATCACAGCATCATCACTACATCACGAACCAATACACATACCACATCTACATACACAAGCTATCATCAAATCTATGACAAACATCAGCAAGTTATCATCAGACATTACATTGGACCTGGAACCCTTCACCAGGAATATCCTAATAGAAGCCACCAACGCAGCAGACATCTTAGACCGACCCATCCAGGACACACACATACGTGAGAACATAGCTAGCTTCTTCGCTAGCCCTGTATGGAACTATATAGTACCAGTCACTTGCATTCTAAACGCCGTAGGATTCTTCTACTTATTATATGTATCCAAAGGAAAAGCACTATTCGCGACCATCCCAACCGTTAGTGCTCGACCCAACAACATTTCTTGGAAATTTATTAACCCCATCCCCCAGAGTGAAACCAAAGAAAATCACACTATCAATTTGGATCAATACGTTGACGCCCATAACATTTTTACCCTGATATTTGTAGCATTGATCATATACGCGGTTATCAAAACCATCTTCAAGTGTAAAAACACGATTGCACGTCACTTTGGAATGACAAACCCTGGACATAAGACCAATCCCACTATTACTCTCAAAATTTACCAAGGACACATCAACCACACCATACCACTACTATCCCTACCCTACGAACGTGACTCTATTGTTAATGAATTCATACCAACCCTGACGGCCATCTCAGCCCTGTCATGCCCATACCCACGCATAAACATGACATGGAACGGCCCCATATCATTCAACATCAACGGAAAACAGAAGTCATACTATCTACCCAACCACGTCATACTACCCCTAGCGGCACGGTTTTCTATCATACCGGCTCTGAAAGACGACACCACCACCACAGGATTAACCCTTAAGACTATTGAAATGACTACATCCCTACATCCGACTGAAACCCAAGACAACTTTGACATTGACCCCGATGGTGACAACACTACGTCACTCATCAAAAATCCAAAAGACATGACCACTACCGAACTATTGACAGCCATTGTAATGAAAAAGAGTGAGACAGGAAATGAAACATAAAAATTTATTATAGAAGGTGATAACTCAGAACGAACTTCCTCCATTGCCCCTCGACATTGAGAATGAACATCAAAGATTAAGTATTGCCAAAGATCATTGCATAAACAAAATACACTGCTCAAAACCTATTGTTATACATGAACGATCATACCATACTAAGTATTACACATGGCCTATGTAAACGCTTAGTACATCTATATTATTATTGAAATGAATTTCTTACAGCTTCCTATCGTATAAATTGATTGTATTATAAACTAGGACGGAAGCGCGACATATAGAAACAGTACGTCACATTACATTTTTCACTGTACCACGACTTGTATTATGTAAATAATTGGTAAAGGTTAAAAGCTTCCAAAAATGTATAATCATATAAATAGAACGGAAGCGAGACATATAGTACCAGTACGTTACCATAGAAATATTATTGTTACCACTGCATAACATGTATGTATAAAACACTGTACTACCTAGAAAACGTGATTAAGAACCTAGTCATAGTCATAGCATAAGATTGATATATCAAAAACCATAAAATACAAAAAAAATATATTCATACAAAATACTTTTGAAGCGTGACATAACTCTTCCTCTACTACTTCTCGGCCTGCACGAGGGCGTGCAGGAGTTGTATTGGGGGGTGCTGTCACGCCACAAAACCCCTTATTATACCTTCATCAATTGTATTACGTCATATTACGTCATATTACGTCATAATTATGATTTATGATTATTAATATTCATATTTATTATTATTTGTAATACGCACAATACTTTATACATATTTTCAATCCATATGTCCATCAAAGTACACCTAGACGTCAGACATACCATTACTCACTAAGCCAAGCCAAACTAACCCCCATGCATAACTAATCCATAGATCACAAGCAGACCCTTATCCCAGGGACAATAGGTAACGGTCAGCCCCTCCAGACGACAAGGCACCGACCGGTCACCTATACACAAAACAAATGAACTATATGTTGACCCCAAGGATTAACTGTCAACACATAAAACAATGCTATAAAGCTGGACACCCTTAATCAGTGTGGCACCGCCAAAGCCACTTGAGCCGGCTGGAGGCCACACTGGAGGCAGGCGACAAAGCCCCCATGTGTGCATGCTACTTATTATGTAATCCATTACCCATAATGCACTGGACCCAGGCTCCCCACCCGCGGTCCAGCGCACACCACATGTTAAAGCCATGAATATATAATTATCCAATCAAATGTCAAATGTATATTATCCAATGAAAACCACTGTTACATCTACTTCCGGTCACATGGGCACCCCCTCCACCTGCCGGGCACCTGTACTTATACCCCGGTCAGATGGAGGAGGAAATCACTTATCATCTTGCAACCATCAGTAACTTATATACTGAGCCCTAGTGACTGGTACTCTGATATTAATATTATTATTAATAAAAGATACCAAGTATTGAAACTGACGTCTCACTTCATCTTTACGCCCTCATTGATGTGGAAGGGTTTTCCCTAGCCACACACTGCATTGGTGCATAATGCCAACCTGTTTGAAGTGTCTCAACCCTATGAGACAAAATGGTGCTTGAATGCAGCTTTTCCTAATAGCTGAACTAGTAATTAACATTATATAATCTTAATAATAAGGTCCCCTTCAATCATTAATGGACCTTAACAAGCCCTATTACATCTTATTATAATACTTAAAGGTTATGGTTGAGTTAGTAATATTATGCTAATTTGTTGCAGTACAAGCAGGAGGATGGCTAAACACACAGCATTGGCTGCAGTCATGACACTGGCTGTACTCACACCCATCTGTACTTCTCAAAGCCCGCCATTCACCTGTCCAGGTGTCAAGGTACTACTTTTCGTTTCTGATCTTTTAAATGAAAGGTAAAACGAGAAAAGATTACCTGTTCGACTGTTGGAATTGTATTCACATTTTAGGCTATACCAAAAAATAGTTGGTCAATGGATTTCAATTTCAATTAAAGGGTGCCAGCGAGTGAAATTAAAATTTCTAATTTTCTAGACTTAAAAAATAAAATCAATGGATTTTGATGTTGGTAAAGTGGTGCAAGTTACCTCCTCTTTTTCTTTTTTACCAGGCCTCTGACAATAGTTTAATACATATTTCCCTTGATCTGCCGGTAAATCAATAGAATAGAGTAAAGAGATAAAAATTAAATCACAATTTTAAAAAAATGTGGCGAGCTACATCAATTGACAATTTCTTTTTGATTTGAAAAAAAATGGCATTTCCAGAAATAAGGTGCACTGAATCCATTGACCAACTTTTTTCGGGGCTCTGACCTTGTATGTGGTTTTGGATAGGCAGTGACTATCTCCAATCATCAAGTGATGTTGTCCCTTACTCATTAGCTGAAACACTCCCATAGGGTCAGCATGATGCATGAATGCAGGCCTGGCGAGTTATTCACCAAGGCTGTATTAAAATTGAATTGATTGGAAAATGCTTTAATTTATAGAAAATTACTTAAAACAGATGCATGGACCTAGCTCAGCTTCTAATAGGAATATTTGAGAAATTCTTTCACTGCTGGAAAGCTGATATCATGGCCGGCCATTGTGGCCGATGTCCAAGGCTATTACATCAGCCATTTGGATTTTACATCGGCAAAAACCGATGTGCCGATGTCATTCGGCAACACTGAATACTTATAACCATACCATATATATCCAACTGAGTATGCTTGTTCTGACTGTTTCAGCCGTGTAGTAGTGGATCCTGCCCCGGCAGTCCTCCTGGATACAAATGTCTCAGTGTCAGCACATGCGGCCCTATCATTGTCCCTATGGGCAATTTTTGCATACCGGTAAATATCAGCCTTTTTATTGTTCACTCTATATACCTGCTCAGGAGACCCAATGACATACACCTCTAGATAAAAGACCACATTGCATCAACAAAATCGTTCATATATATAGGCCTGCTGTAAATATCTTTATGATGGAAAATGAAGAGATATCAATCTTACTCTATGAATGTAATATGCTGGTATGTCACAATAGCAAACAAGGGGGTAGCTTCATCCTTTAAGGACGGAAAGCTTCATCCTTTAAGGACGGAAAAAATGCATTAATACATCATTCCCTTTGTCAAGATGATGCATGAATGCAACCCTGGCAAGTGACTCACCAGGGCTGCATTGGTGCATCATGCCGACCCCATAGGGTACACTCCCAAAGGGCTGGTACAATGCTCCAATCCAGCACTGGCGAATCATTTGCCAGGACTGTATTGGTGCATCATGACAACAAATGCCAGTTTTTAGCAACATGCTATCCGTTTAGCAACATGCCATCCTTATAGTAACATGCCAATGGTTAAATAAGGCTTCAATACGTTCACTATTTACATGCAGGACTGTAGCATGGCCCCATGTACACCGTGCTGTGGTACAGTAAGTATGGGTTTACACTTGAAACTATTTAGAGCTAAATCATCATCTCCATGTGGTTCAAAGAACCTATACTGGCTGGAAGATATATATATATATAGCTAAAACCACCTTTATTTGACAGCTTAACAATACGTTATCATGGTCTATTACCTCCTGGGAATTATTAACAGGGAATGCCCCAAATTAATGCTGACATTGAGTTGTCATCTATCACCTTTGTTAAATAATCAAGAAGCTATACTTTAAAGCATGATGTACATACAGTTACCCTTGATGAATCAGTCTTTGATAAGTCAGTTGTCTCACGTATAAATGATTGACCAATGTGGACAGTTTTATTTACATCTCTTCTGTTATATAATTCTGCATTAGACAACTGGCTATTTGAGTAACCGGCCTGGGTTTTTTTTGGGCTTAAACAGGGGTGGATAACTTATATTGTCATCATGGCTCTGAACAGTGCTAGGGTGACATTTATGCTGCAAAGTAGGGCAATCTTTTTGATGTTTTGTTTTTGGACATTTTATTCCACTTAATTTCACAGCAACGTCGCCCTACATATCGCCAGGAGCTGGGTGAAATAAAGCGAAATAAAGCCAAATGTCCAACAATATAACATTAAAAAGATCGCCCTGTTTCACAAGTACCTGTGTCGTCCTAGTGGAGTCCAGGCTATAGATGATGAGGCAAAATAAAAAAAAGGTTTGTTTCAGGTAACATGGGAAGAAACTCTAGGGTCGGTAGGTCGGATTTTTTTTTTTTTTTTACTTTTTTTTTTTTTTTACTTTCCCTCTAAAATTGGCCCTAAAAAAGTGTAAAAATGGAAAAAAAAATTCAAAATATTTGTAAACCTAAGAGTGACCCCCAAAAAAGTGTAAAAATATAAAATTTTCTTCAAAATTGCATAAAAAAACATAGGGTCGGCCCTGTTTAGATAGGGTCGGTCGGGTGACCTGAAACAAACCTTTTATTATTTTTTGGCCTGATGTGAAACATTTCATTGATATTTCACCAGAAGTGTGCCTGCAACGCCGTCAACCCCTGTGGTCCTCCCAGTCCTACACCATGTCGGTGTTACCAACTGAGTCCGGTGACACCTGGGTACCCACCCTCCGTCTGTCTCCAATAAAAAAGGTATGCTGACCCGTCTGTGTCAACGTTTTATTTAGGATACAAAAATGAATATTTATTGTAAAGAAGTTGCTTTGCAATCCTGATATCCCATTTATCATAGACACCATTCAATAGCAGCTACTAAACTCCAACTAAATTAGCCATTTAGAAAAAGTACCTATCAAGCTATCTTTTAATTACACATTTTGACCCGCCGGGGGAGGGGTAAATTATTTAGACCCCTCACGGCAGGGCATAAAGATTTTACATGCTCTGCATGAAAGCCCCCCCCCCCACACACACACACATTGTTAAAATATTACATCTTTACAGATTAGAGATCAATTAAATGTCATCAATGGGTGTTATAAGGTCACAAAAGGATCCAATGTCCCCCAACCATGGGCTTTTCTAGTCTTTTTTCAATGGGTAGAATAAAAGCGTGCACGCTTTTATTCCAAAATGACCATATATTTGGCAATAAAATAGAATTAGAGGAAAATCTGATGGAATTAGGAGGAATGGAACAGATAGAAAGTCAAATATATTATTTGTGAACATTCTGACACATTTCTAAGGAATTTCTTGTTTGTCTCACACATCGGATGTACCAACTTTAATGTAACATGAGTTGAAACTGGGGGTGGGGCGTTATGCACTGACTACACCCCTGTGGTGCTTGACACCTCATGCTTCTCATCTATACATGTCCTTGTCCATTACAGGAATTACCCCAATCAGGATGACGAAGCAGCGAGCCCACCGATTTATGACATATGAACCAAGACTGAACTCTCTGAGCTGGAGCAATACTTTTTCCGATCCCCGACCTGGTAGTTTTAGTTACTAATACTACATGTATTAATACTACTAATTTATAGTTTAGAAAAACATGACCTTGAAATGGATATTTTGCTAAAAAGTGACATTGTAACTTTTGACTTTAGCCAACTTTATGAGAGGCCACACAGCCATCAGTAGCTGGTATTAGTGAGGTTTAGATCACGACGTGTGTGGAAATGTGTACGTCTACGGCAATGCTAAGGGATGAGCTAGATGTTGCAGTACACGTTACGAATAGGTATATCTAAACCTCGCTGTTGGCTGTGTCTCACGACCTTGAGCCAATGTTTTTGTCTCTGACCGGGTGCCGTCTCTGACCAGGTGCCGTCTCTGACCGGGTGCCGTCTCTGACCGGATGTCACTTTGGGAGTTTAGTTATGTTCTACCAACAGCAGAAGGCTAATAATAATTACATAACAGCTGTCATAACGTTTTTACAAATCCTTATACATATGAGTATAGGTTAAAATTTAGAAAGCACCTTTTTCTGACACCAGGTCAGAGACGGCACCCGGTCAGAGACGGCACCTGGTCAGAGAAGGCACCCGGTCAGAGACAAAAACATTGGCTCAAGGTCGTGAGACAGAGCCTGTTATGTATGATAATCTACCTCGTAACTAAAACAATTAATCTTTTGGTGAATACCGGAATCATATGAACTATGGTTAAGTTGCCATACACAGTATAAGTAATTCTACCAGGTCCGGGAAATGAAGGGAAACCCTCCTCAGAGCCATTATTTACACCAGTGTTAATTTTCACAACGCAGGTAGGTGTGAAAACACTGCAGGGCTAGAATTAGCAACGGTTTTGCTTGCAGCATAAACAGAGCAGGGCTAAAATTAGCAACGGTTTTCTTATAACCCATTTGCTGAATTTTCTATCAATTTGCTGTTAAATGTTTATATCCCATAAGATAGATTAGTGTATGCTCTTGAATCATACATGGGGAATAGTGAATCATACAGGTGACTACCATGAAATCACATATAAATAAGCTTTTTCTATAGACTTTCCCTCTGTGCTCCTCCACTTGACCCAGTAGGCAGTGAGCCCTGCAGTGTTTTCACACCTACCTGCGTTGTGAAAATTAACACTGGTGTAAATAACGGCTCTGGGGAGCGTTTCCCTTCATTTCCCGGACCTGTTCTACATGTACTAACTAGTTCTGGTCTGTAATACATGTCACACTTACAATGGGAGTCTATCCACTTGTCAAGAACTTAAGGCAATTACAATGATTAGATAAGTAGAATAAGGTATTCTATAGTAACCCAGAAAAGCCAATGATAAATGTATCTTTCCTGTACTTTTTTTATTGCAGCAACTGCCTGCATTTGTTATAAACATTCAACCTGTCAAACTATTATTTCTTTAGTTTAATAATCAAAATGAATCTGGAAATTTTCTCATTAAGTTTGCTTCAAAACCGATGTTACTTTTGACTGATACTCTATGAACTTGTTCAGCCTGTAGATGGACATTCACAAACCATGCATAGTCTTAAACAGTGTGAAGCCTTACAGAATGTTTGCCTGTAGATGGCGCTACCAAAATACGGTCCTGCCTGTAGCAGAATAGCAATGTTTAGTTTATATGTCTGCTGCACAACACCCCCTTTCTTCTGTTTGGTGTGTGTGTTTTCTTACTTGGTGAACTGACCAGATTCTCATCTTTGCATAGCCTATACTTTTCATTGTCCTTTTATGTACCAATATTGTCTTCGGAAATAAAGTTTAAATCTATTTCTTTTATCATTGGAACCCTGTCTGCTTGTCATTATTATAACATATACCATGGCCTGAAGCAAACCAGCCATTGCCAATGGTACCGTTCTATTCACCACTCAAAGGAAAAGAGATGGGTAGCTTTTGAATTTATATAATAAAGCCCATAGCGCGCGGCAGTGGGGCCAATGTTCAGCTTTATATTCATCTGAGATACACTTATAGAAGTGTATCTCAGATATATAAGAAACTGACCAATCAGAAGCTGGCAGCTGCTGCAGCAGATGCATCTACTGCTGTCCAAGACGGCTGACCTGGAGGTGTATCTGGGATACACTAGAGGAGGAAGTGTATCTGGGATACACTCATTAAGAATACACAGGCTGATGTCTATCTGATATCATACTAGAGTAGTGGGTTCCTGAATCATGTGTGTCAAGCTGGGACTCCACTACCCGATATTTTGGGCAATTCTCACTGTCCGATCATACATGTCTATACAGTTTGTTCAGGTATAAACAAAGTCTTCAGAAATCTATCTGGCCGATTAATCCATTCATTTTCTGTATAAATTGTATAAAGATCGGCCTGCAGATCAGACCAATGAAAATCAAACCTGTTAGATATGGGATGGGGAGCCAAAATCGGCCTTCGTTGCAAAATTGGGACATAAATCGGGAACTAAATCGTCTTACATAGCCTTGGCAATTCAGTAGTATAGTATGTATCGGAACGGGACTATAGTTAAGTACTGTTTATTACTCAATCGACCTGCAGCCAATCAGAGGCCTCCCTTTTGGCGGGAAATTCAAAAGCAGCCAATGAGAGGCCTCCCTTTTGGCGGGAAATTCAAATAGGTCACGTGACCGGAAGTGACCTACTTCCGGTCACGTGACCTTTGGGCGGGAAATTCAAATAGGTCACGTGACCGGAAGTGACCTACTTAAGAGGGTCACGTGACCACCATGTTGGCGGGAAATTCAAATAGGTCACGTGACTGGAAGTGACCTACTTAAGGGGGTCACGTGACTACTAGGTTGGCGCGAATTTCAAAATAAGTCACTTGAGATTTTTATGGATAAATAAATTTTAAAAAAGAAAAAAAGCAAGCTGAAAGCTTGCTAAAAAATAATTTAAAAATGTGGCTCTTTTTTTTAGGGGGGGGAGGGGCACTCTGGGGGGCACTCTTTAAGATGCATGGGGGGGGAGGGGGGGAGGGGGGGAGGGGAAGGGTTTTTTAAGAGTGAGACTCGCTTCTCTGCCCTCTCTTTTAGAGGGCAGAGAGGCGAGTCTACTGGTTCGTCTACTTACAATGAAATGTATCATGATTGCGTTTATGATGATGTGCATCTCTTGCTGGCTAGACTTTCAAGCAAATTTGCCAAAGTCCAGCCCGTTATTGAATGTCCGGCCTAGCCTGACCCTCAGTAGAACAGTCCTTGACCCATCTATTATAGTCCAGCAGCGCCTGACTCTTGTATGAGAGTAGTATTGGCGACATTGGCTGACTCTGATATTTACCTGTGTGTACGGAGGGAGGAGAGGGTTCACAGCCACAGCTCTCTTAAGGCAAAGCTTGCGCTTATAGAGCACTACTAGTGGAGGTCTGGATAAGGAGGCTATGGTGGTTGTCTTCAAAAAAAATAAAAAAATAGCCATGGCGCATGTCGATGTCGCTTAATTATGCTCATATCTCATGTCGATTTTAAGAATTGCTCATGTCACCTGTCACTATGTTTTTCAAGCTTCATGTCAAATGTCACTAGGCCTCATGTCGAATGTCGATTCTAAGAAACAGGTATGTCACCATCTCGAATTTAGCGGTCCACACTGCCGCTGCTGCTGCTGCTGCTGCTGCTGCTGCTGCTGCTGCTGCTGTTGCTGCTGCTGATTTGCTGTTGCTGCTGCTGTCGGTGCTGCTGCTTGTGCTGCTCGTGCAGCTGCTGCAGCTGCTGACAGCTGCTGCTGCTTGTGCTGCTCGTGCAGCTGCTGCAGTTGCTGACGATGTCACGGATGCTGTTGACAGATGCTGCTGCTTGTGCTACTCGTGCAGCTGCTGCTGCTGCTGCTGCTGCTGACGATGTCACGGATGCTGCTGACAGATGCTGCTGCTTGTGCTGCTTGTGCAGCTGCTGCAGCAGCTGCTGCTTGTGCTGCTCGTGCTGCTGCTGCTGACGATGTCACGGATGCTGCTGACAGATGCTGCTGCTTGTGCTGCACGAGACCGAGTAGCCGCTATTACTAATGCTACTAATACTAGTATGAGAAAATACATTTAGTCAGTCGACTAAATCAAGGAGGTTTTCTGACTTCAGTGGATCGTTTAGCCATCGGCCACAGGCAAAACTTGAAACCATTTTATACATGGGGCAATTGGCAGAGTCGAAACATGTTGGTACGATGGGGTCGATCATGTTCATCATCAGTTCAGGCAAAGGAAGTGTGTCAACAGCACGCGAAAACTTCATGTCCGGATGTTTCAACACAAGACTTTTTATCACACTCACACAGCTGCTTTGAAGAGTGAATCCTTGACCAAACTTGAGCTTTTCCAACACAGCTTTGGCCTCCTTCTGTGCAGTAAGGGATCTCTCTTTCGGGGTCATCGCAGTGCTGGCTAGCATGTCCTCAAAGTCTTTAACATAATGTTCCAACGGGCTACAAATGATGTACTCCAGATCATCGTCCGCATATGTCGTCTCCTCGCACCATATTGTGTCTTCTCCTGTTTCGAATTCCGTCATTTTCTGAACAATCTCCTCGTGAGTGCGTTGCATATATCGAAGCTCCTTCAAAGACCAGATAACTTGTATGCCGAACCCTGAAAAACCTGAAGGAATTTCACCACTACAGTCAGGCCAACTATACGGAGCTAAGAAAAATAGCTCCAACAAAATTTTCTCCCTCTGTCCAAATGAAACTACTTCCGTTCCGATGAAGTTGAAGCATGCTTCTATCCATTGCTCCTTGGTGACGTCCTTCCAATGTTTCTTTACCTCACATGCATCATAGGGCACTGTTTCTCTTCTTGCTTCTAGTGGGAGTTGCTTTTTCTTTCTTGGACTCATTTGGAGAGTTTCGATGCTCTGTAGCGTCGACACTTCGATAAGAAAAGAAGCTGTAAAGGTAGAAATAACCCTCATAACATGCTGAGCGAGCGTGGAGTGGACGATGCTACGATGATGAAGGGCGGGTCGAGAAAGTGTGATGGGTGAGAGCGGCGTTTCACTCCTTATGTACCCTGTCCTAGATAATCCTCTTAAACAGCTGAAAAGACTCTCTCAGTACAGAGTCTCTACTCAATTAAGTGATCTGTTAAGTAAGTTTTCACATGCTACTTGACTACTGCAGGTGGGTTTAGACTTAAGCAGCTTAGTGCACACACGTGTCTGTTAGAAAGCTACCTGCACACCTGCCTTCCTTTTTCACTAGTATTTACCCCTTGCCGACTTATAAGGCGCCTATACACGTGTCAGCCTCCTTATATACGTCTTCTTGCTTCTAGAGCTAAGCTACTTACCGTCGTTTTCAGCTGCCGCAGGCTGACTGGCAGCTATTTAAAAGAGAATACCCGTTACCTGTATAACGGATCAGGAGGTTATGAGATTAGAGTGTGTATACAAAAAAAAGCTACAGGGGGCATGTGTCTGTCTGTGAGGTAGAGACGATGTGGTAAGCGGCTCAAGTGTAAAACAAAAGCACCTCCTCTTGCCGCAGTGAGTGGCGCGGGACGTCGGCTGGCTAGTTGAATAAGCGTCAGCTTAAAAGATAATCCGTCCACGGGCTGGCGCGTCACACCTGTCGTTAATCACCCCCTGTAGTCTTTGTATACGCAGGTGGTGACCCGGCTTTATCTCTTCACCAGCTATAATCCCATATACATGTAGCGCACGTTACACTCGTTATCTCTCTTTTCATGCTGAGGGATTAGGGGTGGAAGGGTTCAGGTGAAAAGCGATTTGATTCCTCTCTGGAAGAGGGTGGGGCTCTAGGTGAAAACAAGCTTAGACCATCCAGATTAGCCGCTCTCTCGGCTATATAAAGAGCCTCAATTTTTTTTATCTCTGCCCACTTCGTCTTGTTGTACACTATCAGTCACGAGGCAGACGCCCGAAGTAGCAGATGTTTGCAGTATGGATTATACAGAGGTTACCTGCTAATAGGATTTTGTCAGAATAGGGTGAGTTGCTCTTAAAATGACCATTTTAAATGGGTTGTTAATATGGTATCTGATGTTAATGAGCTAACACCTAACATTGAGGATTATGACCTCCCAGAGGGGCGTCTCGCCAAATTCTCCGGTCTTGACTATAGGCTTAACTGTCTAAAGACTGTGGAGCACGTTAATGGGCGGTCTCCTTACTAATTTCACTTGACCAGGCCGGCAGAGTCAACTAGTCTAGGTAATTACAACCACAAGGGCGGCTACTCAACATCCAAGTGGACCTACTACTACGAGATTGTCTTTTGACCACTCTGCTGCCGCCTGCTGGTCTGGCGATTACATGCTCTAGTATAGTTCTCCGCTCTTTTCGTCAGATGGCGCCACAATAGGGTTTTTGTACATTTCCACGATACTCGCGAACATTTTAAACGCATAATGACCTATAATAAGCAACAAAGCACACTTCTAATATATTGAATATAAGAAACATGTCAACGTTGTGTATTTCTGATAGAATGAGGCAGATTCTTTGAAATATCAACTAAACTATAGCGAGATTGAAAATACTACACCATAACTAAAGCGATATAAAAGCTATATAAAGTCAGAACTTCTCACGGAACGGCATCTGCAACAGATCACTCAACCATTCGTCTTGAAATGCCACACAGGGTTCCCGTCCAACAGGACTTTGAGCCTTGACGCTTTTGAGGGAGGTTTGATCTTATGTTGCTTAACATGTGGTGTAATTAATCAACACCGCGGCCCCTCTTTAGGGGCCACACAATAAACAAAGAATAAAAAAGGGTAAGCCTTAAGTTTAAAGTGAATCTCCCAGGATTTTGGCGAGGCCGACAAAGGGGGAGGTAACAGATTTAAACTGCAGGAGACTATACGCAAACCTTGATACTCTCAGAGGGGAGCCCTATATTGCGAGCCTGTGGTCAGATCTATCACCTCTAGGGTGCAGTCTGCATATCATAAATGACCACCACAGACATTGGGATATAATGTTAATCCTACTCCAGGGTCTCCATAATTAGCGGGGCTCGCCTTGAGATGGGAAATTCACTACAGCACTATCTGTCGTTGAAAATGGTGCTCGTGTAGAGTCGGGATGATGTACCAAAAGAGCATTTTATACACAATGATACCCTTGTACAAATGCGTATACCTAGTAGGCTGTGTCTTATCATCAAATCTAAGAGGGTGTGCTATAGTTTTATTATACTTTTATAGACCATTTTAAAATCCGAGCTTAGCTTAGTTCATAGTCTCCTTACCAATTTTCACTTGACCAGGCTGGCAGAGCCAACTAGTCTAGGTAATTATAACCACAAAGGCGGCTACTCAAGATCCAAGTAGACTTACTACTACGAGATTGTCTTTTTGGCCCCTCTGCCGCCTAGTTATTACATCCTCCAGTCTAGCTCGCCACACCCTTTGAGCAGCTCCATTGCCTCGGTAAAAGTGTAGGGGTGTGCTTTCCACCTTCAGTCATCCATAGATTCGATCACCATCACCCCCCTTGAAATGACCTCAGCTGTTAATTAGGGCGTAAAGCAGCCCAACAACCAACCAAGTCCCTGTCAAAGATGTGAATAACGAACGCGCTAGTATAGTTCCCCGCTCTTTCGTCAGATAGCGCCACAATAGAGGTTTTGTACATTCCTACGATGCTCGCGAGCATTTCAACGCATAATGAGCTATATAGGCAACAAAGCGCGCTTCTAATATATTAAAATATAAAAACAATTCAATATTGTGTATTTCTGATAGAAATGAGGCAGTTTCCTTAAATACCAACTAAACTATAGCGAGATGAAAAATACCACACCATATCTAAAGCTTTATAAAAAGCTATAGAAAGTCAGAACCTCACACGGATCGGTATTCTGTCTGCAACGGATCACCCCTGACCCACTGGTCCTCGCATGCCACACACGGCTCTGCCGTGTTTGTGCTTTGAGGTATCACCCATCAAGTGATCCATGCTGCCCAACATGAGGCGTAATTAATTACGCTGATGTTGCATAGCACAGCGGCAGCATCTAACTAACTCTAAGGAGTTAGTCGGCCCCTCTTTAGGGGCCACACAATAAACAAAGAATACCCTGAATCTGGGACCTGCGGGCGAAGGCCCCAACTGTGAAGTCATTATTGGCCACATTGGTAATATCAATTAAAACTTTAGACAACACCCACCTTAAGTATCATTAACGGACAATATCAATAAACTTAGCATCCTCTTGGTTACCACATTTAGCACCAATTTTACAACTCACAGGGGCCACCCTTGAAAATAACACCAGCCTCACCACGCTTTTATTGCTCTGCTGATTTCTCCAATCCAAAACATTGGGTATCTAGTCCAGCTGTGAGCTCATTAGGTCAGCCCTTTGTCGGCCTCGCCGGCAAGTCCCGGATTCAGTATAGAAAGACTAAGGGGGCGGGGAGTAGGTCTTTAAGTTTAGCGCTATCTGTGTCATTAGACCATTCTTAAAAATCGACATGTGACATGAATAAAAAATTCTCAATTACTGTATAAGTAGGCGCCTCAACTCTTCCTTCAAATTCCGGCCTTGCGGGTGGTCAAATTAAAAAAAAATTCCTAGTAGTCTATGGTCCCAAGAGTCCGATTGTATCAATTACGGTGCCCCTACATTTTCCCCCTTAGTGACACTAGTGACAACACCTTTTTCACTTAGGGTCATGTGACATGGTCATTTCTTAAAAATCGACATGCGACATGGGACATGTTCATCTCAAACCCTTAGCCTCTAGAGAGTTCAAAATAGCGCTGCCGCTGTAGTCTGCCCGTTTCTGTGATCAAATATGCACCCTTCCTAATAGCACCCCCACTGGTGCATTGCATAAAAATAGCCCTCCTGACCTCATTTCTTGAGCTATAAAAAAACACAAACCCCTCATTTTAATCACAATATCATGGCAGTCAACATGAATGGAGTCATTAGTGGAGAAAGATAAGAGTCTCTGTTTTCTGTAGCCTACAATATTATGGTGACATTCTTCATGTCAAAATGTAATAAATAAATATGAGTTGTTAAAACTTGTTACCATGGGGATGTTAGTAATTGTGTTCTTGAAGACGTATGTGAAATCCAGATGTATGTGCCTCTGCCCAACAATGACCCTAGCCATTTTAAGTAAACCTGTTCTGTCTGAGTTAGAAGGGTGCCTAGGGCCAGAGCTACAGAACCCCTTACTGCTGTGAAAGTGCCCCTCTCCTGCCTAGATCACAGAAATGGGAAATATGTTCAGATGCATTCACCATGATATTTCTGGATCTAAGCAGATCTGAAAAGCTCTCATAGAGATCTATACTAATGGAACCACTATGTATTTTTTAACTCATTTTTCAAAAATTTATCAAACTCCCTACCTTAGCGCCCCTATAAATAGGGTTAAGTACCTGTCCGACTCCCCTACCACTGCTGCTGGAGGAGTACCGAGAACTACCCTCTTTTTAGAAAACTAAGTAAAAATATCCTTCTTCATGTCCAGTTACATACAATGTCGATCAATTTGACACTGTAGCAGCATGTCTCCATATCTGTATGCTGCATAAATGCACAATACACGGTTCTGCACGCACTTAAACCAAGGCTAACATGGGTGACCTATATAGATGTGATACTCTCGTTTTCGGGGCTAGTAGAAATTAGGCGGCTAATATAGACGTTCCGGGTTAGAACCCTCACTAAGTTTTAGTCAAGACGTCTAGCCACAGGCGCCTTAAGCGACGAAAGCGCGTCAAGGCGTTTACAGGGTTCGAACCCGTGAGCTGCTCCTTGGGGTCACAAAAAACGCTTCAACCTTAAAATCCCATAGGAAATTTTTTTTGGGTTTTTGGACTTTAGGCCTGAATTTGGGGGTGATCCCGGGCTGATAGAAAAATAATTCTTGGACGAGCGGATAGCTCTGGATCTCTTTTTATCTAAAACAGCGAAAAATTGATTGTGGTTCCGCCGCAATTCATCCGACGAGGGGTAATCAGCCCCCCCCTCTGCCAATCATGGCAGTGAATTTAGACGGCGCGCAATCTCTCGCAGCCACCGCGGACGGACCAATTAGTCCTGTCGGCATCTTAGTATGGTTCGTGTGACCTACTTAGAGGCTCACACGGTGGGGGTGTGTCCGGCGTTCGGCGCGCTGATTGGCTACTGGTGGGAGGTGCTGTGCTGCGTCAGGAACTTTACCTATTTGGGACGGGTGTTAAAGGCGCACTGAGTTGAGGTGCACCTTTAAGCAAGAGCGCGATCCGGTCGTCGCGTTGGTAGCCTTACTACCTGTCGCGCATTTAACTAGAGGCTTAAGTGTGACAAATGACGATTCTTTGTCGACGCGACTACTAACATCAGCAGCATCGGCAGCAGCGGTAGCAGCATCGGCAGCAGCTATAAGGTGAAAACATGTTCAGACACGGTCGGCGTGTGAGACCTGTCCAGGCACGTCCGAGCAAGTTCGAACGTGTCTGAACATGTTCCGGAGTGCAAGACGCGTGCACACACAGACCGAACAGACACACACAGACCCACACACCCACACACCCCTATGTAGTGTGGGATGTAAAAGAAACCCTTGTCTCGGTAAAAGGGCCATAGATTCGATCACCATCACCGCCCTTGAAATGACCATAGCTGTTAACTAAGGCGTAAAGCAACCCACACACCCACACACCCACACATTTTTCTGTATGAGCCTTCAGACCTGAAGCTGCTCAGTGTACGGGACTAGGTTTTGTCATAGGCCCTACGGACGCTACTCAAGGGGGAATAAGAGAGCTGTCTCACCATGACATGGGCTGGCTGTAGTTTTTTATGTTTCGGTACCTACAACCAAACAGCCAGTACCCACCCCAGGGCTTCATGTCGCACGCGGGAAAAGTATAACGGTGGCGCCAACTGTCGGAATAGCGGGTACACTACGTCAGTAGTTCTTTTGTTCTCCGCTGAGTGACTGGGCGAAATGTAGTCAGTAGCTCTATTTTCTGTGCACTGTTCTGTTCATTTTCTACACTTAACGCTTAAATAGACCGCGTGTTTGTACAAGCTAGCCGTTTTTATCAGTGCAAAAATTAAATAAGCATCGGATAGAACAATAAAAAAATGAGAAAGTAATCCAGCACTTAGTATAAGGCACCAGTTTTATCATGAGACACCGAAAGTCTGGTTTTTTTAAGGTGGATAAGACAGTCGACTGAGAGCTCCAAAGTAACCAAAAACGTACCAGAGGGCGATCTATCTCAGAACGTACCCGACAGGGCAGGGGCCTTCTACACCCCGGCTCTGATGAGCAAGCGAGGGCCTATTCCTCTTTTGAGGTGGGCCCAAAATTGAACAAAAGAATAAACTCAAAAAAAGCCTTAAGATTGAAAGAGTTGTAGATACTGATTTTAACGAGGAAGTCCCATTCATTAGTTTACAAATAGTCAGTGTAAGTACGCCCATGTATAGGAGAGAGACCTTGCTTATTTCTTATAAGGTTGTAAGATAGTCACATCATGATGCACATCATCATAAACGCAATCACGATACATTTCATTGTAAGTAGACGAACCAGTAGACTCGCCTCTCTGCCCTCTAAAAGAGAGGGCAGAGAAGCGAGTCTCACTCTTAAAAAACCCTTCCCCTCCCCCCCTCCCCCCCTCCCCCCCCATGCATCTTAAAGAGTGCCCCCAAGAGTGCCCCTCCCCCCCCTAAAAAAAAGAGCCACATTTTTAAATTATTTTTTAGCAAGCTTTCAGCTTGCTTTTTTTCTTTTTTAAAATTTATTTATCCATAAAAATCTCAAGTGACTTATTTTGAAATTCGCGCCAACCTAGTAGTCACGTGACCCCCTTAAGTAGGTCACTTCCAGTCACGTGACCTATTTGAATTTCCCGCCAACATGGTGGTCACGTGACCCTCTTAAGTAGGTCACTTCCGGTCACGTGACCTATTTGAATTTCCCGCCCAAAGGTCACGTGACCGGAAGTAGGTCACTTCCGGTCACGTGACCTATTTGAATTTCCCGCCAAAAGGGAGGCCTCTCATTGGCTGCTTTTGAATTTCCCGCCAAAAGGGAGGCCTCTGATTGGCTGCAGGTCGATTGAGTAATAAACAGTACTTAACTATAGTCCCGTTCCGATACATACAATACTACTCAATTCTATTTTCCACTTGTTTGTAAACATAAATATTATTTACAAACATAGACCTGTGGCAGGGTGTATAGTACCCCCCTGTTTAATGCCTGTAATTGCTATGGTATACAACTGAGTCAGATTCGTGAGAATAGCCCCGATTTGTGAATAACATCGGCTAGTGGAGCCTCACCTTATCTGCAAGTGTATCCCAGATACACTTCCATACCTGAGTGTATCCCAGATACACTTTTTTTTCTTTTTTTTTGATAATGAAATTACATGGCCTTGGCAAGTCTATTTTCCACTTGAGAATGGAGAATTTATAAACAAAACTTACTCATAAACATAAATATATGGCATAGTCTGCAATGCATGTCTACCTACAGTATATAAATTCGAGTCAGATTTGTGAGAATAGCCCCAATTTGAGGACAAAATTGGTTAGTGGAGTCCCACCTATCCACCTATCCCATTGAATCAACATTGAAAACTGAGTTTTGTGCCCACTGGGATACACGTAGGTGCCCCGAGAACATCTGCATGACAGCTGTTCTTCAGGCACACTAGACATTTTTTATGTTAAGTAATTGGGGAATTTATCATATTTTGTACGGGTGCAAATTAAGAAATAAGTAACCATTGAATGTGTCACACTATAGGAACTTGTATTGGACACACTCATTTTTCTTGCGTATCACCTAAAGCCAGCTTCAACAAGTGATGTATGATGTACATGTATATATGTTACAAGTTAGGTTTTGTGTTTATTACAGGGCCCTATCGTCTTAAAATGAAGAAAATCAACAAACTTGGAGGCCATGGAGTATGGCTACACTGTATTCCATGGAGGACATGGAAGACATGAAAGACATGGAGTATGGTTTAACATAGAAAGGGTTGTATCTGCCATGTAATAAAACTTTTGTTTTTCTGGAGTCCCCCCCCCCCCACCAAATTTTCAGAACCCCCTCCCTCTAGAATCAAAAGAAAGAGAAAATTGAATCCACCCATAGAATTTTTTATCCCCCCCCCCCACGATGGCGGCGTATCCCAACAAGCCCTCTATGCAGCTATGGAGAGTTTGCAGGTATGGATAGTTTGCAGCTCTAGACAGTTTGCAGCTATGGAGAGTTTGCAGCTATGGAGAGTTTGCAGCTAAGGAGAGTTTGCAGCTATGGAGAGTTTGCAGCTAAGGAGAGTTTGCAGGTATGGAGAGTTTGCAGCTAAGGAGAGTTTGCAGCTATGGAGAGTTTGCAGCTAAGGAGAGTTTGCAGCTATGGAGAGTTTGCAGCTAAGGAGAGTTTGCAGCTATGGAGAGTTTGCAGCTAAGGAGAGTTTGCAGCTATGGAGAGTTTGCAGCTAAGGAGAGTTTGCAGCTATGGCACTGCATGAGTTCAGGGAATTACGAGGACGGAAATGTCAGTAGATTCCAAGATACTTACTGACTTACAGAAATATCAGTAAATCCCAATGTCATATTTACTGACTTTTGTATATGTCAGTAAATCCCAATGCCATATTTACTGACTTTTGTATACGTCAGTAAATTCCAATGCCATATTTTCTCACTTTCATAGTCACCCTACACCTCCCATAGCTTTCGAACACGTTCCCCAGTGATCCAGAGGGTCGGGGAGGCGGGGGTAGAAGTCCTACACCTCCCACAGCTTTCGAACACGTTCCCCAGCGCCCCAGAGGGTGGGGGAGGCGGGGGTAAAAGTAGGCGGTTCGGTGACTGGCCTTTTGGCACCTCCTCATCTGTTACAGTGCTAAAGAAGGACATATTGTATTGTATTTATGTACCTGTTAAGCTATGTACTATATATAAATATGTCTTACCTTGTATATAAATGTTTAATAAGCTTTTAAAAAAAAGGTTCACACATTTTACTCTTTGGTACTGCTGAGAATGGATTTGTGGGCTGGGCCTTGCAACCGACAGGGAAAACATGGTCCTTGCCTTCAGGGGAAAAAATGGTCTAACTTCAATATAAATGCATAATTTCTTTGGAGAATATAGTAGATACATTATGCTTTGCATACATGTAACTGTTATGATGTAATTAATTTAGTTACAAGTATAGCTTTCCACCACCAAGCGGCCCAGGGGGTGGTAGAGGCGGGAGGAGTGGCCCTACACCTCCCACAGCTTTCCACCACCTTCCCCCATGGTGGTCAATGCCATACTGATGGCTCAGCCAATCAGAGGCAAGTCTCATTCTGATCACATGACTAGCACTGTACCCCCTATATAATGGGGATGCAGTGTGAGCTCCTTAGTCCACTGCTGTCTGACCATGGGAACACATCTACTGCCTGCCTGCCTGCCTGCCTGCCTGCCTGCCTGCCTGCCTGCCTGCCTCCTGCCTGCCTGCCTACTCCAGCCTACTGAAGAGCTGTCTGACTACAAAGCATCAAAGCATCCCTGGAAAAATACCCCTGGTTGTCCTGGGACTTAATGAGATTTAAGAGAGAAATACCGCTGATTAAGTGAGATTTAAGAGTTAGTGATACCCCAAGTTGCCCTGGGATTTAATGAGATTTAAAACATAAAATCTCCTGGTTATACTGGGGTATACATCAAGGAAATATGAGATTTACATCACGTAAACATGAGGTTTACATCACGTAAACATGGAGTTCACATAATGTAAACATGAGGTTTACATCATGTAAACATGAGATTTACATCATGTAAACATGAGGTTTACATCAGGTAAACATGAGGTTTACATTGAGATTTACTTAGCTTCATCAGCATGTAAACAAGATAGTTACTTGAAATTACGTTTGCGTAAACAGGGACGTTCCGTTATATACTGAGTCTGTAAAAGACACATTTACGTCATTTTACTTTTTCAGACCAATATCAAGTAAATATTAGTAATTATGTGTAAATAAAATGTTTACGTAGTAGTAAATCTTATGTGAACCCCACTTTTCGTGCAGTGTGGGCAGTTTGCGGGTATAGACAGTTTGCAGGTATGGATAGTTTGCAGCTATAGACATTTTGCAGCTATGGAGAGTTTGCAGCTATGGAGAGTTTGCAGGTATGGGCAGTTTGCGGCTATTCCTTCAACACCATACTGAGAGTGAGTGCAAACAGGTTTGCATCCTCTCTGGGGAGTTCACAGAAATGACAGCGTTGTCCACATACAAAGTTATATCAAAATTATCTATATTAGGCAACAAATTGATATAAATTGAAAAAAAAGTAAGACCACAAACGGATCCTTGGGGTGCCCCATATTAGACAGGATTGATGGTAGGTTCGGTATGTGAAGCTATTAACTGTAATTGGGTTATTTCACCACACATTTAAACCTCTCCAATTATAATTAACAATCTTTTTTTGATGAAATCTAAAGCCAAAAAAAATAAAAGGTGTGTTTCAGGTTACATAGTCCTGTAGGGTAGGTCGGATTTCCTTTTTTTTTAAATTTTTTTTTTTTACTCTTGCCTGAAAAGTATCCAAAAACTAACTCACAAACTTCAGCGCTGACTCCCAGACAATGGTTTTGACTGGTGGACTATCAAATTGACTATGAAATAGCCCCAAAATTGTTTTATAAAGGCAGATTGATCCCATGGCCTGAAAAGTACCCAAAAATGTATTCGCAAACTTCAGCGCTGACTCGCCAACAATGGCGTCGACTCGCTGACTATCAATTTGACTCTGAAATAGCCCTATAATCACTTAAAATAAACCTTTTTTTTTTAAATTGGATAAAAATTTCTAGGGTCGGCCCTGTTTTGCTAGGTAGGGTCGGGTAACCTGAAACACCTCTTTTATTTTGGCCTTATACCTATAATTATCGTGTGTCATGGATGGTTATTTCCCCTTTAGGGAGTGTTAATATATTAATTACAGGGGGGGGGTGAGATTTCGAGGGGACATTTTTTCGCCCACCCCCCTTTGAACTATAGTAACACGCGGGCTTTTTTGCAAAAAAAGGGCTAAATTTTTAACCCCCCCCTCTCAAGAGGGGTCAGAATTTTTTACGCCCCCACCCCCTCAGGAGGGGTCAGAATTTTTTACCCCCCCCCCTCAGATGGAGTCGGGAATTTTAGCGCCCCCGCCCCAAAACCCACCACCCCCCTGTAACTAATAAATGAACACTCCCTTATAACTCACCAGAGGTGCTACTGTAAAAGTACTGTGTGCAGCATGCAGAGTCCACCATGTGCGTGCTACAAGGTGCGCGGCGCTTCATGGCCGGCCGAAGAGCATCGCCTCATCTCCACTAAAAAGGTATGCTGAGGCCATCTTTTTTTGATAACTTGGATTACGGGCTTTTGGCTCCAAGTTTTTGGAAGGGCAGAGGCAAAAAAAAAAAAGGCATGGAAAATCTCATTTCTGGGCAATCTATTGAAGACATATTGAGAATTATCCCCGATCTGAAAGGCCTCATTCTACCTTTTGCTGGTCAACATGTACTTTTTTTTTTCTTTGGTAAAATTCTCAAATAATCTCGGAGGGGAAATTTTTTAATTTTTTTTTGCAAAATGCCAAAAATCTCTGCGGCGGATCCGTAATCCAAGTTATCCAAATAAAACGGCCTGACCTGTGAGGGTCACACTTTTTTAAATCTTGAAAATTAATATTTACTGAAGAAAGATCCTGTTATGAATATGGTATCCCAGCTGAACATGGAAAAATAGCATAGGGTGGGAATGATGTTAGAATGCATCTCTAATTAGTGACCCAAATCACCCTTAGATTGTACATCACATTTGAGTCCCATCACATTGTTGTCAATTAAAAAGATATTGGCTTCAGTTTGTTTTCATGTTTTTATAACAGCTGGGGACGGGGGGATATGGCAGCATCCAAAGAGATAATACACCTCTTCATAGTCGGGAAGGGGAGGGGGTGACCAAAAATATGTCACCCCATAGCAAAAAATAAGACAGCATCAATTTATTCTTAATCTCCTGTATCATGATGTAATACTGATGTATAAGCTTCTCTATAGTAACCCAGAAAACCCAATGATGAATGTTTCTCTTAAAGCGCTAGTTGCCGCAGGTTCTGACCCTGTTACACGTACGCCCGGGATAGCTCTCCTAGGTGCGCGGACAAACGTTAACAGCACAATCTTAACACAGAATTAAGATGGTCTTTTTAAAGTATCTTAAAATTAGTCTTAAACTCATCTTAACCTATCTTAAGCTATCTTAGACTATCTTAAAAGTGTTACTAAGCAAGGAAGGATGGCGCCACTAGTAGTGGTAAGACTATACAGTCCATTGTAGGATAGGCTATAGTCAACTAGTACGTAATCGTCTGCTCTGCACCCCAACCCCCATTATTTTTTTTTCCCCTTTAGATGTTAACGCTGTGGCAGATCAAGTCTCAATACAAAACAAGACTGCCTTAGATTAAGACATTTTAAGATGTAAGATTAAGATTGCGCTGATAATGTTTGTCCACGCACCTGGGTGAGCTATCCCGCATTTGCCTGTCACACAGGTGTGACCCATCTGACATTCAGATTTAGGGAAAATCCGTTTTTCATTTAGAAAACACTGAATGTTCTTCCTCAAGAGCTATTTTTCAATGCACATACATCAGACATATTTGCTCCACAAAATAGTGTATATTTAATGCCCTTTTCTAATATTGGTAAAAACACCTTTCATTCATGACAAAGACTATCACCATAGTTTTGTATTTACTGTGAACACAGGTGTGTGTATGTTTCTCCTATCTAGGGAAGCTACCAAGTTTCTACAGAGAGGAAAGAAACAGAGTCAAAAGGGAGTCCAGGTTACCTCCAGAATGACTCCCTCTGTAGGGGAGTCCAGGTTGCCTAATAAAGTTCCCCAGGTAACCCCCTCAGGTCAGCCGAAGAGCCGCCTATGCTCCCTTAGGGGTCCCTTAGTGACATGGACTCCCCTACAGAGGGGAGTCATTCTAGAGGCAGCCTGGACTCCCTTTTGACGCTGTTTCTTCTCTTTGTGTATTGTTATACTCATTGCCATTGCCCTTGTATGCAGCAAAATTGTCTTCAGAAATAAAGTTTAAATCCATTTCTTTTATCATTGGAACCCTGTCTGCTTGTCATTATTATAGCATGGCCCCGGGGCATGGCCTGAAGCAGATGGTGAATTGTTTTACGGTAATTTGCAGTCTTATCACTATGTATGCCATCACTATGCATGCTATATATCTGATGGGTAGCATGTTTTTATTTGATGCAAATAACACACATATTTAGTCAAAACATAATAGAAACAAATTCAATATAAATGAAGAGCTTTGTCCAAAATAAAAACCAGTATCAGAATTGAAGGGTATAATGATTTTCTTCAGAGCTACTATAGTAGCCATTCTGATTCAAATACAATATTTTTTTTCAGAAAAGCACTTATACCAGCAATAGCGTATACGCCTAACTCATGTATGAGCTGCCCTCTAAGGCCACACCAAAAAAAAGTTTGTCAATGGGTTTCACTTTTCAAAAAATGGTGCGAGCGAGCTTTTTTTTTTTTTTTTTAAGAATTTTTTTGTGTCAATGTGTCAATGGATTTTGTTGGGGGAAAACAGGAGCGAGCGACTTTTTTTTTTAAACCAGTCTCCGACAAAAGTTCTTAGTGGACCCCTAAAAAAAAAGAATTCTCAATTTTGAAAAAAAATGAGGCGTGCAAAATCAAAAAAAAAAATCCATTTCCGTAAATAAGGTGCGCGAAATCCATTGACTAAGGCCACTTAAAAAAATAAAATGGTTTCTCATCACCGCACGCATCATAAAAATCCGGTTTTGAGGAAAACTTTTTTTTTTTGACAAATTTTGATGAAAAACCTGATAAAAATGGACAAAATTGGTCATATTTGGTATCAAATTAAAGCTAATAATGCCAGCGATGCATTGGTATAGAAATAACTTACATTTTCCCCACTTTCAGAGATCAATTAATTCTTAACCAATAAACTTTGAATTATTGGCCACAAAATCGTAAATTATCCTATACATTTTGGCCTCCGAGTAAAAAAAAAAAAAAAAAAAAAAGCCTCCCTCATCAGATTTTTCAGACCTTGGTGATGAGAAACCACTTTTTTTTTTGAGTGGCCTAACTTCTTTTTTTTGGTGTGGCCTAACTTGAGAGAAATCTGTTGTTTCATGTAACACAGCAAGAAAATGTAGGGTCGGCGGGTCATGTTTCTTTTTTTAAACCTTTTTTTTAAACATGAAAGTACTACCCAGCCTCACTGAAGACTTCAAAATTGAGGGTAAAAATACGAAAATTTCTTAAAAAATTGCAAAAAAAACTGTAGGGTCGGCCCTGTTTTGATATGGTCGGTCGGGTGACCTGAAACAAACCTTCTTTTTTTTGGCCTTAGAGACTAATTGGTGAATATGGCGGGTCAGTAACTAACACGGTAACAGTCCTCCTGTCACCTCCCCCCATGTTGGACACGGACACAGCTGTGTAGGCGGAAGGTGGAAGGTGAATGTTAATGTCTATACCTTCAAGCTGATGTGGCCCTGAGTGGCAGAAGTGACAGGCTTCCATCGGTTTATTAGGGCACTGGGCTATAGTGTGGCCCCAAAAGGGCTTACCAAGTTGAGCGCAAATTGGTTTTTGCATGGGCTGCCCACTTTAGGCTCAAATTGTATTCAAGACTAATTTGGTGCCACTGTGCTACCTGGAATAATTATGGGTTATTCAATCATCAAACCCAGCTCAGTTTTGCCCAACTTCAGAGAGCCAACCTGGGCTAAAACCAATTTGGCCCTGTGCAGACTTGGTACTAAGATAAGCTGCAAACTGCCCATGTCTAGAAACTGTCCATACCAGCAAACTGGCCATACCTGCAAACTGTCCATACCTGCAAACTGTCCATACCTGCAAACTGTCCATACCAGCAAACTGTCCATACCAGCAAACTGTCCATACCTGCAAACTGTCCATACCTGCAAACTGTCCATACCTGCAAACTGTCCATACCTGCAAATTGTCCATACCTGCAAACTGTCCATACCTGCAAACTGGCCATACCAGCCAACTGTCCATACCTGCAAACTGGCCATACCTGCAAACTATCTGTACAGACAGACTGTCCATACCTGCAAACTGTCTATACCAGCAAACTGTCCATACCTGCAAACTGTCCATACCTGCAAACTGTCCATACCTGCAAACTGCCCATGCCTGCAAACTGTCCATACCTGCAAACTGTCCATACCTGCAAACTGTCTATACTAGCAAACTGTCCATACCAGAAAACTGTCCATACCTGCAAACTGTCTATACTAGCAAACTGTCCATACCAGAAAACTGTCCATACCAGCAAACGGTCTATACTATCAAACTGTCCATACCAGAAAACTGTCCATCCCAGCAAACTGTCCATACCTGCAAACTGTCCACACCTGAATTCTGTCCATACCTGCAAACTATCTGTACCAATAGACTGTCCATACCAGTAAACTGTCTATATCCCCAAAGCTGTCCATGCCTGCAACCTGTCTGTACATGAAAACTGTCCATATCTGCAAACTACCCATACATGCATTAAATCTTTGCTTGGTTTCCTTATGTGCAAACTATCCATGCCTGCAAACTGTCTGTAGCTGCAAACTGTCCATACCTGCAAACAAAAAATAACAATCTTCTCCCACAATAATAGAAGAAATCACATTCTGAATACTGGTACATGTGATATCTTATTCATGGTCAGTATTTCTCTTAAATGGCTTCAGTGATTAATTTTCACAGTCTTCAGCTGTTGCCTTTAACTTTTTACCGTAATTTTACAGTATGTTATAAATGAGACTGGTAGAAGTGTGACCAGCTGGTGAGACAGCTCACTTTAACACCACTAACATACCTACTAACTTACAGCCAAGGCCAAAAAAAAGAGGTTTGTTTCAGGTCACCCGAATTTTGAAGGAATTTTCGTATTTTTAACTTTTTTGGTAAGTTTTAGGGTATTTCAAAAAAGGTTGGCTAGTACATTCATGTTAAAAAAATTGTTTTTTTAATTAAAAAATCCGACCTACCGACCCTACATTTTACTCCCATGTTACCCGAAACAAACCTTCTTTTTTTTTTGGCCCAAGCAGAAATGTTGCATGTTAACCCTTTAAGTAAGGCATGATGCTTTGATACACTACCTGTTGTCATGATGCATGAATGCAGCCCACTATACCGGAGAGTTTTGCATCTTTTACACCTCATGACCGTCAGTGTCAAGGAACCATGGGATCCATAAGGCCAAAAAAAAAAGAAGGTTTGTTTCAGGTCACCCGACTGACCCTATCAAAACAGGGCCGACCCTACGTTTTTTTATGCAATTTTGAAGAAATGTCCTTACCTTTACCCTTTTTTGGTCAATTTCATGTTAAAAAAGAAAAAAGAAAAAAATCCGACCTACCGACCCTACATTTTCTGCCAATGTTACCTGAAACAAATTTTTTTTTTGGCCTAAAGGGTAAACCGAAGGCCCAGGAGGTGAGATTTGTCAGTTTTTACTGTAATGTTAACTCTGAATTCAGGCACTCTGATATAAAACTCACCCTCCCCCCCCCCTCCCAAAAAAAAAGAATATATATATGTAATATGATATCACCACAATGTCTAACAGTGAGTAGATTCTAATATTAAATTATCTCATGTTTGAGGAATGATAGAGAAATGTATGAGGAATTTAAAGGTTTGACCATCTGGGATCAGGACATCCCCTCCCCCCCCCCATCGAACGCCAGGTGTTGCAGGTGCTGCCACCCGGTACTGGTGTACAACACCTGTATGTAAACCCTTCACAGACAGCAAACTGCTTTAACCCTTTAAGGATGGCATGTCGCTAAAAGATGACATTTGTCGTCACGATGCACCACTGCAGCCCCGGGGAGTAACTCGCCGGTGCTGAAAGCTGCATCATGCTGACCAGACGGGAGTATCTCAACCCTGTAGGGTCGGCATGATGCTTGAATGCAGATACTCGCCGGGGATGCATCCGTGCATCGTGACGACCGTTGGCATGATGCATAAAGGCCGTCCTTAATATGTTCAACATACCATTTCATCAGCGTGATGCATGAATGCAACCATACAAAGGGTAAGCTATAATAGGGTGCATAAGTTAACCCCATGCAACATGAGACACAGATGTCAAATAGCCTCGAATTAGGAGGGAAACCAAGGTATGATATGTATTAAGTATGGGGCCTTGCAAATAATATGAAAATGTCAATTTTCACAAATATTGGGTTGCCATAGTAACCATATTACTTTGATGCAAATGTGTTCTTTGTGTTAGCCACCATCCATTCGGTCTTTTTGAGCTATTACATAACTATTTTGGTTAATAAACAAGGATTTTATAGCAGAATTATATGAAAAATGTGTAATTTTTTACAACTATCCGGTTACCAATTTTTTTTAAGGATTTTGAGACAAAATTCCTCCCATTTTCCTATAATTTTCAGAAAAGATATATCATTTTCGGAAAAAATATATATTTCAGTTTAAAAAAAGTGTTTTTGGTAGAAAAAAACACAAAAATAGGGTCGCTAGGGATACCTGAACACAACTTCTTTTTTTTTGGCCTTACAATCATGTCCATGATGACAAAACGATAAATTAGCCACCTCGCCAGTTGGGATGCTTTAAACTGGTTTGTTTCTCTATTCCGGCAGTACAGTGAAGCAATGTTTTTTTCATTTACGGTGAATCTCACGTCAAAAGTTTGCCCACCAGGTGGCAGCTTGGTTCGATAGGGAGACTTTAGTGGAAACTATCAACTTAAACATACATAATTGTTTTAGATTTATAAAGATATCCAACTGTCTCATTAATTACGCAATCAAAATTGAAGCCTTTGGCATCTTAAAGATAAAAAAGAAATATTCCCTTTTTGAGACCATCGGAACTAGTAAGGATAGTATTAACACCCATGTTGTGATAATTAGAATTATACATGTTGAGACTGTCAAGCGTTTCTTTGTAACAATCCTAGAGTACCTTTTGCTTATGGATTGTAGTTGTATATTGCTATGAGCCATTCAGTTATGCTTCTCAGGCTTGATATTTATACAGGCCTGGAATTAGGATGGTATCATGAAATATACATCAATGAATCCAGATACAATTATAATCATCATTGAATAGAGAATCATCGATGAATAAACGTAAAAATACAACAGAAAATCCCTGTAAACTTTACGAGGGGGGGGGGAGAAAAATATGGTGACTGTTAAAAAAAGCGAAAAAGTCTGGCATCTATTGATGCCGGTGATTCACCGTAATTTTCATGGGATATTTTTTACAGTGCCTAGATTATCCAAAATTTTAGATTAGTTGTTTATCTTAGTTTATGAATGTGATGTGTTGTGTAAATGTCTGGTAGTTAGAGTTGCATCGGTTATTACAATCAGTAGTCACAGATTATGGCATATATCTTAAAAACCAGTCTCTGCAGGCTCACTCCACTTTAACTCTTTAAGGACGCCATAATGCCTTAATGCATCATGCCCTTGGTCGTCATGATGCATGAATGCAGCCCTGGCGAGTAACTTGCCAGTGCTGCGTTCAAGCATCATGCCGACCCTACAAGATTGAGACACTCCCGAAGGGTCGGCATGATGCAACAATGTAGCACCAGCGAGTTACTGGCTGGGGCTGCATTGGTGCACCATGCTGGCAAATGTCATCTTTTCACGACATCTGTCCTTAAAGGGTTAAACAGTCATGTATTAACCCTTTAAGGGAAATTGAGAAAAAAGGGATAGGAAAGGAAAACGCTGCAGTATGTAGGTCCAACCCATAGTGATACTTGTGGTCTCTCCGTATGGGCGGCCATGTTTGTTCTGAGCACTGAGTCTCTCGCGAGATTCAGCTTACACCCATACACCCCAGCTTGCCAGGAACAAGCTAAGTTGTGAGACATGGTACCGGCGTTAGTGTGTTGTTCCTGGAACCAAGAATATTTCTAATTTTTCATTGTGGCCCGGCCAGGGCTTCATTTGGGAAACAGTCGGCTACAATTTCAATCCTACATCTACTGTAGTCGGTAATGGGACAAAGTGAACCATACAATTTCTTTACACCCACTACCACTGGGTCCTTAGTAAGATCTACAGCTGAAGGGTTTACTGCTCAGTCAGACTCGGTCAGATTATGTAGGGGAGGCTGCTGCCCAAGTGCATAAACTGGGTCAATACACTCTCACAACGGAGGTTGCCTATAGTAAGGTACAGTATGGGACACTCTGAATATCAGCCATTTTTTTGCACTGGCCCCTGTTAGATGACATAGGAGGTGGTAGACAAACACAAAAATGCTTAAGATCTCAAAAATAAAGTACGTCTCAGGTTCTGGAATAGCAGTGTGTAACTGAATCAGGATATAAGTAAGGTCTGCACCATTTGGGGCATCTAATCTCACTCAGATTGTCCCTAGTGCGCCCTACACAGCAGGTGGTAGTCAAATGGTTTCTCACACTGTTAGTAATATATCAGAACATCTGTCTGGAGAATGGAATGACCTAGTTCATGCACGTGCTGTTGCCCCTGTATGGTCCTAGCGCCTTCAGCACCACTTGCAGGATCCCATCAAATATACCGCATTTGACGTAATAAGCGCACAGTGCGCTCAAAAAATTATTATAGACACATTTTAGTAGTTAAGAGTTTAATTGGGGTCAAAATTTGAGAATTTTTTTGTTATTTGTAGTATTAAAATCGGCCAAAAACGGGGTGTGTGCACTTATTAGGGGGTGTGCGCTTATTACGTCGAATACGGTATAGAAATTTGTCTCATCATGGGGCTCAACCATTGACTGATGACCTGCTCCAACAAAATAGGCTCTAATGGGCCCATGTAACTTTGGGCATCTGAGTTTACAATGTATTCATGGGCACATACGGACTACAATAGATGGATCGTTCCTGCATTAATATATTATCATACAAAGGATATATCTAGAAGCATTTCCTGTGGACAATAGAAGGACCGGACTCATCATACTCCTGCTTGGAGATCCACATTTGTTGGAAGGTGGAGAGAGACGCGAGGATGGAACCACCGATCCATACCGAGTACCTGCGCTCTGGTGGGGCAATGATCTTGATCTTCATTGTTGGGGGTGCGAGGGCAGTCATTTCCTTCTGCATACGGTCAGCAATGCCCGGGTACATGGTGGTGCCCCCCGAGAGGACAGTGTTGGCGTACAAGTCCTTACGGATGTCTATGTCACACTTCATGATAGAGTTGTATGTAGTCTCATGAATTCCAGCAGCCTCCATTCCTGTAAGATAAATACAACAATATTCAATCTACTGGAAACTGACCTGAATCTAAGCAAAGTCTAGGGAGTATAAATCTGTGGACTGTAACATGCCTTCATACCTGCAAGGTATGAGGTGTTTCTTTTACTTCTCACTGGTAGAGTATTGGAAAGACTAATATTGGAGATAAGCATTAGCCGCCATAGCTTTTCCCAGTTTTAATAGATTTAAACATGTTTACCTTTTTGAAATTGAGAAAAGTGAGGAGTTTACAAGTCTTAGTGCTTTTGAATACTATTGTTATTTTTACCAAGATATGAAGGCTGAAACACTGCTTCAGGACACCTGAAGCGCTCATTGCCGATGGTGATGACCTGACTGTCGGGGAGCTCGTAGCTCTTCTCTAGCGAACTACCAGAGGCAGCGGTGGCCATCTCCTGCTCAAAGTCAACAGCCACGTAACATAGCTTTTCCTTAACGTCACGGATATACTCCCGCTCGGCCGTTGTTGTGAAGGAATAACCACGCTCTGTGAGGATCTTCATGAGGTAGTCAGTGAGGTCACGGCCGGCCAGATCCAGACGGAGGATGGCATGGGGCAGGGCATAGCCCTCGTAGATGGGGACGGTATGCGTCACCCCATCCCCAGAGTCCAGCACAATACCGGTGGTACGTCCAGATGCATACAGAGACAGAACAGCTTGGATCGCTACATACATGGCTGGGGAGTTGAAGGTCTCAAACATGACCTGTTCAAATGAACAGCAGATCAAAATCTGATTTCAAGTGACAAACTTGATTGTGATTCAATTTGATATGTATTGTAAATTAGCTCTTTCTTTTGAGTAAAGTTTTACTAGATTCAGCAGATCATACATGACAGGTGATTCAAAACATCTTTCTAGCCAAATCTAGAACAGCTATGAATTTTTTACTGAAGATTAATAATTATATAATTAGTTATGGTAATTAGATAAATAGTTATAATTGTATCAAGTTCAAGAATTAAGTATGTCAACCCTTAATGACAACAGAAGCTTCACTTAATCTAATTGAACATGTACAATACCCAATTTGACCACAAGAACAAAATAAATTATATCATGATTCAGCACCAACCATGCTCATGTTTTAACTGATTATACTCAGTTTATTATAAACAATAATATTCCTTGCATCTTCTTACTTGCCATAGCGCACAGTGATCTACTGTTGAATTGTCAATTGTCCATAGCTATATAGGCTATATCATCTACATGAAAGACCTGTATTATATGGATACAATATGTCAAGCACACAGAATCTAGTTAAATATATTATACTACTTTGGTCGTTTGTACATTGCAGCTTCGCCACTTATAGTGGTTCTTTAGATCACGCACAGAGATCAGCACCTGCTGAGGGGGTGAAGTTCTTTGGCCACGTGGCGCTGTGCACACGCAGGAAGGGATGACCAGACCCGCTATATAAGAGGTAGATCCTCACTGGATCCTCCTCTCAGCCTTGGACTGTGAGCTGAGCCCTTCTTGATCCTTTCTACCTATGTCTGTGATCTACCTGTCGGCTGTTTGCCGACTATGAGAGTTTGCTCCCTGACCAACCCATGTGGAAGGGAGGTAGTCCCTTGAACTAATGCTGTGATCTGAATGTGCGAACTTCTATATCAATCTGTATGAACTGCAGTAACTGTGACATATGATATGAATGCTCACCGAACTGAATAAAACTCTCTCTGCTTACAATATGATTATATATCACACACACCTGTGTCATTTTCTCCCTGTTGGCCTTGGGGTTGAGGGGAGCCTCAGTCAGCAGGACGGGGTGTTCCTCGGGGGCCACACGCAGCTCATTGTAGAATGTGTGATGCCAGATCTTCTCCATGTCGTCCCAGTTTGTCACAATACCATGCTCAATGGGGTACTTGAGGGTGAGGATACCTCTCTTGGACTGGGCCTCTTCTCCTATGTAAGAATCCTTCTGGCCCATACCCACCATGACACCCTGGTGGCGGGGTCGGCCGACGATGGAGGGGAAGACAGCGCGAGGTGCGTCATCTCCAGCAAAGCCAGCTTTGCACATACCGGACCCATTGTCTATGACAATAGCGGCAATATCCTCATCACACATGTTGGATAGTCTGAGGTAGTGCGATTAGACCCTGCCAGACAGGAAACATGTAAGTGGTAGCGGTGGTACTATAGTGGGGTTAGATAGCTCCCTACACACTAACTCAAGATGAAACTTAATGCAGTGAAGTAAAGTTTGAAATATCGTGGGTAAAAATCGACATGGGCAATACTGGCAATTTATTTTAATGGACACTAGAGTTCTAAAAATTAATTGCCGTAGACATTCCCATAATTTCCCAGGGAGTTATGACTGATTTTCCCGGGTAATTGCAAATAAACTACAATACTACTTACTCGTTTATATTATAGTACCATTACTTATCAATATTTTTCATTTCATGGTGAAAACAGCACATCCATTGATTTAAGCAGAGAATGTCTTATTTAACCAACCCCCACCCCCGGCCCCTACTTTGAAATAATCCTCATCAGCATTTCACGGCTAGTCACATCATCAGAATTCCTCATCTAACCATTATAAAATAGCTTTTTCAGATCGATTAAGTGAAATATATGGTTAATAATGACATGAAATAAACACAAAAGCACTTGTATAGTTCCCCACTGAGGGAACCTTTGTCTATATTAGAGTTTGAATATACATAGATAGCCTCCACCCTGATAGCCCAAACCATACAGGCAGACACACTTACTCCATATCTACCTGACTGCTCATTAGAATACACTATAGCTCCAGTCACCAAGAAACGGCCAGTGAATACACCTGCTTTGCCTCTCTAGTATACCCATATAGATTAGGCTGTAAAGGGATTTCTTTTGTTCCAGGAAATTGATACACGCATATATCAGGGGTAGACACAAAAATTTGAGACCATGGGCCACCCGGGTCCGCAGCCTCAAAAAGTTGTGGGCCCGGGACTTAACCTGTGGGCCCGGGAATTTCTCGAGTTAGTACAGTAAAATGGACCCGTGTATTGAGAGTCAATAGAATATTATCATAAATAAAGAAGTATAATTTCATGGAATTTTTTCTAAAATGTAGATTTTCTGTTTTACTCTCTAGAGGCCTTAATAATGGTCCGATTCACAAGCCGTAAAAGCTGGCATGTAGACCAGAATTAGGGCTTTACTACGGGCCACCCGGGCCCGTAGCTAAGCAAACATTCTGAAAACTACAAGCCCGGACCCAATACTACGGGCCATTGGCTCCCGGGCCAGCGTTAGTGTCTACCCCTGTATATACCATAAATATGAAGTAAAATATTTATAATTGTTGAGCAATCATCACTGTCAGCATTGAATATTTTGTGCAAGTAAATTTTCATGTTTTGGTACGTTTGATCATGCTGTACAAGTAATGGGGTGAAACATCCATTTTGCCAAATGGCCAAAAAATGCAAAGATTCAACATTTCGCTCACAACTTTGAATGAGTCTTTTTCATTGACCAGACTAGATACAATGCCCTAAATGGTCTCATTTGAAAGATAATTTAGTTTCTGAATTACCCCTCTTGAAACATATAGCTGAAAGGTGTCACTCTGGTTGTCATGGCAACTTGACCTTGTAAAAGAGTGAAAAATTTGGAATTTCAATATTTTAGAATCCTCGTTGCCATGGCAACAGAATCCACAATTTTTCAAAACTTTTTTCTCTAATGATAAATTCATATTCCATGATGTCTTAGCTTTAAATTGGTATCAAAAGGTTATTTGTGTGCCATTTGGTCATTAAATAAATGCCATTTAACTAAGAAATGTAGATGAACTTTAAAACTTTTTACCTATACTTCATGACTGGAGCAGTACAATAATCTAGGGCTGTTGCATATGGCACTAGACCTGTAAATCCGACATGGCGACATGAAGATTTTTTGAAGCGGAAAGAACTATGATGTGACATTGGGTATGTCTTAAATTCGATACTGTACATGATGAGTTCTTGGAGATTTCTTAAAGGGCGACTGTACGTGACCCGAAGTGCTGTGCTCTGATTGGTCAATGAGCTGCGCTAGTTCCCGTCCATTTTGCTGCACTCTATGGGCAGGTACCCATATGCAATATGACCCCCCTCCCCCCCTTGAATGGATACTGCTGGTCTCACTTACCTCCGCCTCTGATAGTGTACCAGAAAACAGCTACCTTAATGCCAAGGGACAACCTGACTGCCTGTGTATGGGAGTTGTATAGGCTGTGGTTGGTATGTACAGCTTGCTCTATGAGCTATGTATATACATGTAACTATAAGGAGTATTCAGTGTCAGTAGTGTAGGGATCCCACCTAACCGTTGTTACTGGGTCACAGCTTATATATGCCGCGTTCCCAGCACGGGTGGGTTAACTTTGGGTGTAGTCTTCAAATTAGCAGTTTTGTTTTCCTCTTGTTAATCTTATAGCCCATGAGCTATTCCAAGTCATGTTACCAAACTGAAGGATTGGTGGCCACTATGATATTTAGGTATATGGCCAAACAGAACTCAAGAATGCCACATTTTAGAAACGTGTGCATTTCCCAGGAAAAGCACAAGGTACAGAAACCACCTTGGAGAGCAACATGGCCGACTGAGAGGATGCGTGAACGAAGGGCTCCGTGGGTAACTGCTACATAACAAGGGGAAACAGCAGCAAACTTACCAAAACCCACCACCACAGGAGGATATTATTGTTCTGACCTACTGGAGCGATTTTTAAGAACCCAATGGATGAGGAATATACCAGGCTGACGAGAAGTAGAGCCAGGAAGCGACTACCATTGGATCTTGTATACACCACCGGCACCCTCACCTCTCCACCCACCTGTAGTACTACTACTACAAGCGCACACGTCTCAAACATGGCAGGCAAGGCTCCCTCACCTGAATCTACCTCTGTTACATTAACCCTTCCTCAGCAACCAGGTATGATCACAACAGCATTAAATAGAATAAATTTATTTTCTGGCACCCCTGAAAAGGCAACTGAAGTACCTGAATGTAAAAGTATAGCGGAGTTAGAATTATCTTTCATGCGCAAAATGGAGTCTGTAGCCACCCAACTGCAAGGTATTACTACCACCATTGACAACAACTCAAAAATTAGTAGTAAAAATACCGAGGATCTCAACAAAATTCTGGGAACTGTTAAGACACATACTGACACCATCTCGAATCTGGAGGCCCGCATAAAGCAGTTGGAGGCCCGACTGGAGGTCCCGGAGGACCTGGGAACCAGACTGTGGGATCTTGAAAAGGGGCAGGCTATGTGTAATGTTAAATTGAACGCGGTGTCAGCACATACAGAATCTCTAGATAAAACATCCAGAAAGTGTGCCATGATATTTAGGAATGTGAAAGAGGATGAACACCCAGCACCCAGAACTGCTATAATACAACTCCTGGCAGATTTAGGCACAGGCCTGACGGGTAGTGACATTGCCTCTGTTCAGCGTTTGGGTCCAAAACCTAAAAATGGATCGAAATTCCATAGGCCTATCAAAGTAGTGTTCAGTGAAGCCAATGCAAAAGGGACAATTTACACTAACATCAGTAAAATGGGCCAATTGCAGACATGGAAATGGGTACAGGTCACAAATGACCTTACTGACCTAGAAGCAACAAAGGGATCTCAGAATTATAACTTCCAGAGCTAAATCCCTAAACTACGAGGCCAAAATGAAGGGTAAAAGCATAGTTGTGCAGGGTCAGTCGTACACACACAAAGACATTGACAGGTTGCCACTTGAAATCCAGCCCGCAAACGCTAAGACACTTCACCTAGACTGTGGAATAGTGTTTCACCACAGTTTTCTCAGCAACATGTTCCAGGTATACTTTGTATATAATGGTACATGGTACCACAGTGCGGAACAGGCGTTCACACATCAATTGGCCCTAATATGTGAGGCCAAAGGGATTGCTGAGAGGGTTCTACTGGCAGTAGATGGCTATGAGGCGAAAGAGATGGCAAAATCTCTTGAAAAAACTGAAAAATGGCTAGCAAACAGGGACAATGTATTATACAATGTCCAAAAGGCAAAATTTTCGACACATCCGCTACAACAAAAGCTATTTAACACGCTAGATAGCCAATTGATAGAGGCTGGACCTAACCTACATTTTGCCTCAGGTAGGAATATAACTGAAGGGGAATTAAACGGTGCTCAGGACCGACCAGGTAATAACAAGTGCGGCGAGCTACTAATGAGGGTGAGAGGAGAGCTGAGGGGTGACCCTCCACTGCCGGAAGAAATGCCTGCCCTAGAAGGGGACGATCAACCAGCGCCACCCACACCACCACTACAGGACTCACCGACCCACACACCGCCACCCTCTCCTACACGTCAAACGGATTAACCTAGCGTCTCTCCAGAAATATCCTGCCGACAGGTCGTATAACCCTTAGAACCATGCATAACGTATTAATAATAACAGACAGCAGAGGTAAAAACATGCAGGATCGCATTAATAAATACCTTGCGTTTAAGGGTTATGAAGACCGTATACATGTGCAGGTAGAGCCTCAGGGTGGACTGACGTGTACTCAGACCGCTGGGCGCATAGATGAACTTCTCCACACTAGTACCTACAATATGCTGGTCATCTCTGTGGGTATGTGTGACCTGTCGACCATAAAGTGGCTGCCGTACAATGAATCTATTATAACCCCAGTCTTCCTGGAGGTGGGCAATCTGGTTGAGGTCCTGACGGAAAAACTGGAACATATAAAGCAACATGTGCATTCCCTACACCAACCAATGGTCTTCGCCAAACTAGTGGGGTTATCATATGCTATGTATAACCAGCATCATGCCCCCTCTCACTACAACCCCATTCTTCATGACCATCTCGAGGCACAGCAAACTATTAACACTGCTATTCCCATGCTAAATGAAATCATTACAGATATGAATAAGCAAATGGGATACCCCGGCCCAAAGGTTAATGAAACCGTACATGACCACAAGAGAGGGACAATAGTTCATAAGTATAAAAAGATCCCTGATGGGATTCACCCGGACACATATACCAAGAACGAATGGGCTCGAGTGTTTGCCACTAATGCCATAACATGATATAAGATCCTACATACTCCCACTGTCTAGTGTAATCATATCAAGGTGCTCGACCAGCGTCGGGCACACAGACGCGGGCGCGTGGCCGCGAGCCAAGGTGTGGTTATACCTCAGTGCATTTTCAATAGCGTCTAAATCAGAACTCCCATGTTAAACCAATACAACCCCGCGTCCGCGCCAGCTTTTTGGGCGCTATTCCCACCAGTCACTTGATCACGATATAAATACTTTTGGAAAAATGACCCCTAGCTCATGGTAAGGGCACAGTGACGCGTAACCTGAGTGAAGGGTCATCTAAATTAATTGTTTAATTTTAATAATGTAATAATAACATGTACATTACTTCCAGATTTTTGCCAATTATGTCTGATATAATATACTGTATAATGACTGTATATTGACTGTATATGATATAAGCAGATCTGGTACTTCATAGTGCTAGTATAGGACTCATCGTAGCTCCATTAGACGATGAACTCTGGCAACAAGCCAACTGCTATATAATTAGTATGAACCTCCTACTAACTAACCCCACCAACCATTAAAGAACACATGGACAATAGACTATGGTTTGGTGGGCATTGTATTGTATTATGTTTACTAATGATTGTGCTATGCTGTTTCCCCGACAGACTTACACCTCGGTGTACTACATGTGTATATTAATACATAAATATTAAGCTGGTAGTTACCCACACTCCCAGAAATTTGCTAGTTCTCCATAAGGAAAATGAGATTATCTATTGCATATATGGGCAGCACTAGATGCATGAGTCCCATTGTTAGAGAATGGTTATTGAAGGGAGAGAGAGATGAGTGGACCCTAATGGTTCTGGGTCTGGGGGTGCATATGTCCTTTTCATGGCCTTATCATGTCCTGTGATATCGGCCTTAATGGGGTTAAAGGCCTACATTTTACACATTTTAACCTCTGTACTAACCTCTGTACTAAAGGCTGCCCTTCTAGGTATGCCTAGCCATGCCACCTTTATTTTTAATCTAGTAATAAGGACCTCCAGTTTTCCTGATGAATGGAAAATGGCTACAAATCCCTCCGATGTGAACAACCTAAGACCAATATCCATATTACCCCTCCCCTCCAAAATTATGGAAAAAATCCTACATAAACAAATAATGGAACATTTAAAGGGAAATAACATATTGTCTGAGAACCAAGACGGATTTAGGGCTGGACGTTCAACTCTTAATAGTTTAATAAAATTTACTGACAATATATATAGGGCCTCAAATGAGGACAAGGGAACAACAGCTATCTTTTTGGACTTCAGAGAGGCCTTCGATACAATAAATCATTTACTTCTAATAAACAAATTGGGAAAAATAGGTTTCAGACCCTCGTCCAGAAATTTAATAGAAAATTATCTTACAAATAGGAAACAGGCTACAAAAGCTAATGGCAAATTATCTGACACACTCAATATTCCCTGTGGAGTACCACAAGGGTCTGTTCTAGGCCCCTTATTATTTATCATATATATTAATGACCTTGGACATGTCAACATTATGCTGACGACATGGTGCTCTACTATCCCAATAACAACTTGACTCCAAATGTGGAACAAATTATTAATACTGATTTGGGTTTAGTGAACACTTGGTGCAAGGCTAATAAGCTGTCATTGAATGCTAAAAAAACCAAGGTCATGCAGCTAGGGACGATGGCAAACATCAAAACCATGGCCAGGGTCTCTTTAAAACTAGACAATGCTCCTTTAACTAAGACACATACGTATAGATATTTAGGCATCACAATAGATAGTAACCTAGATTTTAAGTCACATACAAAAGGTCTAACTAGAAATGTCAACCATAAGGTTAGGCTGCTCAGAAGGGTAAGAAGGAAGATGGCTGAAAAAACCAGTGCAAAAGTACTCACCTCAATGATTTTACCAGCTATTGATTATGGAGATGTACTTTATTGTATATCTACCATAAATTCCTTGGAAAATTTACAATATGCTTTTAATAGAGGCCTAAAAACTACTTATAATAAGGATGAATTTCATGTTGATGCATGCCTCAAAAAGTGTAGTGTAAATAAGCTTGAGGACAGGAGGAAAATGCACCTGAATACAGCAGCTTTTAATTTTGCCCTAACTGATACTAATATTGACAGAAGAGACATAAGAACAAGAGCTCATGATAATAGGCTTGTTAAGGTAATAGGGCCAAAAAATCCCCATTATAGGAAAAGTTATGAATATAGGGTATCCATCCTCTGGAACTCATTTGATGATGAGATAAGGGCTATTGAAGATAAGGAAAAATTCCAGAGGTGGAACAAGAAAAGGTTCAAGGACATATTGCACCCCCCAGAAAACTAAAATTGTGTCCTGGCATTTTATACAAATGGTATAGGTACTCCACTCAATCTCTCATTACCTCCTCTTCTTATAAAAGATCTGTTTTTATTTCTCGAAAATTTTGCTCTCAAGTGAACATATCATCCGTTCACCATGTTGGTATAACATCTCCAACTATATCTATTTTATTTTTATTTTTGGCAAAAAGATCAGCCATAGGCTAACGTCATCAGCCTCTTATAATACTTATCTATATATGTTACGTAGATATAGAATTTTTTATAATGTAACAAGGTAACCTAAGTGTATAATGGTCTCATCCATAAACATCTTGGATGGAGACTCCCATTTTCTATGTGAGGATGCGTAAGCATCACCACAGAGAATATATATATATATATATATGTGTTTATATTATTACTATATGAATCCATATGAAACATCATAATATTATTTCTCTAGTATAATGATTCCCTTAAGGGTAGTTTTGTATATCCCATATGAACTACATCTCTATTGGATATGCACCTGAGTTGCAGAACGCAAACAGGGCCTGGCTCTACGTTTTTGCAAGTAAAATAAAAGAATTAACAACAACAAGAACTTATTCAGCTCGGAAATATCCGACAGCAGCAATGTTTCATAGACAACACTTAGCTTAGCTGTTATAATTGATCATGACAGTATAACATACAAATTATTAAGATAATTATAATGATAGAGTGTCAATAGAGTCACATTTTGGCAAAATTACAAATAAATATAATACATATCTATACATATAAGGTTGTATATGGATCAACGTACTGATAAGTTAATGTATCACTTAAAGATTCGCAAGGATAGTGAACCTTCCTAGTGACATGTTCAATGCTGATGTGTATTTCCCCAGTTTGACTCATGCAAATAACCAGAAATTCCACGAGTAGAATGAAGATGTGTATTTCTTGAGTTTCACCACAAAAAAATATGACATGGAATAGAACACAACAAAATTTCCAAAAAATGTTCAAGAAAAATTCTGAAATACTTGAGCTATGACATGAGAATGGCATGAGTTGCTCATGATATTTTGTTTGCAGGATATTGTTTACATGACCAACCTAGCTCATGCAAGTGCATGGACAAACGTTTAGAGTGAGTCTTATCCCACTGTTACAAATGCCTTACAACCTGGTCTCATATATGCAGTCTTACTCTGGTTCCTTACTCGTTTTTTTCTTTTTTTCGTTTTTTAAGAAACAGTGGAACCTATTATTAAGACTTTAAGATCAGGTTGTAAGACATTTGTAAGACTGGGTTAAGACTCACTGTAAACGTTTGTCCATGCACTTGCGTGAGCTATAGGTGCCATCTGCACTTTGTTATATGCTAGAGAAACCACTATGTAGTGTTAAAGTTGTAAATAGATGTGCTTGTGAAATTGAACATGTCATTTATATCACAAATCACCCAAGGTGCTTAAGTGATTCTATGGGCACTGACTGGCTATATGACCAGCAACAAAGTTATTTCAGTTAAAAGCTTGCATTCATGGATTCATACCTGATTAAAAACTAATGCCAGATTGATTTGACCTGCCAAATTACAATGTACTATTTCTTAATTAGATGTCGCCCATTTGTCTGGCCCTGACCGGGTAGTCCCACACATCTGGTGCTACTGCGCTACTGCAGCTACATAGAGATTCTATAGTGGGAGTAAAAAGGGTGTTTTTCTCATAAATGTACTCACTGTCAGTCCCTCAAAATAGTCAATCCTGTTCCCCAAAAGGTACTCCACATGTCCAGCATACTTATACTGCTGCAAACATGTCAATGTAAGTGTATGTCACACATTTTGATATCAACAGCAGGGAGAAGTGGTTGGAGGGGTGTCCCAGAGGAGTGGAGTTCAAACAAAGCCAGGATTACATATCAATTTATGTATTAGGAATACCTTGTGGATGGTAAACAGGTGGGAATACATTGAGGGACATGTGGCTGGAAGCATTTGACTAAAGAGTGAATACTTCCATCAAAATAGCTACTCTGCCAGATTGGCAGAGTGACTTGGTTAGCCCAAAGGCACATGGTTTCTACCCCTGTTACAGGGGTAGAAGTGTCGAACTATGACCGGGGGCCCTCAACCATTTTATATTTCACGCAAGTACCACACTCAAAATTAAATCAATCACAGACACAGGCGCAATCTCTAGATTACAGGGAATTTTTTTCAAGTAACATTTATACCATTTGTATCATACAATGAAACACCTATCTTGATATAGTTTTAAAACCAACACAGCTGAAGGCTGGTCAGCAGGCTCACAGGGCACATAGAGACCGAACCTCGTACTTGTCTGGATTTGGATTTTCGCTTTTGATGTGTTCACCAGCAAACTGTAAGCTTCATCTCTGTCACTAGAAACAGGGATAGACACTGCTCATAGCTCTAGAAATCTATATGCCCAGACTTTTGGTTGTGGGTCAAAGAACAAATATTACTAATAAAATCATATACATGTATTTTTCTGATTTATCTATGTTAAAATGAAACCAGATTATTAAACCCCATTTGTCCGTATTTTCCTCTTTCCAGTGATAGTACATGATTATACTTATCAAGTATGTTGCAATATCTTGCAAAATCTCCTGTGGGCCACCTGGGCCCAAAATCACAGGCCGGTGGCACCTGGGCCAGCATTAGTTTGTGTCCATATCACTGACAGTTTTCACAGTGTTCTTGTTTTTGATACGGCAATATTTTCACAACACTGTTTCACTGTGACTAGATCTACATGTGACTATACATGGGTAGCCAAAATAATCACTGAGTCACACTCAAAAAAAAAACTTGTCTCCAGTCTCCAGTTACGGTCATAAAATAAATGAGTCAAAACTTGTCTAAGTGACAAGGATGCAGGTTTTCTAGCTGAAGATAGAAGACCCACTTGGTATGTGCCAGCCCAAAACCCGACATTTGCCAGCTCCAGATTCTATTTGTGGGATGGTAACCTGATAGGTTAGACAACTTTTAACTCGTTTATTTTATGATAGCCACTTTGACGAGTCTGGAGACAAGTTTACTTTTTCAGTTCACCGTGTCAATTATTAGCTAGGGTGCTGTGCCCCAGTGTCGGTTTTATCCTACCCTGGTAACAAGTCACGAGAAATTCCAGGGAAGTTTTTTGGATTTTGTGAGCAAAATTTCCTATGATATCACGGGATTAAAAGATGTGATTTTACTAGTAGAATCTTGTAGAATCACGGGATTTACCCCAGCCAATCAGCAGGATGTGGGTTCGAATCCCCATGGTGCACATAAAACGTCCATGATGTAGAATAACCCTTTAGCTACAGCTACTCTATGTACTATGGCACAGTCACCACTGGCTACCGTTCAGATACCTCTCCCAATACATGCCCCGGTAGGTCAGGTCCTAGAGCACGGGACTATGGATGTAAAGGTAGCCGGTTCAAATCCTAGGTAGCACATGCAGGTGTTAAATGTAAAGTACATTTATATGGAGGGTTTTATCTGAATATCTTAATCACTCACACAGGACACATTCACAAACTCTTTTGGTAATGGGATTCAAACTCAAGCAAACCTCTCTCCCTGTATCCTGTGATATCCAGAAAAATATGCAAAAATATATATGAATGGGAATCCTAATGTGCATAACCAAGCTGGGATTTGAACCGGCTACCTTTACATCCATAGTCCCGTGCTCTAGGTCCTGACCTACTGGGGCATGTATTGGGAGAGGTATCTGGACTGCGGCCAGTGGTGACTGTGTATAGTACATAGAGTAGCTGTAGATGGCAAAGAGGACAGCCGGATACTAGGGACCTTTAGCAAATGCAACGTAGCTCATTTAACCCAGACGTATCCTATGCTTTCAGCACTGCTACATCTGCGTTAAATAAGCTTTTACGTGGCTGCTAAAGGTCCCTAATGTGTTATAAAACAAATGAGGCTAAACAATAAAATTAATGTAGCCTATAGACTGCTTTCCTCTTTAGGGACCTTTAGCAAACCCGACGTAGCTCAATAAATGCAGACGTATCCTATACCATCAGCACTGCTACGTCTGCGTTTAATAGGGACCTTTAGCAACTACATAAAAGCTCATTAAACGCAGACATAGCAGTACTGAAAGGATAAGATAAGTCTGCGTTAAATGAGCTACGCCAGGTTTGCTAAAGGTCCCTAATGAGCTTTTACGTGGTTGCTATTAGGGACCTTTAGCAACCCACGTAAAAGCTTATAAAACACAGACATAGCAGTGCTGAAAGCATAGGATACGTCTGCGTTTAATGAGCTTTTACATGGTTGCTAAAGGTCCCTAATAGCAACCACGTAAAAGTGCCAACAGCTACTCTATGTACTATGGCACAGTCACCACTGGCCACAGTTCAGATACCTCTCCCAGTACATGCCCCAGTAGGTCAGGGCCTAGAGCACAGGACTATGGATATAAAGGTGGCCGGTTCAAATCCCGGGCAGCACATGCATATAGGGGGGAGTGTTAGCAGGTAAAAGGAAAGTAAGTGCATATTTTTATAAGAATATTTAGAGAAATCACATGAGACACATTTACTAAAACCATGCAGGTCTATTAGTAATGGGATTCGAACCCATGCACCCCTCTTTACCAGAATCCCGTGATATAACGGGAAATTTTGCTCACAGAATCCCGTGATATAACGGGAATACAACCCAGGTTATTCCCGGGACTGACCCGAGTTTAACCTGTGTTATTCAGGGGGAATTCACGTGAATTTGTTTCCAGGGTACATACATTGCTCTCTATTTTTCTGTGTTGGTCAAATTTTAAAAGGGCATTGTCGCCCGTGTTGATTTAAAAAAAGGCTGTGTCGCTGTGTTGCCCGAGTCAATTTTTAACCAAATTCACGTTTGCTGTGTGTCAAGGGGGCCATTGACCATGGGGCTATATGTATTGGGGCCATGTGTGATTGGGATTGAGTGCTTGCAAACCCTCAGCCCCTCGTACTAGAGTCTCACGACAATTTTCTTTTCTAATATGACCATTTGCTTGTCTGAGTGTCATTACTCGTGTTTATTATACAATTGGGGCTCTGATCGTGCTTTCTTTGGATAACTCAGTTCTGTTATGACACGATAACTGGCACTGCTAGTTCCAAATTTCGACTTAGTTAAAATCGTGCGTTTCGTCGAAGGATCGAACCCGGGGCCGCAAGACTGAGAGTCTGACGCCCTATCCACTAGACCATGCCGGCCATGCAGAATAAGGGGACTGATCAAGAAGTCTACAGACACATTCCCAGCCCTCTAGCTCTTATATCAACAGAGATACAGTAATTTTTACACTTTTTGTTATAACTTCTCCAAAATCAAAAAAATTTTATAATTTTTTTTCTATAAAGGAAGTAGTTGGACTTTACTTACCTAGTCGTTAAAATAATTCTAGGGATTTTTTTTCACATACATATAGGCACTTTAAAATTTCTACATTTCCACCCGTCCTCCCTCAGGTTCGAACCGGGGACCCCTTGCATGTGAGCCAGACGCTCTAACCGCTCGGCCACAGCAGATATGGTACAAAGCAGGGGAAACAATGGTTAGGTTCTAGTCTATCTAACGAATGCGCCCTGCGCTCAGGTGCCAAAGCCTTTTTGTATCGCGTCCTCTCATTGGCTGTCCCATTTTAACTCCACCAATCAGCGAGCAGGTTGGTGGGATGTCAAAATCAACATGGCGCCCACCTTGCTCAATCTAGTCTACGTAAATATCCTTCAAAATGGCAAAATTAGGACGAATTTGAGGTAATTAAACACATTTGAGTTGAAAATAATCATATAATAAACCTAATAATATATGGATAACGGGCACACTCGGGGCTTTATACGTATATAACACCCTCGGTGCTTTGCACCTCGGGCGTTATATACGTATACATCCCCTCTTGTGCCCGTTATCCATATATTATTGGTTAAATAGGCGATAATTCAGAGGGGGGCAAGAACCTTTTCACAACTTCACTGCAAGGGGCACTTAGGGTTTCAACCCCAGCTCAAAAGTCGTCTAGAAGCACTTCCTGTGGACAATAGAAGGACCGGACTCGTCATACTCCTGCTTGGAGATCCACATTTGTTGGAAGGTGGAGAGAGATGCGAGGATGGAACCACCGATCCATACCGAGTACCTGCGCTCTGGTGGGGCAATGATCTTGATCTTCATTGTTGGGGGTGTGAGGGCAGTCATTTCTTTCTGCATACGGTCAGCAATACCCGGGCAAACCGTGGTGCCACCGGAGAGGACTATGTTAGCATACAAGTCCTTACGGATGTCCATGTCACACTTCATGATGGAGTTAAAGGTCATCTCATGGAGCCCATTAGACTCCATTCCTGAAAGACAAATACATGAATATGTAATAATTGGAAATGAATCAACTCACCTTAATCTAGCAAACATTGATGGACTAGAAGTCTCAGCCATAAAACATGCCTCCATACCTGTAAGGTTAGGGGAGAGCTTTTATTTCCCACTAGCAGATGAAGTGCCAGGTAGGGGACTGGGTTTAAAGAAAAGACCTCTGCACATATTCTAGAGGCTTGTCATGAAATCAATTCCCTCCACAGACTAAGATACCCCCTATTAATGTTAACTACTTTCTCACTGGATTAGACATAATGAAAGGGACTCTTTTAATTAGCCTTAATAATCAGAAAATCTGAAAAAAAACATGCCTAAAGTACTGAGCCTTAGAGAGACCTCTGAAAAAAACCCTGAAAAAACTGAAGAGTTTGCAAATCTTTTGTCCTTCTTAAATTAGACTATAGGTACACTACATTCCAACTCTTATTAGGGAGTGCTCATTTTTTAACAACAGGGGGGGTGGTGGATTTGGGGGGGGGGGGGGAAATTTGGACCCCTTGACTAGGGGGGATAAAAAATTTAGACCCCTCTGGGGGGGGGCCAAAAAAATTTAACCCGTTTTGAGGGAAAAGCCCGCGCGTTACTATGCTACAAAGGGGCTGAATGGGCGTGATTTTCGGCCTGTGGGGGGTGGGGCAAAAAATTCCGACCACTCTGGGGGGTGAAAAACATTTGAGCGCTCCGCGCGAAATCTCCCCGCCCCCCCTCTCGTTAAAAAATGAGCACTCCCTTATACTTACCAAGGAAGGAAGGCTGGAACAGGGCCTCAGGACACCTGAAGCGCTCATTGCCAATGGTGATGAACTGATCTTCAAAAATTTCATAGCTCTTCTCCAGTGAATTACCAGAGGCAGCTGTGCCCATCTCCTGCTCAAAGTCCAGGGCCACATAGCACAGCTTCTCCTTAACGTCACGGATCAGCTCTCGCTCTAATGATGTAGTGAAGGAATAACCACGCTCTGTGAGGATCTTCATGAGGTATTCTGTGAGGTCACGGCCAGCCAGATCCAGACGGAGGATGGCGTGGGGCAGGGAGTAGCCCTCATAAATAGGGACGGTATGTGTGACTCCATCCCCAGAGTCGAGCACAATCCCTGTAGTACGCCCAGTGGAGTACAGAGACAGCACAGCCTAAATGGCCACAAACATAGCCGGCGTGTTGTAGGTCTCAAACATAATCTGTTTGGGTCAACGGAAAGGAAAAATCTAAATACAAAATTCAAGAGAGAAACTGTCATCTTAGAATTAGTTATAATTGGTATCAACTTCAAGGATTTGATTTCAGATTTTAATTTTAATGACAAGAGAAGCCTCAGTTAATCTAATTGAACATGTGCAAAGATAATATTATGCTTCAGCAACAAACATGCTCATGTTTTAACTGATAATACCTATGTAGTTTTCTTCTTTATGATACATACTGTAAATTCTCATATAGAAGCCGTGGCTAGTATCCAAGTCAAATTACCAGTGTGGCATATAGAATTGGCTCAAAGTCTAGGTGTGATGTCTAGTACTAAAGTCACCATAATCAAAACATCTATGTGGCTTAAATGATGTGTCAAAATTAGGGATGCGGCCTATATGCAATCTAGGCTTATACACAAGAATTTACAGTAATAACATTACTTCCATTTTACTTATCACAGCATAGCTATCAGTGATTTACAATAGATATATGCAATATTCTCTGTGCTGTAAAAGTATCAAAGCTTAATCTACTATGGAATAATCAAGATTTTACCGCATTATATGAGTGCAAGTCAAGCACATTACAGAACAGGATCTAGTGACCAAAAAGAGTATACCACAAACCTGTGTCATTTTCTCGCGGTTGGCCTTGGGGTTGAGGGGAGCCTCAGTCAGCAGGACGGGGTGTTCCTCGGGGGCCACACGCAGCTCATTGTAGAATGTGTGATGCCAGATCTTCTCCATGTCGTCCCAGTTTGTGACAATACCGTGCTCAATGGGGTACTTGAGGGTCAGGATACCTCTCTTGGACTGGGCCTCTTCTCCTATGTAAGAATCCTTTTGACCCATACCCACCATGACACCCTGGTGGCGGGGTCGGCCGACGATGGAGGGGAAGACAGCGCGAGGTGCGTCATCTCCAGCAAAGCCAGCTTTGCACATACCGGACCCATTGTCTATGACAATAGCGGCAATATCCTCATCACACATGTTGGATAGTCTGAGGTAGTGCGATTAGACCCTGCCAGACAGGAAACATGTAAGTGGTAGCGGTGGTACACAGTACTATAGTGGGATAAGATGGCTCCCTACACACTAACTCAAGATGAAACTTAATGCAGTGAAGTAAAGTTTGAAATATCATGGGTAAAAATCGACATGGGCAATACTGGCAATTTATTTTAATGGACACTAGAGTTCTAAAAATTAATTGCCGTAGACATTCCCATAATTTCCCAGGGAGTTATGACTGATTTTCCCGGGTAATTGCAAATAAACTTCAAGACTACTTACTCATTTATATTATACTACCATTACTTATCAATATTTTTTATTTCATGGTGAAAACAGCACATCAATTGATTTAAGCAGAGAATGTCTTATTTAACCAACCCCCACCCCCGGCCCCCACTTTGAAATAATCCTCATCAGCATTTCACGGCTAGTCACATCATCAGAATTCTAACCATTATAAAATAGCTTTTTCAGATCGATGAAGTGTAATATATGGTTAATAATAACATGAGGTAAATACAAGGAGCACTTGTATAGTTCCCCACTGAGTGAACCTTTGTCTATATTTGAGTTTGAATATACATAGATAGCCTCCACCCTGATAGCCCAAACCATACAGGCAGACACACTTACTCCATATCTACCTGACTGCTCATTAGAATACACTATAGCTCCAGTCACCAAGAAACGGCCAGTGAATACACCTGCTTTGCCTCTCTAGTATACCCATATAGATTAGGCTGTAAAGGGGTTTCTTTTGTTCCAGGAAATTGATACATGCATACATCAGGGGTAGACACTAAAATTTGAGACCTTGGGCCACCCGGGCCCGCATCCTCAAAAAGTTGTGGGCCCGGGACTAAACCTGTGGGCCCGGGAATTTCTCGAGTTAATAGTACAGTAAAATGGACCCGTGTATTGAGAGTCAATAGAATATTATCATAAATAAAGAAGTATAATTTCATGGAATTTTTTCTAAGATGTAGATTTTCTGTTTTACTCTCTAGAAGCCTTAATAATGGTCCGATTAACAAGCCATAAAAACTGGCATCTAGACCGGAATTAGGGCTTTACTACGGGCCACCCGGGCCCGTAGCTAAGCAAACATTCTGAAAACTACAAGCCCGGACCCAATACTACGGGTCATTGGCTCCTGGGCCAGCGTTAGTGTCTACCCCTCTATATACCATAAATATGAAGTAAAATATCTATAATTGTTGAGCAACCATCACTGTCAGCATTTAATATTTTGTGCAAGTAAATTTTCATGCTTTTGGTACGTTTGATCATGCTGTACAAGTAATGGGTGAAACATCCATTTTGAGCCAAATGGCCAAAAAATGCAAAAATTCAACATTTCGCTAACAACTTTGAATGAGTGTTTTTCAGTGACCAGACTAGATACAATGCCCTAAATGGTCTCATTTGAAAGATAATTTAGTTTCTGAATTACCCCTCTTGAAACATATAGCTGAAAGGTGTCACTCTGGTTGTCATGGCAACTTGACCTTGTAAAAGAGTGAAAAATTTGGAATTTCAATATTTTAGAATCCTCGTTGCCATGGCAACAGAATCCACAATTTTTCAAAACTTTTTTCTCTAATGATAAATTCATATTCCATGATGTCTTAGCTTTAAATTGGTATCAAAAGGTTATTTGTGTGCCATTTGGTCATTAAATAAATGCCATTTAACTAAGAAATGTAGATGAACTTTAAAACTTTTTACCTATACTTCATGACTGGAGCAGTACAATAATCTAGGGCTGTTGCATATGGCACTAGACCTGTAAATCCGACATGGTGACATGAAGATTTTTTGAAGCGGAAAGAACTATGATGTGACATTGGGTATGTCTTAAATTCAATACTGTACATGATGAGTTCTTGGAGATTTCTTAAAGGGCGACTGTACCTATCTAAGTGAGTCACGTGACCCGAAGTGCTGTGCTCTGATTGGTCAATGAGCTGCGCTAGTTCCCGTCCATTTTGCTGCACTCTATGGGCAGGTACCCATCTTTGCTACAGTCCGTGCTAGCCCCCTTTAACTTTGATATGCAATATGACCCCCCTCCCCCCCCCCCCTTGAATGGATACTGCTGGTCTCACTTACCTCTGCCTCTTGTGTACCAGAAAACAGCTACCTTAATGCCAAGGGACAACCTGACTGCCTGTGTATGGGAGTTGTATAGGCTGTGGTTGGTATGTACAGCTTGCTCTATGAGCTATGTATATACATGTAACTATAAGGAGTATTCAGTGTCAGTAGTGTAGGGATCCCACCTAACCGTTGTAACTGGGTCACAGCTTATATATGCCGCGTTCCCAGCACGGGTGGGTTAACTTTGGGTGTAGCCTTCAAATTAGCAGTTTTGTTTTCCTCTTGTTAATCTTATAGCCCATGAGCTATTCCAAGTCATGTTACCAAACTGAAGGATTGGTGGCCACTATGATATTTAGGTATATGGCCAAACAGAACTCAAGAATGCCACAATTTAGAAACGTGTGCATTTCCCAGGAAAAACACAAGGTACAGAAAGGTACAGAAAGAACAGAAGGTTGTATATGGATCAACGTACTAATAATTTAATGTAACAATCACTGAAAGATTTGCAAGAATAGTGAACCTTCCTAGTGACATGTTCAATGCTAATGTGTATTTCCCCAGTTTGACTCATGCAAATAACCAGAAATTCCACGAGTAGAATGAAGAAGTGTATTTCTTGGGTTTCGCCAAAAAAAACAACATGGAATAGAACACAAGAAAATTTCCAAAAAATGTTCAAGAGATATTCTGAAATACTTGAGTTATGACACAAGAATGGCATGAGTCGCTCATGATATTTTGTTTGCAGGGTATTGTTTCAACGACCGACTGATTACACTGTAAAAAGAATTCCGTTAAAATAACGAAGATTCACTGGCAACACTGCGTGCCGGACTTTCACCGTAAAAATAACTGTCACCGTCGTTTCAAATTTTCCGTAATCATAACGGTGAAATTCTGGCACCCAGTGGTGCCAGCGAATCACCGTTAATCAAACAAAATACGGAACATCACCTTTTATTTTATTACAGTGCCTGAACAATAGTTTTAATGATATTTAACTCATTTATCCCAGTATTTTTCCGTCCATTTATCCACCGATACCTAACTCTATGCTCAATATGGTTGCATGCCAAATTTGGTACCATGTCCAATCAGCAATAGCATCTTAGTGTCAAGACTTCAGGCCTAATCATTAGGAATCAGTCTATGAGAGCCCTCTAAAATGCTTCATGACACTTTGTAATGCCAGTCCATGAGAAGAAGTCACTCTAGGATGGCTACAGAGCAAACCTTACAGCTGTTTATCTATATATCTTTCTTATTACCACAAAAATGGTGTTCTTAGCATCCACGAAAATCTCCTCATGAACCAAACTGCCACCTGGTGTGATAAAACTAAACATCAATTAAACGAAGCTTCACCGTAAAATAAATAAACGGTGTTTCACTGTAAAATAAACTGTGTTTCATTGTTCTGAATTACGGATATTCAAAGTAAAATTGATTGATTTTACATTGCCCCACTGTAATAATATATAATGATGATCCTCCGTAAAATTTTACATTGATTCTTTGTATATTCAACGGAACATTTTTACAAGACATAGCTTCACCGTAAATGAATAAACTGTGTTTCACCGTACTGGATTACAGATATTCACAGTAAAATTGGTTGACTTAACATTGCCTCACCGTAATCACATTTACGATGATCCACTGTAAAGTTTTACATTGATTCTCCGTATATATTCAATGGAATATTTTTACAGTGTATGTAAGTGCATGGACAAACGTTTAGGGTGAGTCTTATCCCAGTCTTACAAATGTCTTACAATCTGATCGCCCAGGTCAAATTTTAAAAGGGCCATGTCACCCGTGTTGATTTTCAAAAAGGCTGTGTCGCTGTGTTGCCCAAGTCGATTTCTAACCAAATTCACGTTTGCTGTGTGTCAAGGGGCCATTGACCATGGGGCTATATGTATTGGGGCCATGTGTGATTGGGGCTGAATGCTTGCAAACCCTCAGCCCCTCTTACTATTAGGCACTAGCGAGATACTGGTGCTGCCACCAGGTGTTGCTCTGGTACCAATTGTATCCCCCTTGACACCAGCAACCAGCTCAGCCAAATCTCAGGTCCGAGATTAGGGTACAAACAGGGTGTGAGTATTGTGAGTGGTTTGTACCTGGGCATTCCTTATGTCACCTGTCCCTCATAGAGTAATGGTTAGCATGGTGGATTCATGATGCAGAGGTCCTAAGCTCAAATCCCTGTCAAGTCATATCTTGGTGACCATACCATGAATTTACATTCTTATATATCAAATATATTTTGCTTTGATAGGTAGAAGTGAGTAACAACCTTGAAATGATATCAAAGAAATATCAATAGTCTTTGAACAAATTTTTTATTCCTATTTCTTCAAAGGAACTATATGTATATTATACGAAAAGGTATTGGCTGCTAATGGTATGGTGACAAGATGTGGCCTGGGAGGGATTTGAGCTCAGGTCCCCTGCATCATGAATCCATCATGCTAACCACTACACCATGAGGGACAGGTGACATAAGTAATGCCCAAGTACAACCCACTCACAATAATCACACCCTGTTTGTACCCTAATTTTGGACCTGAGATTTGGCTGAGCTGGTTGCTGGAGGTTAGACTGGGTAGACTGGTACCAATCAACATGGCGCTGTACACAGGACATCTTGCTAATGCGGAATAGCCTCACGACCCTTTTCTTTTTTAATATGACCATTTGCTTGTCTGAGTGCCAGTACTCATGTATAGGCGATAGTTCAAAGGGGGGCAAGATCCTTTGCACAACTTCACTGCAGGGGGCACTTAGAGTTTCAACCCCAGCTTAAAAGTCATCTAGAAGCACTTACTGTGCACAATAGAAGGACCGGATTCGTCATACTCTTGCTTGGAGATCCACATTTGTTGGAAAGTGGAGAGAGATGCGAGGATGGAACCGCCAATCCATACAGAGTACTTGCGCTCTGGTGGGGCGATGATCTTGATCTTCATTGTTGGGGGTGCGAGGGCAGTCATTTCCTTCTGCATACGGTCAGCGATGCCCGGGTACATGGTGGACCCTCCCGACAGGATAGTGTTGGCGTACAAGTCCTTACGGATGTCTACGTCACACTTCATGATAGAGTTGTATGTGGTCTCATGAATTCCAGCAGCCTCCAATCCTGTAAGATAAATACAACAATGTTTAGTCAACAGGAAACTGACCTGAATCCAAGCAAATCTAGGGAGTAGAAGTCACATGCCTCCATAGCTGCAAGGTTAGAGAGAGGGCTTTTACTTATCACTGGTAAAGTGAGTGCTCAATATTGGAGAGAATAAAGGGGCATTCTCACCACTCACACTTGAACACATAGCAGACGAGAACAGTACTAGAATTGTGAGTGAGATACGCTTGATGATTATGCCACTTTAACATTGGAGAGAAGCATTGCCGGCCATAACCTTTCCTAGTTTTAATAGGTTTAAACATTTTCACTTTTTTGAAACTGGGAAAACTGAGGAGTTTACAAGTCTTGATACTTTTGAATACTACTTCAAGCAAACTGTTATTTTTACCCAGGAATGAAGGCTGAAACACTGCTTCAGGACACCTGAAGCGCTCATTGCCGATGGTGATGACCTGACTGTCGGGGAGCTCATAGCTCTTCTCTAGTGAAATACCAGAGGCAGCAGTGGCCATCTGCTGCTCAAAGTCAACAGCCACGTAGCATAGCTTTTCCTTAATGTCTCGGACAATCTCCCGCTCGGCAGAGGTTGTGAAGGAATAACCACGCTCTGTGAGGATCTTCATGAGGTAGGTAGTGAGGTCACGGCCGGCCAGGTCCAGACGGAAGATGGTGTGGGGCAGGGAATAGCCCTCGTAGATGGGTACTGTACATGTCACTCCATCCCCAGAGTCTAGCACTATACCGGTGGTACGTCCAGCGGAGTACAGAGACAGGACAGCCTGGATGGCCACGTACATGGCTGGAGAGTTAAAGGTCTCAAATATGATCTGTAAGGATGAACAAAAAGAATATACCAGATTTCAAGTGAAAAATTTGATTTAAGTAGCAGAGAGACCCTTACAGTATTAAAGTAAACATTTGAATATCAGAAAGGCCATTTCCATGATAATTCAGTTCTCAGCAACAATGTCATATTTCAAGTTTACTGCCATATAAGATTTTACCAGACCATGATGGCGGACATAAACTTTATTGCTGGCCAAAGGTGCCATTCTATTTAAAACAAAATGATCACACAAACCTGTGTCATTTTCTCACGGTTGGACTTGATGTTGAGGGGAGCCTCAGTCAGCAGGACGGGGTGTTCCTTGGGGGCCACACGCAGCTCATTGTAGAACGTGTGATGCCAGATCTTCTCCATATCATCCCAGTTTGTGACAATGCCGCGCTCAACAGGGTACTTGAGGGTGAGGAGACCTCTCAGTGACTGGGCCATGTCTCCAATATAAGAATCCCTCTGGTCCTTCATACCCACCATGACACCCTGGTGGCGAGGTCGACCGACGATGGAGGGGAAGACGGCACGAGGTGCGTCATCTCCGGCAAAACCAGCTTTACACATATCAGATCCATTGTCCACCACAAGAGCGGCGATATCGTCGTCACACATGTTGTATGGTCTGAGATAGTGAGGTTAGAACCTGCATGACAGGAAATATGGCAGAAAGTTGGAGGCTACCTTCACATGAGATGGTCTAACCTAATATGAGTATACTGCCAACTAGAAGGTTCCGAATATAGTATAAGTGCATTTTAAGCTATTTTTCATACTTTGACCTTGAATGACATGACCTTGACTTTGGCCAAGGTCATTTGATCCCCCCCCCTGTATTTGCCTAATTAGGAAGTACATTTTATGATTTTGAAGCATGTCAAAAGGTTAATTCAAACCATAAATATGGGCAAATATGTAAAATTCTCATCAATCTCATAATTTTACCTGGTTGCCATGGAAACGGGCATGCCCTGAGCTTAAGCTACAACGGATATTTGTCCATATCATATTTTCGGATGCCCCAGATAGTTACCTATGAGAAAATCACAGTAGGAACTTCTTGTCAACCCACTTGGCGCTCATGTCCATTTCAACGGGGTCTGGCTTGTGGACTATGCTGGTCTCACCTTTAAGCACTGCCTATCAATCATTAAATCAATAATGCACACTACACATTCAGTACTAGAAAACAGCTACCATAATCCTGGCAAACGATGACACAAACTGACTTACTGTGTATGAGAGTTGTTGAGGATGTGATCTGTATGTACAGTTTGATATATATATATAGTTATATATAAGCTGTCCTAAGGTGTGTACTGTATGGGGAGTGTAGATACCCCACCTGACTGTAACTAGGTCATGACTTACATATCCCGTTCCAGACACGGTTGAGTTAACATTGAGTCTAAGGGAGTGGTAATTTTTTAACAACAGGAGGGGGGTCAGGGTTGGTGGATCTCGTGGGGGACCAAAAATATTTGGACCCCTTGAAGGGGGGGGGGACCAAAACAGTTTGATCCGCCCACGCAAAAATCCACCGCCCCCCCCCCCTTTTGTTGAAAAATGACCACTCCCTAACCTTCTAATCAGCAGTTTCGTTTCCCTCTCATAGCTTGTGAGCCATACCAGATCATGGTACCAAACTCAGGGATTGGAGGGCACTATGTCATCCAGTCCAGTTCTTCCTGACCCATGTTCAGGATATCCCCGGAGGATAGCACACATGAGAACCTGTCTCTGGATATGTCTAGAGTATCTGAAGATAATGCTGCCGAGGCATGTTTCCATGGCAACTGGGTAAAGTGTTGAGCCTAATAGCACTTTTCAGTCTCTTCAGCAACTTAAACCCCGGACCGCCGTATATAAAGGGCGGAGTACCTATCATGCCTGCACTCTGACGGGAAGCAAGTTTAATTTCAAGTTTGTAAGGTTTTTTTGTTTTTTTTTGTTTAGGCTCAGGTATAGTCACTTTATGCAAATGTTCTTCCCTCATCGAGTGCCTAGAGGGGTATGTAATATGTGTGGTAATAAAATATGACCCCGTCATAAAAGTTTTGTTTCAGGTAACATAGGATGAAACTCTAGGGTCGGTAGGTCGGATTTTTTTTTTTTACTTTTTTTTTTTTTACATTACCCTAAAATTGACCCAAAAAAGTATGAAAATGGGAAGATTTTTTTCAAAACTTTTGAAAACCTAAAATTTATCCCCAAAAAGTGTATAAATATAAAAATGTCTTCAAAATTGCATAAAAAAACGTAGGGTCGGCCCTGTTTACATAGGGTCGGTCGGGTGACCTGAAACAAACCTTTTTTTTGGCCTAAGCACTTTTTCTTAATACTAGAAAAGTTTTATCACCGCCCCTAGTGTCCAACGGGGTACACAAAATAAAAGAGCTAATAAGTACATCGAGATGCAAGAGGGATGCAAGATCGGATAAGAGGGAGTCAGAACAGCCAGACTAGGCCGTTAAGAAAGTGTGTCACCCTCAGGGGGGTCGGGTGGGGGTGTAGGTGTATGACAGGGATTGGGTGGGGTCTATGGGCTTGTGTGACATCACACTTTCCAACTTTTCTATATACCGGGTAGTTGTATTATTAGACTGATGAAAGCCCAAGGTGGTAAAAAAAGGTTAACTTATAATTAGCTTAACTTGGATATACTTTTCGTAGTCACTAATGTACGAGGATAGAGTTCATTTAGCAGGATCAAGTGGCGCATGGCTCCATGGGCAAGGAATTAGCAGGTGTCATCTTGCCACATTATAAGTTTTGGATTGATCCCACAGAAGAACCATCGATGAGGAGCTGGAAAGGTTTTGGCTGAAATACAGTGCCTTTGAGTCCTGCTTGCTGCCCTTAGGCCACACCCAAAAAAAGTTGGTCAATGGATTTCTCTTTTTAAAAAAATGGTGCGAGCGAGCAAAATTCTACTTTTTTTTGTCAATGGATTTTGTTGGTGGAAAACTGGAGCAAGCGACAATTTTTCTTTTCTTTTAACCAGCCTCCGACAAGAGTTCTTAGTGGACCCCTAACATGAAATTTATTCATTGATCTAAGGGAATTACTGGAAGAAAATTTTGAAAAAGAGAAATCTCAATCTTAAAAAATGAGGCGAGCAAAATCCATTGACAATTTTTGTCTCAAATTTCCGAAAATAAGGAGCGCGAAATCCATTGACCAGCTTTTTCGGGGGGTTTGGCCTTAGGGTTAAAGACACAGGAAGGCAGCCTGTAACTGGGCCCAAAAAAAAAGTTTGTTTCAGGTCGCTCGACCGACCCTATCTAAACAGGGCCGACCCTACGTTTTTTTGTGCAACTTTGAAGAAATTTTTATATTTTTATACTTCTTTGGGGTCACTTTTAGGTTTACAAAATTTTGGGAAAAAATCTCCCCATTTTTACACCTTTTTGGGTCAATTTTAGAGGGGAAGTTTAAAAAAAAAAGAAATTCCACCTACCGACCCTAGAGTAGATGTTACCTGAAACAATTTTTTTTTTATTTGGCCCTATTACAGGGCCAGCTGGTCAGGGTGTCTAGTATTTAGGTAAAACCTCACATATAAGCTGCACCCTGATCCAATCCTATAATATAATCCATCATAGTGTGATGGCCGTCAACGAGTGAGACCTATCTGATGCGGGCTCCATGGATATTACTGTGATTCTATAAGTCAAAGGAGGAGTACATTTCCATAAATTGTCAAGCTTCACTATAAAGGTGCAGAGGACATACTGAGCCAGAAACCATGCAGATATTATAGCTAATAATTACCTGACTACGAGGGAATATATTTTTCTTCTCACCGGCACACACACATACACAGCGACAACAACATGGCGAAAGCAGTCGACGTGGGAGACCTTCAATTACCTGAGACGGTGGACCGGGCAGTACAAGATCTTTTCCACAAAAGGAGTACTAGAACCACCACAGAGGATACACAATTCACAACACGATTTCAAGAGATTAAACAGGTGGGCGAGTTTCACAAGTCTTTAGAGTCTACACAAGGGCAAGTCGACACACTCATAACCCAGGTAAATACGTTACGCACTGAGCTGGATATGGTTAAGAGGGAAAATAAAGAACTTCAGCGAGGTCAAAGGTGTGCTGAACTAAAGGCTTGGGAGTTGACTGAACGAGTTGTGAATGTAGACCAGCAGACACGGACGAGGCATCTACTGATTGAAGGGGTGGACCACACAGATAGGGAAGATGTACGAGCAATAGCCATTGACATACTATCCAGAGTCAATAGAGATGTATCCCTAAGAGACTTTGATAAGGTATATAGAGTCGGCTATGAGAGACCAAGTATTACATGATAAAAAAAATCTCAAAGAGCAGGACGGTCTCGGAAATATATATATAAATGAAGATAACTGTTCTGAATGAAGTCACAGAAGGCTGATGTAAGAACTATCACGAGACTTGCCACAAAAAACAATCTGGATGTAAAACCGAGAGGGAGAGGAGTTGTTTTTGAAGGGCATTATTACCCCCATTACAACTTGAAAGACCTACCAGACGAGCTGCATGTGGGTAATGCCAGGACGAAAAATACCAACACATATGTAGCATATCACTCGTCTGAGGCCCCTTTCTCAAATATGTTCAATTGTGAGATCGAAGAAAATGGAATCGTCTTCCAGTCAGTGGAACAGGCTGTAGCACATGATAAGGCCCAATTTGCAGGCGCCCTTGAAAAAGCACAGTCTATAAGGGATACACACTGCCCATATAAGGCTAAAATGCTAGCGAAGGGCATTATATGCCCAGACTGGGAGGCCAGAGCAGAACTCTCAGTAGAAAAGTACAATCTGTTGAAATATGAACAGCATATGTGGCTTGCAGAATTATTGGCTAAAAGTGATAATAAAAGGCTACTGGAGGTGACCCCTGATAGGGTATGGGGGTGCAATGCTAGTATAGGTTCAAAAAAACTGAAGGATGGATCGTACAATGGAGGGAATCTGGGTGGAATTATATTGGAGAGGGTAAGATGTGAGGTGAGACGATCACGTGGACTCAGCCCTATAAGGGCACAACCCCCACCCGCCCTACCTGCCAATAATAATAAAGACCAGAGGCCAGCGGCGGCACAGTCCCCCCAGCACTCTCACAACACCGCGACAGACGGCTTAGGCTCCTCACCTGTGCTTGGAAATGTAGCAGCGACGACAGGAGCAGCCACCGCCGCCGCCACCACCACCACTCTCTCCACTGCTGCTCACCTGACCTCGCCACCAACACAGAGCCCACCCTTTCAACATCAACAGCAGGCAGGAGTACACATCTACCAGCCACCACGAGAACAACGGCAGCGCCCTCAGCGAGAAGGTTCTATTGTGAGGTGCAAGTCGACACCACCACAACTCAACGTAAGCCAAACCCAAACGAACAATGCTAGAGGAATGGCACAATCAGCCTATAGGCTTTTTACACCCCCGAGTCTCAGAGGGAAATATTAAGATTGAACGTGTGATTAACATCACAGATGACTCAGGGTCAGGGTGATAAAGTGATTGAAATGATGGACTAAACAACTGAATCTGTAAATATTATTTCAGGAACAATGAATTATTTGTCAATTCTGAGAGCAGGAAAGTATTCCTGGGTCAAAACTACCCTCAAATCATGTGTCACACTAGTATGTGATCATATTTCAGCTGAGCAGGTGTGTGTGGGCGAGCTGGTGGGTGTGGGTGAGACGGTGGGTGTAGGCGAGCCGGTGTGTGTGGGCGAGCAAGTGCGTCTGGGCAAGCAGGTGGCTGTCGGTATCAGCGCCTGGTGGCGTGTAACCGCCGTTTTACGTCTCGGCCGAAAAGCGAGTCGATCGGAGCGTCAGCAGCGACACCATCTTCGGTTCTGTTTCGCCGTGTCGGCCGGCCGCGGGGCGGCGTGTGTAACAGATGATTAACTCCCCCCAGTCAATTACCACTGCCGACATATCTAGCAGAGGGGGGGGGGGTACTCACATTTCCATATAGTCTTTGTAACGATACGTGCATTGTCAGTGCAAAGTGAATCAGGGTTATCACAACACTGATCTGTTACACAAATAATATCAAGTAATCTCGTCTGTAAATTACCTCTAGTACTTAAGTGTTTGATAGATGTCTGAAAAAAAGCGTCTCACCTACCCCTCCCATAGAGATAGCATTGGTTGTCACGAACTATCCAAATTTGGGGTTATCGGTTATCTACACGCTCCCATAGAGCTCTATGCTGAAGCAAATTACCAGCAATTACTGCCTAATATTATTTTTCGTTTTTTAGGGGGTTACAGTTGGAATTTGTAAAAAACAAATACACCATTAGATAGATATTGTGGAAAGTGATCTCATGACACCATGCAAGATGCAAAGAGTGAAATATTGACCAAATGGGAGCAATTTCATTTTTTCAAGGAAAAGAGGTGTCCAGAATCGTCTCACTAGACTCAGGGCAGACCCTGAGTCAATAACCAAGAGATGCAAAATGTATAAAGAGTAAACCAGGTTCCCCCCAGTAATACTAATATATTTATTATTGTACATATTGTAAAATAACGATTTAATTTTTAATTAAGTATAACGCGCTCATTTGTATTAATTCCACAGTATGAACGTCGTCGTAATGGCTGATAGCAGAGGCACGGGCCTCGAGGAGTTTCTTCCCATATGGTGTCCTGAAGGGATTATCTATCAAGTGTAAGCTAGCGAAGAAAGCCACAGTCATTGCCAGGACCTGCCCTCCAGACTTGATTTTCATGTTTGGTGGTGTGTGTGACATTACATATAGGAATCCTGTTAGTAAATACACTAGCCCAAGATTTGATAACCCCATATTATGTAGGGATAATTATATCTCCACCCTGGAGACAGCCCATAGCATTATGCGGAATCACCCACTCACACATGCAGCGAAGATTGTATATAGCCCAGTATGTGGAGTGGAGTTGAATAGATATAACGAGATCACTTCTGATACCAAACACCCCCAGCAAAAGATGCTAAACAAATCAGCTAGTTAATTCCTTTATTAATTCCTTTATTAACGATTTTACAGAAGGATCGGCACTAAGGGCTCCATAGATAGCCAGTCACTGTCACTCAGGTAAAGGCAGAGGTCGCTTTAGTCACACGTATCATGCCCTTAGGGATGGCTGCCACTTTGATTCCACTGTACTTGATGTAATCAGCTCAGAAATTCATGAGGCTATGAAATTGAATATAAACATAACACCCTACTATTAATGTATATGTAGAAGTCAGCCCCTGCAGATATGTAAAGTAACCGCTGGATGTCTATATATGTATGATGGGAATACCTTTGCCATATGTATGATGGTATATATATATATATATATATATATATATATAAAGGCTAGGTTATAATAATTGTAATAATGTAACATGATGTGTTGATGACATGTAACATACCTATGATACATGTAGCGCTATGTATGTATTAGACGCGCGGACCTGCATTGTATCTGCCGCGCACCAGTGCTAAAAATAGGTCGGCACGCGTCTAGAGTTATATGTGGAGATTTGACTCTTCAGTTATGTAACACAACAGCTGATTGAACATCGACCTACTGCTGGTACGACCATGCTTCGATATTAACATGCTATTGTATATGTTCAAATCTTATTATAAAACATGCTACTATCCTATCATGTTAAACAGAATTGTTCATATATTATAATGTGATACTAACATGCTCTTGTGGTTGTGATACAACACTTTTGTGAGCCAGCTTTAAATTAGACAGCTCAGATGTATTATGAAATAAAACTAACAATCGTTTGTAACACCATTATTATGTACTTATCCATTAATTATGACATATATATGGAGCCCGCAAAACTCCTCCAACAATGACGACACACATGTGTCACTTAGCAATATACGATCACCCAATGAAGATTTCACCACCATTAACCCATTCTCATATCATCTCACTCATTGCCAAAAAACATATCGGGTATCATGTCTTGCGTGGATGGAATGGCAGTTGATTTTGATAATATAGGTCCCCTACAGGGCCTTAAGGTAGTATGCCATAATGTGAGGAGCCTTAATGACGAGACTTTCACTGAATGGAAAAAGCTATTAGTTAAGTTTGACATAGGTATTGTTATTGAGTCATGGCTAATACCAGATATTGACTCAATATCATCTCGTGAAATTGATGGTTTTAATCAAGTAAGACTTGATAGGAAGCCCTTTGTTGATAAGGTCGGTGGCGGCATCATTATTTATGTAAGGGATAACTTGGGACTTCACCTAGATGCTGATAATTCTATTATATGTGAGGACTATGAGATTCTCTCTGCTGATATATTATTACATAAAAAGAAGTATAAAGTATTAGCCTTTTATAACCCTAAGGGTAAGCCAAAACCTGTCACTGACCATATCACTAAGGTATTGAATGATGCACAAGGGAATAATGTATTTGTTATAGCAGGTGACATGAACATTGATCTTCTCAATGGTAAACATAATACTGAGATCACAAAAATGTGCGATGATAATAACCTACAGCAAATAATTAATTACCCTACCCGTGAAGTGGGCGACTCTTCCAAATTAATTGACCACATTTATACCAATAGTGAAATTATAAACAATTTTGGCACCATTAATCTAAATTATAGCGATCATTACCCCATATTTATTACCTTCAAACATAAACACATTAAAATAGAAAAGAAAAAAATTAGAGCCAGATCGTATAAAAACTTTAATAAGGAAGATTTCATAAATAAATATAAAAATGCTGACTGGTCAGATTTTAACGACTCACTTCACCCCGACAAGCTGTGGTTACTATTATTGAAACATGTGGCTCACTCTCACCAAATCAGTGCAACTAAAAAAGTGACGTACATGATCGGTGGACGTACATGATCGGCAGAGGACAAAATCCGTCTTTTACCCCCTGCACTACGATATTTAACTCTCCCAACCATACCTACAGGCTGTAATGTATCTTTGGGGAGTTTATTAGAAAAAAACACCTCCCAAAATATTTATAGGGGCCGGAGGGGGGGGGCTCAATGTGTAACCGATCATGTACGTCACATGACGTACATGATCGGCTTGGAATGTCATGTAACATTTCCTCATTACCCACTGCTTCACATGTCTATGATTATACATATTTAGACCTACATCATATGTACACCTTGCTATGATTGATTTATGTTTTATATATGGTCAGAAAGGGTAATTAAGACAGTCAATAAATAATGGCCGATCATGTACGTCACATGACGTACATGATCGGTATTTCAAATGTCATGTAAAATACCCTTACTAGTCGCATCTACACATGTCTAACATCTTACATGTCAAGACACACATCAGATGTACACCTAGGTAAGGTTTATTTATGTTTTTCCTTGTTCAGAAAAGGTAGGGCAGTCAATAATCACCGATCATGTACGTCACCGATCATGTACGTCACATGACGTACATGATCGGTATTGAAATGTCAAGTAAAATTCTCTTCCTAGTCGAATATACACATGTCTAACATTTTACATGTCAAGCCACACATCATATGTACACCTTGGTAAGGTTTACTTATGTTATATGATGATCAGAAAGACTGGGGCAGTCAATAATCACCGATCATGTACGTCACCGATCATGTACGTCACCGATCATGTACGTCCACCGATCATGTACGTCTACCGATCATGTACGTCACTTTTTTAGTTGCACTGATTTGGTGAGAGTGAGCCATATACATGCTGCCTTGGACAGCTCTGCGCCCCTACGCAATATGATTATTCCAGTCCATACGGAAGAATAGCTAACCCCACACGTTTTGAACTTGATGAGGCAAAGGGATAAAATGTTCAATAGATTTCATAGAACCAAATTAAGTATACACGAGGAGTTAGCTAAAGCCAAGCGAAATGAGGTTGAAATGGCCTCCTTCCTTAGCAAAAAAAGGGTTATAAATACCTTAATAGATAAAAAACATAAAGATCCCAAAGCATTCTTATTGTGAAAATGTATTGTAAAGAGACGCCATTACACAAGTAGTTAGTTAGTAGAATATAACCATAAGAAGGCCTGGACAGCATAACGGCATTGCCGAGTCCAGAGGCAGATTATGTTTTTACATAATAACTGTATTCCTTAATAAAAACACTTTAAAAAAAAAAGTGTGCTGCCGATCTGACTCGCATACTAGTGGCGGCTTATATGTGAGGTTTTATGGTAACAAAGATGCCACTTCCTGGTTGAAACAATGTACAAAATCTTATTATTTTGGGCAGTTTTCTTTAGGAAATTAACATAATTTGATACACAACTTCAAGTCAGAAAGTAGGAATTCCTGCAAAAATAGGAAAAGTGCCATCTCTTGTGTATCTCCGAACAACCAATATATCAAAGGCCCCAACAATGCTGAGACAAATGTACAAAATTCAGTCTCTAGTAAGCTAAATATTGAATATAAGAATAATTTTATTTTTTTTTGGGGGGGGGGGGGGGGGCGGGAAGCAGGGCTCTCAAATTTTTAAAGTATATTTTGTACCACCATAGACCAGGTTTGTACATCTCACTCGACTTCAGGTTGACTCTAAGTTACTAACTTAGAGTCTAAGACTACATGAGGTGTGCCACTCACGAATACTAGGGCATGTCAGATTGACTCACATATGTCCATTTACTTCATTTTTTTCAATTTAGATAAACTACCTATAGGAGCGGTTTCAGTACATTAAAGAGAAATCGATTTTAAACGTTTTTTGCTTTAGAATTTGTACATTAAAGTCGTAATGGTTGGGAGGTTGTCATGCCAGTGACGTATTGATAGAAATACGATTTGCAGAGCTGCCAACCCCAAACCCTATTGACAAATCACTAATTTTGAAGCCAATCGTAATTTCATCCTCTACTATTCGTAATGTTATTTATAACTATGAATTCCCATTTGTCTGTTTGTGTAGTTTAACGTCCCAGTGACTATGCAGGTGACACTTACTCCATGAGATGAGCCAAAAGAAAGAAATCCAGCTCCTACACATTTACCGAAGCAAGGGTTCTTTAACCTCCGACACCACATAGACATGGTCCCATGAAAAAAACTTACTTTTATGACATTGATTGATTGATTGGGTTGTTTAACGTCCAAGTGTACTGTGACGCCTGGGACATATCTCAAGTTGGCAAGGAGTCAGCCACAAATAGTGGTAGTCTGCCTTGCAGTTGTAGGACAGATATTTATATGCTGCTTGTCCAATACAGCAGTGACCGCATCTATGGATGATCGAATCTATGAAATGAATGACTGCATCTATGAGGTGAGGGAGAAAACCGCTACCGGGGCACGTCCCCTACTCTTTTCGAAGGATAGCAAGTGTTCTTTTATTTGCCTGTTCCTACCCACCTGGGCTAGTACCATAGTAGGCAGGGCCAGACAAACCACGGCCTTTGATATCTCAGACGTGGTTCACTGAGGAGGAATCCCATGCCAGACCACCAGCAAGAAGGCCCGGGCCCGGGAATATGGGCAGCGGTTGCCGAACAGCTTACGTGACTGATCACAGCAGTAAGGCACGAGACCCCTCAAGTTTTGTCGCCTTTTACGAATCCGGTATGCCCATTGGTATTATGGAAGGCTCCCGATGAAGTTATTCTACTCCTTCATGCCCCCATCATGAAGGTCCCCACTAACACAGAAGAGGTCTTCTAAAATAAATTTCTACATAATACCACTCAAAGCTAGTAATTTTGGGAGGGCGATTCGTAAGCAAGCCCTAAAAATGGTTCAACTTCGTGATAGTTGGCATCTCTGGATATGATGGTATTTTTTAGTAATTTACACCAAAATAGTTTTAAAGGGATCGGTAACTAAGAGGACTTTTTACATTATTTCAATATCATTTCCGTAGTTTAAGGTATACGAGATCATTTGTGCGTTTTTCTAGTCTAAATTATAACGGTTCTTTTAAAATTCAGTAAATTATTTTTTTCAGTATCATTCAAGTAAGCCAAGTCTATGCAATTTGATTCTTTCAGCTGCAAGTTTATTTGCAACAATTCTTATAAAAGGGAAACAGGTAAAAGTAAAAGACAAGGTACACCAATGACGTATCAAGGTCAAATACAAGCGAGAGACGTCTACTCTTTGGTTGAAGTTAAACCTCGTTAGATACACAAGGGGCTTACACAAACTAAACACAATGTAAATGATGGTGAGTATATGTACTTATGTAGCAGCGCAGTAGTAGTAGCAGCAGCAGCTTTTGAACGCCAGGATATGGAAACTAACGTAACAAACTCTTGATTAGGCCAAAGAAGAAAAAAATAGTTGTGTTCAGGTAACATGGCCCAAGAGGTGGGTCTTTTTTCTATTTTTCTTTGTTGAAACAACCTTTTTTTAGATAGGATTTTGAAACAAAATTCCTCCCATTTTCGCATAATTTCAATAAAAAAGAGCTTTTTTTTGATAGAAAAAAAAAGACAAAAAAAAAATCCTCCCCCCCCCCCCAAAAAGGGTCGCTTGGGTTACCTGAACACAACTTTTATTTTTTTGGCCTTATAATACCATCAATTAGAGATTATACAAAGGTTCAGATAAGTTGTCCGTCTCCATTTGACGAGTCCAACAAGTTTGCGTATGTACTGTGTAGTCAGGTAGTTAAAGTTGCATCGGTTATCACAATGATGAGTCGCGGATAACGGCGTATATCAAAAACCGCCGACTCACTCCTTAAAGTCATTACAAGAAGCGACACAGGAAGTCATCTAGAAGCACTTCCTGTGGACGATAGAAGGACCAGACTCGTCATACTCCTGCTTGGAGATCCACATTTGTTGGAAGGTGGAGAGAGACGCGAGGATGGAACCACCGATCCATACTGAGTACTTGCGCTCTGGTGGGGCGATGATCTTGATCTTCATTGTGGCAGGGGCGAGGGCGGTGATCTCCTTCTGCATACGGTCAGCAATACCAGGGTACATGGTGGAGCCTCCCGACAGGACGGTGTTACAGTAGAGGTCCTTACGGATGTCCACGTCGCACTTCATGATGGAGTTAAAGGTGGTCTCATGGATGCCACACGCCTCCATACCTGCAAGGTCAGAGCGACATGTTAAACACCACAGGCATGGGATTGGGTTTTGAAGAAAAATCCAAAAAGCAGTCAAAAGACATTATCTGGGGGGCATTTTGTATAATTTGCATGGCATGGAGCACTCTAGAGACTAAGACCTCCCCCCCCTTATTAATGTTAAAATATTTTTTAATTGGATTTGCACCAATCACAGGGATGACCTTTTTGGGCTTCAAAAATCCGGAAATCCGGAAGTGCCATGCCTGACACCAGGTAAGCTGTAAGGTTAAGACTATCACTGCGCGCATCATAAAAATCATGATTTGGAGACTTTAAAATTTCATTTTTGGCCACACCAAAAAAAAAAGTTGGTCTACGGATTTCCCGCACCATATTTTTGAAAATGCAAATTTTTTTTTTTTTGAAAAAAAAAAAGTGTCTACGGATGCGCCCGCACCACTTTTTGAGAAATTTGAATTTTTTTTCTTTTTTTTTTTTTTTTTGGGTGGCTTTTTTCTGATCGCTAGCCACATTTGGGAGTTTGCAAAAATGTTTCCCTCGAAAAAAAAAAAATTGCCCCCGCTCCACTTGATATAAGGTTAAAATCCGCAGACAAAAAAAAAAATTTAAAAAAATTCGCTCGCTCGCACCATTTTTTCAAAATGAAAATCCGTAGACCAACTTTTTTTTTTGGTGTGGCCTTTAAATTGATGAAAAATATGTGAAAGTTTTGAATAGACTCCTATTGGAAAATTTGGTATCAAATTAAAGCTTATTCTATCAATAATGCAGTCAGCTAGTTATAACTTGCATTAAGAACTTGTGATGATTGATACACTCCTATTAAATTACTAAAATGTGAAATTTGATCGCAAAAAGTCCAAATTTCCCTGTGTATTCATGCCCCTAGTAAATTAAAAAAAAACAAAAAAAAAACACCCTCGTCACATCTTTCACTGCTTGGTGATGAGAAACAACATTTTTTTTGAGTGGCCTTAGGCCTAGAAAAAAGGTTGAATGTTGCCCAGAAAAAATGTTATGAACATTGATTTCATGTGCTCAAACGTTAATATTCCATATATCAAATTTCACTTGAGAGTAGAGAGCATAATTTTTTATCATCTTTTTTTTTTCCGGCAATTTTTGAACAATGGCCGGCCCTCTTTTTCAAAATCCTGTGTTGGCCCTTCGTTTATTTTTCTTCAGAAAACCACTGCCAACAACGATGTAGATTTAAAACGACTGCAAGCAAATCATACAAGTTATTCTTACCGAGGAAGGAAGGCTGGAACACAGCTTCGGGACACCTGAAGCGCTCGTTGCCGATGGTGATGACCTGACCGTCGGGAAGCTCGTAACTCTTCTCCAGCGAGCTACTGGAGGCAGCGGTGGCCATCTCCTGCTCAAAGTCCAGGGCCACGTAGCATAGCTTCTCCTGAAAGTTAACATATTATACAGATTTACTATCATTCAGTGATATTGTAACAATATCAGTTTAATCATTATAAAGGGTGACAAAGTGCTTTATTAAGGCCACTCAAAAAGAAAAAGTGGTCTCTCATCACCAAGGTCTGAAAAATGTGACGAGGGAGGCTTTTTTTCTTTCTTTTTTACTCACGGGCTAAACTGTATGGGATGATGTACGTTTTTCATGACCAAAGCTCACATTTTAGTAGTTAAGAATTTATGGATCTTTAAAAGTAGGGAAAATGTAAGTTATTGCTATCCTATTGCATTACTGGGAGTAATGGCTTTAATTTGATACCAAATATCCCAATATTTGTTCATTTTCATCATCTCAAAAATTAGCAAAAAAAAAGAATTTTTCCTCAAAAGCAGATTTTAGTGATGCGCGTGGTGATGAGAAACCATTTTATTTTTTTGAGTGGCCTTTAGAAACAATTGTGCACGCATACCGTGTTGACTACACCAAAAACAAAAGATGGTCAATGGATTTCACTTTTGAAAGAAAAGTGTGAGCGAGCCTTTTTATTTAAAATAATTTAATTTTTGTCAATGGATTTTGGTCATGGAATAGTTAAGCAAGGGACAATGTGAAATTTCTTTTTTTACAAAGTCAGACAAGTGTGGTAAAAAAATATCAAATTGATGATTTCTTTTTTCAAAAATAATACATAAAATTTCCATTTTCGAAAATTAGGTGCAATGACCATTTTTTGGCTATGAGAGTTAACAGTCTGTATAAGACAGCCATAGGGGTGTCCATTAAATGGATATTTGAAGCCGATTTTTTCATTCAAGATTACAGTAAATTCTCTGTGCATCTAGATACCTACTTTAATATCACGGACGATTTCCCGCTCGGCCGTTGTTGTGAAGGAATAACCACGCTCTGTGAGGATCTTCATGAGGTAGTCAGTGAGGTCACGGCCGGCCAGATCCAGACGGAGGATGGCGTGGGGCAGGGCATACCCCTCGTAGATGGGGACGGTATGCGTCACTCCGTCCCCAGAGTCGAGCACGATACCGGTGGTACGTCCAGAAGCATACAGGGACAGGACAGCCTGGATGGCCACATACATGGCTGGGGAGTTGAAGGTCTCAAACATAATCTGTTGGGACAAATGAGAACCGATTGATTGATTTGTTTAACGTCCAGACATACATCAAGTACCTCACAGGACATATCTCAAGTTGGCAAGGAGTCATCCACAAATAGTGGTAGTCTGCCTTGCAGTAGTAGGACAGTATCTATATGCTGCTTGCCCAATACAGCAGTCACCGCATCTATGGATGATCGAATCTATGAAATGAATGACAGCCTCACCTCATAGATTTTTATGCTTGGGCCTAAAAAAAAGAAGTTGTGTTCCGGTATCCTGACCGACCCTCCGTTTTTGGGGCTGACCCTAATTTTTTTGAGACATTTTTATAATTTTTTGCTTATTTTAAGACATTTTTGGTGTTTTTACTACTAAAATTCACCTTTTTACAAAATAAAACAACCTACCGACCCTCTTTTTTTTTGGGCCATGTTACCGGAACTCAACTTTTTTTTTTTTTTTTTTTAGGCCTTGGCATATTTAAAGAGCAGAAGAGCCTTTGTAGTATTCAATCTAGGAATTTACATTTCACATGGTGATTCAAGTTCACTGTGTCACTATAAAATGTCAAATTTATTCTACACAAGATTTACCCGGTTGCCAAATCTGTGAATAATTCACTCAAGACAAAAAAACAATCATATCACACAAACCTGTGTCATCTTCTCGCGGTTGGCCTTGGGGTTGAGGGGAGCCTCAGTCAGCAGGACGGGGTGTTCCTCGGGGGCCACACGCAGCTCATTGTAGAATGTGTGATGCCAGATCTTCTCCATGTCGTCCCAGTTTGTGACAATACCGTGCTCAATGGGGTACTTGAGGGTGAGGATACCTCTCTTGGACTGGGCCTCGTCTCCTACGTAAGAGTCTTTCTGACCCATACCGACCATGACACCCTGGTGGCGGGGTCGGCCGACGATGGAGGGGAAGACAGCGCGAGGCGCGTCATCTCCAGCAAAGCCAGCTTTGCACATACCGGACCCATTGTCCACGACAAGAGCGGCGATATCGTCGTCACACATGTTGGATGATTGGAGGTAGTGGGGTTAGAGCCTGAAAGATAGGAAAAGCAGCCAAAAGATGTGATCAGGGGGGAATTTTGTATGATTTGCATGGCATAGAGCCCTCTAAAGACTAAGACCCCCCCCCCCCCCCTATCAATGTTAAAATATTTTTTTATTGGATCTGCACAAATCACAGGGATGACCTTTTTGGCCTTAAAATCCGGAAATCCGGATAAATCCCGAAGAATCCCATGCCTGTTAAAAGGGAACAATAAGGTTGTTTGATCAATTACAAATTTGTAGAGACAAGATGGCCGCCTACGAAGTACTTTCCATTACTGTACTATGGGGACAAGACGGATCATAATATTTCAAGGCAGACCATATCATCAGTTAGGCCTAAAAAGAAAAAAGTTGTGTTCCGATATCCTCACCAACTGTCCTTTTTTGAGGGCCAACCATTTAGATTTTTTTTTAAATACAAGTAGGGCCAGACCAAAAAAAAAAGGTTGGTCTACGGATTTCCCACACCATATTTTCGAAAATGCAAATAATTAAAATGTTGCCCGCTCCACTTGATATAGGGTTAAATTCGGCAGACAAAAAAAAATGGGAAAAAACAAAAAAAATAATTAAAAATCTCTAGCTCGCACCACATTTCTAAAATGAAACCAATTTTTTTTTGCAATTTCGAAGTGCGTCACATATATATGTAGTCTTGAGCACTAGTGCAGGGAGAGCTCTATGTTATTAGGTCATAAATGTGGTAATAATATTGATGTATTAATTCACTTTAAAATTTTGACAGCTAATATATAGGATTTCCTATGGGAATGTCTTTCATTTTTTTCCTTTACTTTTAATTGTTAATTAATTACAGCCCTAATTAGGTCAACATCTGATTAAAGCAATGTCTTTTACCCCTTACAGGCTATGGTCCTCAATGAAACCTTTATAATACGTAACTTCATTGTCTTTAAAGGGTATCGCTACAAAAGTAGGTGCTGGAACCCTGTGGATGTCAGAGAAACGACATTGTACTATGTAGCTAGTGCTGCCCTCTCGTGGCATATGTCAATAAGAGATGTATGGAATAATAGCACAACAGTTCTTCAGATCTCCACCAGAATCTGTAGTGTAGTGGTTATGATGCCTGCTTTGCAATCAGAGGATCAGGAGTTATATCCCTGAAGATGCCATGACCTTTTCTAAAAAAAAAGGTATAGTTATTCTTTTTTTGGGGGGGGGGGGGGGGTAAAAAAAAGGGGGGAAGGAATCTTGCATTATAGTCTAATTTTCACATAGAGAGTATTTAAGCAGCAACGTCCATTGCATGGCCTATAGAGCTAGATCGCCTCGCAAAGGAAGTACCTTTTCTTTAAATGGGCATTGCAGAAAAATGAGCACCACAACATGTAATTTTTTTTCCATTTTCTATTTGATTATTCTGCCAACTAATCTAATCCAAAGTGATTCGAAGATAGCAATAGAAGAACATGGTCATCTGACCACAAAATAAAAATTCACTTTTAGCTTACTTAAGAACTAGCTTTTTCAAGTGGCTTTCCCATAGAATTGAGCACGGTACTATGCCATTTTCTTTACTTTTTCTAGTTCCTAATGTATTGAACTAATATTTCACTAAGTTATATGCAGAAATCAATAGAATATCTAGATCATCGCACAGGTAGCGATACCCTTTAAGGTATATACAGTCCAAATTTGAAGAAGATCCTATGCTTCGCACATAGGGTAATTAGCTCAGCCGATTTTGCTAAATGGTGAATTGAGCTTAATTTTAAGCATTTTTCCTAACTTTTTAATTTAATAAATCCATATTTTCGGTTCTGTATATCAGAACGCATTCAGGATAGCTGCATTAGATCCGTGAAGTTACTGGCTTTCAGGAAATATATACTTTGATATGGTAAATCTAAGTTTTTAATTTGACCATGAAACCATGTAATGCTCACAGTCCATCCTTCTTTGAGCAGTTTAAAAAAAATGACCAAAATATACCCAACCTTGCCCTATTCAAAGTGTCCAATTTCCCTTAAAATAATGATAAACGAAAAATTCCAAAAGAATATTGTTGCTAACATGTTTGTCCAAGTGGCCGTGATTAAGACAAGAAGAACTGATCCATTTAATTTTTTTAGTAACATACCTACCGGTAAAAGCCTTTTGACTAAAATCCCTATAACCAAGGGTAATTTATCCGCTTTAAAAAACAAAAACCTAGCCACTTTTTACAAAAATCCCTCTCACCAAGGGTAAGGGTTGTCAGAGGTCCAGCCGCACACCGGTGTCAATATAAAATTGAGTGTCCCCCCATACTTCATATACTATGTAACTATCTATGTGCATTTGACTCATGAAATGGCAATAGATATGGCCTAGGACAGATTCACTTGACTTTAGTTTAAAGAATTAGAGATTAGAACTCTGCTCTGCCTTCCTTACTCAGTCGAGTTTGGGCGAAGCTCCCGATCTACTTCACAAATCAATGGCAGGACCACAGTAACCCGGTGCCCTAAAATAATAAAATGTCCAAAAGGGGGACATTGTCCTACAAAGCAGAATACAAAATCTAGCACACTAGACTCTAAGAATAGAACACGATGTCGATGGAACCACCGCCGTGAGCGACTCCCGCTCACCACCCCCCCCCCCCCCCCCCCCCCCCCCCCCGATGTGGCACCGACATGTCGTCATATTCATTTTATTGATTCACAAAATATTGATCATTCAATGTACGTTTGCATTTGATGTACACATGCAACATGGCCTATATATTCGGCAGTTGATTCATACATTGCCATCCAATTGACACATTTTAAATCTATGATAAAAGAAGGGTTTTTGTGCACGATTTGAGATAGGAAAGTGAAGGGATGGGGATGGGACTTGGGAGCGCACCCCTCTCCCTCGTGGGACATTCTAAATTTACCGCAGATCTAAATCATGCAACAATACAAAAATTAACTACCTAGAATCTATATTATATTTGAAACACGTTCTATCTTTACCACGGTGATGGATTATATGTTACATAAGAAGATCTTACCTGAAAGTGAGCAGCTTCAGATGCTTCCAACCTCTGCGGGTACCTCGGCTCAAGTGGCCGCCCTCCCGCCCGGGCCGCGTCATGTTACCCGGCGGAGGGGGCAAGGGGCACTCTACACAGCATTGTCCGATTTACACAATCATCAACCCAAGTCATCAATTAAATATTACGCTATATATTCATTCTCATGCCATGTGTGTGAATTTTCAGCATAGAGTTTCAAAATTCAGTAGTTTTGGCTGGTGTTTGTACCCCGCCACCCCTCTAAAAGCGGCCTAGATGGGAGTGCCCGGTGCCTGTGGTTTGACCATATAAGGGCAGGAGGAGAGGCCCCGGCCCCTGGTCACATGATCTAAACATGGCCGCGCCCATCCCACCCTGCGGCTGCTGCTGCTGAGCCGACACAGGGGCAGGCTCCGACTTTCAGCATCCGATACTCGCGGTTACAACATGCTATATACGAAATGGGCAGGTCTGTGAGGATATTTCTGTGCCTAGGATTGATCGATCATTTTCTTAAAGTTAAAGAAGGGGTGGGGACAGAGGATGCTCGCACCGCAAACGCACAAAAACCCCAGGCACGTATTAAAAGTGCCACGCCCACTTCTCCCACCCATGTCGCAAGCCCCCTCCCCCGCCCCTCCCTCCTTTCCCTGCTCACTACCGCCTGCCATGCATGGCATTGATCATGATGGTTATATCGATTGGTAGAAGGCCTTTTGTATTTATACATGATATGATGCACATATGTCCTAGCTATTCATGTATGCGCAATCTGCCCCACCCAAGGCTCAAGCAATAGGCCTACATCTAGGCAAAAGTATGGCTCTAGACCCCTAAATTCGATATGACGACATGGGCATTTCTTAAAATCGACATGCGACATGAGGCCTAGTGACATGCGACATGAGGCTTAGTGACAGGGGACATGGACATTTCTTAAATTGGCATGGGACATGAGCATTTTAAGTGACATAGACATGCGACATGGTCATTTCTTAAATCCGACATGCAACATGGGGACCCCCCCCCCCCATCAAGGGCCCCAAAAGTCGCCTGGAAAGCAAACTAGGTGGGGCCCTTGATCATTGATGGGGGGTGGGGTGGGGTCGGGGGGGGGGCGATTTTAAGTAATGGCCATGTCGACTTTAAAATGGTCATGTTGCCATGTCGATTTTAAGAAAGGTCCCATGTCACTATCTATTTATTCCTCCAGTCCCATGTCACTAAGGGGGTGTTCATTTATCATTTACAGGGGGGGGGGGTGAGATTTCGTGCGGAGGGGCGAAATTTTTTTTACGCGCTCCCCCCTCGAGAGCGCGTGGAACATTTGGAAAAAAATGTAAGCTCCTTTTTAGCAAAAAAGCCTGCGCGTTACTATAGTTCAGAGGGGGGGTGAAAACTTTTCGGCACCTTCAGTGAGGGGGGTGGGGGCGCAAAACGTTCCAAGCGCTCTCAAGGGGGGAGGGCGTGAAAAAAGTTTGCCCCTCCGTGCGAAATCTCACCACCCCCCCCCCCCCCGGTAATTAATAAATGAACCAGGCCAGGGCTACATTCATGAGTACGGGAGTGATCATTTCTTAACAACCCTTGTTGTTAGAAATGATCACTCCCTAACTCCTAGGCATATGGGGGTAGACCCCTAAATTCAACACGGTGACATGGCCTTTTCTTAAAATCGACATGTGACATGAGGCCTAGTGACATGCGACATGAGGCTTAAAAAGATAGTGACAGGGGACATGGACATTTCTTAAAATCGACATGGGACATGGGCATTATTAAGCGACATAGACATGCGACAAGGCCATTTCTTAAAATAGACATGTGACATGGGGGCCCGCCCATCAATGGTGGTCTAGATGGGGGGTGCCCATGGCACGACCTTGAGCCAATGTTTTTGTCTCTGATCGGGTGCCGTCTCTGACCAGGTGCCGTCTCTGACCGGGTGCCGTCTCTGACCGGACATCACTTTGGGAGTTTAGTTACCTTCTACCAACAGCAGGAGGCTAATTATGATTACATAACAACTTCCATAGCGTTTTTACAAATCCTAATATATGTGAGTATAGGTTAACAATTGAAAAACACTCTTCTCTGAGACAAGGTCAGAGACGGCACCCGGTCAGAGACGGCACCCGGTCAGAGACGGCACCTGGTCAGAGACAAAAACATTGGCCCAAGGTCGTGAGACACAGCCCCATGTCGCCTGTCGATTTAAAGAAATGCTCATGTCGTTTGTCAGTATCAGTGTCGTTTGTCGATTTTAAGAAAAGGCCATGTCGCTCTGTCGATTTTAGGGGTGCACCCCCATATCTATACCCCCAGGCATGTTATGTCCCATAACGAATTTTATAAGAAATACGTATACCCCGTGTCATGTCACTTATTCCCCCTCATGTCACTAAAACTTAAAAGTGAAAAGTAAAAGCCTAATGTGCAATGTGGCCGATGCAAGTCTATGTTTGGCTGGTTGCTAACAAACACCACTGCATGGGCCACCTCCCTCCCCCGGGGGTGCCACTCCCTATCTTTACTATAGTCACTATGTGCAAACATCACCCTAAATTTGGTACCCTTATCAAGGCGCGAAATTTTTAAAAAGCATACCCTTTTCAAGGTTAAATTACCAGAAAAACGGACCCTTATCACAAATGACCCAGAAAATATACCCTAATCACAGGGTGACCCTGATAGAATATCTGAATCAAGGGTGACCAAGAAATAAGCCCCCTATTGTAGGAAAATAAAGTAAAAAAGTACCTTTTAAAAAGCCATGAAGGTCTAAAAATGTACCCCTTTCTCCCCAAATTTGCTTAAAAAGCATCCCTTATCAAGGAACCTCGAGGGTCCGTACCTAGGACCCAAAAACAGACCCTTTCCCTTGGAATCATGTTCACACATAGTCAGTAATGCTGAGGCAGTGCCCCCCCCCCCCCCCCCTGGCTCCCTCCCTGCCGGCTGCATGCTTCATTGCGGCACCCACTCGTGTTCAACACATGTCACAACTCACTTGTTACTTCACTGTAGACACTGTGTCCTCCCACTCCTGGCTCGTCAGTACCTGTCCTCCGGTTCTCCTGTTGTCCACTTAGTGACTGACACTACTCCCCGAGTCCTGCCGAGCTGCTCACCAGGCCACCTGCTAGCCCCGCCTCATGACGTCACAGTCATGGAGACAGGTGTGGAGACCATTAATCTTTTATCGATACTGCACACCAAGGCTGCATTATTAAGGTTTATCCCCGCGTGAATCCACTCACTCACTCACTCACTCACTTAGGGAGTGATCATTTTTTAACAACAGCGGGGGGTGGTTGGGGGGGGGGGCAAAACAATTTGGACCCCTTGACTGGGGGGGGGGGGGTGGTAAAAAATTCAGACCCCTCTTGGGGGGGGGTCAAAAAAATTAAACCTGTTTTGAGGGAAAAGCCCGTGCGTTACTCAGTATGCTACAAAGGGGCCTGAACGCGCACAATTTTCGGCCTGCCGGGGGGAGGGATAAAAAACTCCGACCCCTCTAGGGGGAGATGAAAAAATTCCCCGCAGAGCGCGGAATCTCACCACCCCGCCCCCCCCCCCCCCCGGGTGTTAAAAAATGATGTCACAATCAGGGAGTGATCAGTTTTTAACAACAGGGGGGGTGGTGGGGTTGGGGGGGGGCAAACAATTTGGACCCCTTGACCGGGGGGGCAAAAAAATTTGGAGCCCTCTTGGCGTGGGTCAAAAAAATTTAACCATTTTTGAGCCATAAAGCCCACGCGTAACTATGCTTCAGAGGGCCCGCGCGCGAGCCGATTTTCGATCCTAAGGGGAGGGGGGGTAAAAAATGTTGATATTTTATATGTACTAGGCTGTGTCTCACGAACTTGGGCCAATGTCAACGTCTCTGACGGGGTGCCATCTCTGACTGGGTGCCATCTCTGACCGGCCTGAATAAAAATGGTTTATTTAGGGAAGATGATGATACAAATGGGCAACTAATTACTACTTTAAAGAGTTATAATATCCATTAACCTTTTCAGCCAAATTCTATCTACATCTGCCCTAAATAAACCGTTTCCTTTGAGGCTGGTCAGAGATGGCACCCAGTCAGAGATGGCACCCGGTCAGAGACGAAAACATTGGCCCAAGTTCGTGAGACACAGCCACTAGTGAACAGACTCACGTGGGAGCGTCAAGAAAATCTGTCCAATCTTAAAATGGATATACTTAAAATGGATTATACAGGATAATCTTAAAATGATTAATCTTAACACTAGAGGGCACCACTGCCCCCATTCCCCCTATCTGGACCTGCCCCGATTCTCACTTTTTGTTTTTTCATAAATCTGAGTTTTCCATGAATCTGAGTTCCATTCCCGTTTTATAGTTAGTAGTTGAAGGTAGTATCTATATAGAGTTGATGGTTGGGAACCAAAATTAAATGTTCTTAAAGTTGATCTAGGATATTGACCATGATCATACTTCCTTTCCTACAGATTACATTCAGTTCCATAATCAAATCTGATGTTATGGCACGATTTATGGTCAGAAGAGTATTGTGCAAGATCTACCCAGTGATGATATACTGTAAAAAATATCCCGTAAAAATTACGGTGAATCACTGAATGCCAACCTTTTCCCATTTGTTTTATGGTCACTGTATTTTGCTTTCCCCCGTGAATTTTACAGGCCTTTCCTGTTGTATTTTTACAGCGATTCATCATTATTATGTGATGATTCTCTGCTATTCAATGATGATTATAATTGTTTCTGGATTCATTGATGTATATTTCATAATATCATCTTAATTCCAGGCCTGTATTTCAACGGAAATCTTTTACAATGTACACTGTCCCAGACCTGCTGACAAGGCCCCATGGGACCCACCTATGACCTATTCCTTCCCTTGGATTATATTCCCTCGTAACATTTCTCTAAATATAACACTGTTACACCAGTCTTTGGAACCAATTGAAGTAAAATTTAGAACAGAATTTGGATGTACCAACTTCAATGAGTTATTTCAACATGTCCCCATCTATGATATTTACATGCTTTAATTTGTTAGGATAGTATACAATATCATGTTGATTGATGCCATTATCTATGAAAGGAAACATGATACTTGAAATTCATTTTTTGCATTTTATTTTTTCACAATATTTACAACGCATTATATGCAACGTTGAACTTTGTACAAAAAGAGTAAAGTCCCTCTTGGATACAATATATACAAAAATAAATATAATACTCATTCAGTAAGTCGTTACAAAATGAACCCCATTGAACAAATCATAATGTTACATAGACAACTGAGCAGCATCCCCCAATATTTGGATTTATATCAAAATCCTTCAAATTGCAAAATTCTATAGGAAAGCACCTTATAAATATTCGATTGGCCCTCATTAAATGGTGGTAAGTTTTTTGGTCACAGCTTCTCGGTCGCAGAACCTCTCAAATCCCATAAGGATTAAACCTATTCATATGAATACGTGTGACCATGATAGGGAAAAACAGGTTTATTGCTTTATATAATGTCAATAGATAAGACTGGTTTTCCCTATTATGGTCACATATGGGCAAATCCCACTAATAACGTAGGAAATGCCAATTACACTAGTATAGCCACATCTACCAATTCATCATATCACTAAAGTCTAATTAATTTAGAAGCATTTCCTATGGACGATTGATGGGCCGGACTCATCATATTCTTGCTTGGAGATCCACATTTGTTGGAAGGTGGAGAGAGACGCGAGGATGGAACCACCGATCCATACAGAGTACTTGCGCTCTGGTGGGGCGATGATCTTGATCTTCATTGTGGCAGGGGCGAGGGCGGTGATCTCCTTCTGCATACGGTCAGCAATACCAGGGTACATGGTGGTACCCCCGGAGAGGACTGTGTTAGCGTACAAGTCCTTACGGATGTCTACGTCACACTTCATGATGGAGTTGTATGTGGTCTCATGAAGTCCAGCAGCTTCCATTCCTGTAAGATAAATACAACAATGTTTAGTCAGCAGGAAACATCTATGTACTCATATGAGGCAGTGTGCAAGAACTCCTATATATAGGACAGGTGGTAAACTCAAAGCAGACAAACACTTAAAAAACATGTATTCAATAAACGAGTAATTTTTTTATTTTAATTAGAATTATCAATGACGTAATTAATCAGTGGCGGATCCAGGATTGTCTAGAGGGGGGGCCCAAACCTGGCCAATCTGGAATAATTGTCTTTTTCCCGTGAGCGAAGCGCAGCAGCCATACACAAGGACTTTGATTTTGATGGTCTAGCTTTGAAATGGTGCATTCTCATGCATTTTAGCACAGAATATTTTTCTCTTTTTTTGGGGGGTGGGGGGGGCCAAGGCCCATCGGGCCACCCCCCTGTATCCGCCAAGGATGTGATATACACTATATATAGCCTATAAAGACTAAAATATATGTCCCATGATAACACCAGGAAATAAATGGTAATAATTGAAATAACTTAAGGCCTTGAGAAATGATGTATGTATGAGGTTTTCAAGATAACAGCTGTTTCATGACCAAATAATTTTTCTGGGAAAAAGAAATTAGGACTTACCAATGAAGGAAGGCTGGAAGAGGGTCTCGGGGCACCGGAAGCGCTCATTGCCGATGGTGATCACCTGACCGTCGGGAAGCTCGTAGCTCTTCTCCAGAGATGAGGAAGCAGCAGCGGTAGACATCTCCTGCTCGAAATCCAGAGCGACGTAGCATAGCTTCTCCTTGATGTCACGGACGATTTCCCGCTCAGCAGTTGTGCTGAAGGAATAACCACGCTCTGTGAGGATCTTCATGAGGTAGTCAGTGAGGTCACGGCCGGCCAGATCCAGACGGAGGATGGCGTGAGGCAGGGCATACCCCTCGTAGATGGGGACTGTGTGAGAGACCCCATCACCGGAGTCTAGCACGATACCGGTGGTACGTCCAGAGGCATACAAGGACAGGACAGCCTGGATGGCCACATACATGGCTGGGGAGTTGAAGGTCTCGAACATGATCTGCAAGGGAAAACCAAGATGGTTACTATTTGCCTGAACTGTACATGCCCAATGGAAGTCTGCATATTTATAGTCTAGTTACAATGAATAGAATTATAGTTCTAAATTGGAAAAGATCTTGATGAGGCTTTAAAAATCTTGCAGTACCACTATCCTGGTAGACTTACACAGATGCTTTATATAGCTAAGATTAACATGGGAAACTGTTCAAACCATCCTCTATAGGCTATCAAAAAAAACAGGAAAAAGCACAGTGGAACTTGAGGATTGAATTCCGGTTTGTAATGATGAGAGTCTTAATACTACATTAATGGAGCTCAATATTACCTGTGTCATCTTTTCCCTGTTGGCCTTGGGGTTGAGGGGAGCCTCAGTCAGCAGGACGGGGTGTTCCTCGGGGGCCACACGCAGCTCATTGTAGAATGTGTGATGCCAGATCTTCTCCATGTCGTCCCAGTTTGTGACAATACCATGCTCAATGGGGTACTTGAGGGTGAGGATACCTCTCTTGGACTGGGCCTCGTCTCCTACGTAAGAGTCCTTCTGGCCCATACCAACCATGACACCCTGGTGGCGGGGTCGGCCGACGATGGAGGGGAAGACAGCGCGAGGCGCGTCATCTCCAGCAAAGCCAGCTTTGCACATACCGGATCCATTGTCCACGACAAGAGCGGCAACATCTTCGTCACACATGTTGATTGTTTGAGGTATAAGTTCTGAAAGAACCAAATCAAGTAGGTCAATACAATGTAAGTGTTAAATTTCCAAATTAATACTGTAAACATTCTTTATTTCGCGCTGTACATATTTTCGCGATTTTCACGATTTTCATGAATTTTAAAATCGCGAAAATATGTGCAGAGCGAATATTTATCCAGTAAAGTCATACGACTACTATACTGCAAAATCCGTGAATTTAAATACACGTGTAAGTGCACTTTGTAGTCAATTCGCGAAAATATACATGTGCGAAAATATATATGTTAACAGTACCGGTAGTTCACGATCACCCTGTGACAGATTGCTGAAAAGTCCGGGCCTTTATGTGATTTAGATTTACATCACAGAACAGTTAGTGTGTGATTGGGGACTAAACCTCACAAGTGATTGGTAAGGAGTATAAGGCCAAATAAAAAAAAAAGTTTGTTTCAGGTAACATGGTATGAAAATCTAGGGTCGGTAGGTCGGATTTTTTTTTCCCCTTTTTTTCCCCCTTTTTTTAGTCCCTCTTCGAAAAATGGGGGGAAAAGATTCAAAATGTTTGTAAGTGTAAAATTGACCCCAAAAAAGTGTAAAAATATAAAAATTTCTTCAAAATTGCATAAAAAAAGTAGGGTCGGCCCTGTTTTGATAGGGTCGGTCAGGTGACCTGAAACAAACCTTCTTTTTTTTGCCCTAACTAACCAGGGTGGTCAGTTCACATAACGCCCTATACTATATATAGCCAGCATGGATACCAAGGTATAAAACACCTGCCATATCCATAGAGAAATAGCTATTGGCAAAATACCAGTAAATGTGGGTATTAACCCAGTGGGCACAGAACATTGAATCAACATTGAAAGCTGGTTGACAATGCTGATTCAATGTTGATTCAATGTTGATTCAACGTTAAATGGAATTTTGTGCCCACTGGGAAAGGCCTTTACAGCTTAATCCTTGTACAAATCCTGCTTTGTGGGTCTCACCATACAAACTACAGGGGGTGGAGGGTTAACCCTCTGAGGGCCACACAGTGCTGAACCCTTTAAGGATGGCATGATGCATTAATGCATCATGCATTAATGCATCATGCCCTTGGTCGTCATGATGCATGAATGCAACCCTGGTGTGTAATTCACATTCAACCATCATGCTGACCCTATCGGGTGAGACGCTCCCGAAGGGTGGGCATGATGCACCAATGTAGCACTGGTGAGTTACTCGCAGGGGCTGCATTGGTGCATCATGATGACAAATGTCATTTTTTAGTGACATCCATCCTTAAAGGGTTAAAGGGGGAGAACTACTGGCAGTAACGGTCAGAGTGAAGTCATGACAGGAACTCAGCTCTATATACAGTGGCCCGGGGTTCAATGCATCATGCCCTTGGTTGTCATGATGCATGAATGCAGTGGTGAATAAGTTGGCGGTGCTGCATTCAAGCATTTGTCACTCTGTGGGTCTGAAACAGCACCAATGGGTAAGCATGATGCATGAATGCAGCACTGTTACTGGCCAGGGCTGCACGAATGAATGCATCATGGTTACCAAGGACATAAGACGTTAAAGAAGTATGTTGTCCTTAAAGGGCTATACCTCAATGTTTTTACCTCAGCTGAATAGATCTTACAACCAATTGTAGCCAAAGTGAAGCTATTCATTCTCATATATTAAATAGACAATAACTACAATGTCCACTAGTCCACACTGGTATACATGTATTAATTGGCCTTACTACGGCTACATACCAGCATAGACCAAACCCACACAATGAGTCATTTACACTGTGATTATTGGGCTAATTAGGCTACATTGCCATGAATCATGCCTGTTGGATTGGAGAAGCCCCTGAGGAGTGGGGAGTGTTTGCCCACTTCTGACACCAGTGGGCGTGGCCACTCAGCTGTCAATGACTAATCACCAAACTGGGTATTCCCTTATATGGAAACCACGTGCAGAACCTGACCTAATTCTCTTGCTTCTGATTGGCTAAGGCTGCCCCTCCCCTTAACCCAGTTCTGCCAAATATGGAAACCGGCATCTTGTCCCTCATTCACCTCACTCATTCATTGAGTCCCGGCAGAGTCTGAGGACGAAAACATGCCAGGACCAACACTTACCAATGTGGGCGACCCCGAGACATTTAAAGGGACAATATCAGGGAGTGTTAGACCTTCCTGTATCAAAGAAACATCGGCCCTTTTCCTTGAAGCCACAAAATGATCCCACAGATTCAATTCTACACTGAGGAAAATAATCACTTATAAATCCAGAGCCAGGATCCAGAGACAAAGATATGAGCTGTATTGAAGGCTATAATGAAGGCCCGGAATGAAAGGCTGTAATCTCTGCAAGCTGCAGGGAAAAATCGCTCCAGAGATCCTTAAATGTGTATCTCTGAATGTATGGTATTATCTTAATCTATATAATCTCAATATTAAGACACAGAAAGTAATAATAGCTCCCCCAGTAACCCTGGAGGGGCTTGCTGCACCGGTGGTCTTCCCCCCCCCCCCCCTGCTGTCCACCATTGCTGTAGGACCCCGCCTCCAGGGCCTTGAGCCTCCACACACGGCGTCTATATTTGTAAGGGCTGCATGTCGCTGCCCCCGGCGAGTAACTCGCTGGTGCTACATTGGTGCATCATGCCGACCCTTTTGGGGGTCAACATGCTTGAATGCAGCACTGGTGAGTTACTCGCCAGGGCTGCATCTCGGGGCTACATTCATGCATCATGACGTCCAAGGGCATGATGCATTAAGGCATCAAGCCGTCCTTAAAGGGTGAAAGGCCTGCTTTTGTATATAACAGGGCAGGTTTGGGTTTACACGTGAGAATGCAATGCCTGTAGCCTCAGTGAATGGCTGCAATACATGGAGGGTCGTAAAGCATCCCCGCCCCCAGCCCCCTCACTCAATGAATGGGGGGAAATCCGGGGGGATTGAACAATGCACCCGAGTCTATATCACATTCTCTCAATTCGACAAAGAGGAAAAATGATATCCACGGATTTAAACATATCCACGTGTCGAGCTATAGTCTAGAGTATTGCCACAATAGCGGGTATCTGTGCAGACTAGAGTCAGTTTGGGGTTGGGAATCAACACTATCCAATTGTTTCTGAGTATAATTTCCCAATTCCAAATGGGCAATGGATGCATCCACATAGGTTTGATCTCATTTGCAATATAAGGCTGTAATCAATATAGATCTAGGTATTTCACTGCTTTCAAGTAGACCCCGGAAAGTAGACTCATTAGGGACCTTTAGCAAACCACGTAAAAGCTTATAAAACGCAGACGTAGCAGTGCTGAAAGGATAGGATACGTCTGCGTTTAATGAGCTTTTACGTGGTTGCTAAAGGTCCCTAATGCATGATAGGGGTATGGGTCCTAGGGCTAGGAGGAATGACCAATATGAGCAATAATCCAAAGACTCCTATATTGAAGCCTCATATTCTATACCTCCATGTGGCTGTGTAGTGTATATAGTGTAACTCCAGTGGTATAACATAAGCTATGGCTCCATGATAATATATAAATTAAAAAAAGAGCAGCAAAATGAGCAGTATACTGCGTCCTTACCTGTCGGCGGAGGTGACTACGCTGTGGGTGCTGGGAGCTGAATGTTGACTGGACACCCACGGCCTTGTTATATACACACACTGCGGCACCCAGAGTATAACACCATATAAGGGCATGGCCCGGCTCGGAGCGCGCTGACACATGCACACATGCATAGTTAAGTGGGGTGGTCACGTGGCCGTCGTCACGCCTTATATGGAGCGTCCCTGCCGTGACGGACGGACGCAGGACAGACGCAGTTCGGGTTAGCCTGTACCGGGCCCGTAAGGGTACGGGCCAGTCGACCAGCGATGTGTGCACGGCAGCTATTGGCTACGCTATGACGTCATCACTCGGGATTCCCTATTTGAGCTGTTTGGGATCTGCAGGGCATCCCCAGCAGATCGCGGCGCTGGTTTTCAGACCTAGATCGTTCCGTCGCAGGGCTGTTTGAGACTACAGTTCGGGTCTGGGCAGAGCCCGGGCCGCGTTCGGGGGTCCGTGTCAGTCTGTGTGTGTTTGGTGAGGCACTCATAGGGGAACGGGGGGTGGGGGGGTGGGGGGGGGGGGGCTTACCATGAATCCGGGCCATGAACCCCCGGCATGAACCCCTAAACGAGCTTATTATACAAGCCTTGCATATAGAAGCTATCTGTTTTTTTAATCTGATTTATTTGATAATGTATGGATAAAACAACATAGTCTTAGATACCCCCTCTCCAAATTTCAATTCATGAGTTCCATTCAAATGCAATCTGGGAAATATTGCCTCAGGGGAAGGGGGGGGCTTAATAAGAGAATGGATTAAAGGCGCACTGAGTTGAGGACCTAGCCCTGCCGACTTTTGTACGCAAATGACGTCGTGGGTTCAGTGCGTCTTTAGAAGGGGAAAAATTAAAACATAGGTCCACATGGAAATGAATAAATAAAATCCAATATTACTTGTATAGTTCGCGGGGGCGGGGGGGGTATTTGTCTTGTGCCTTGAATGTCATCAGAAAATTGTAAAAGTATCCTTGATACCCCCGAACCCAATACCCCATTGTGGTCGATACTGCTGCCCGCAGGGGAAGAGAATGTGCCTCTACATGGGTACCCACAGAATTGACCGTGTCGCCAGATCGATCTTTAGCAAAAGGGCCGTGTCACTGTGTCGATTTTTATGTATATAGAACAAACTAGGGCCTTATAAAGAAGTCTGTGTCCGTCGATTTTTAAAAGGGCCGTGTCGCCCGTGTCGATTTTTAAAACGGCCGTGTCGCCGTGTCGCCCGTGTCGATTTTTAACCCATATAGAGGCACGAGAATGGGTGTGGACAACCAAATTTGACATGGCGACATGGCTATTTCTTATAATCGACAATCGACATAAGGCCTAGTGACATGCAACATGAGGCTCAAAAAACATAGTGACAGGCGACATGGGCAATTTTTAAAATCGACATGGGACATGGGCAATATTAAGCGACATGGCCATTTCTTAAGATCGACAATCGACATGGGGACCCCCCATCCAGACCCCCAAGAGACATGACAAGGGGGTCCAATATAGAAATCCCATTGCAAGCGATTATTGACCACGATTTCTCAGTCGAACGCAGCCATGCTTTAACACACGTGGGCAGGAGGAGGAGGAGGGGGGGGTGTATGAGTGATGTTTATCTGGCACCTGGGCGGCAGGCGGTGGTCCACAATAGACACTCATCCCCCCCCCCCCCCTGTATACCATGTACATGTATATCCGCGTTTACCTTTATGATGGGTATCGACCCCTAAAATCGACATGGCGACATGGCTATTTCTTAAAATCGACATGGCGACATGGCCATTTCTTAAAATCGACATGGGACATGGCCATTTAAGTGACATGTGACATGGCCATTTCTTAGAATCGACATGTGACATGGGGCTTAGTGACGTGAATAAAAAAATTCCCATTTAGTGTAAAGTATGCTACCCAACTCTTTCTTCAAATTCTGTCCTTGTGGGTAGTCAAATTTTAAAAAATTCCTGGGGCCTACGGCCCCAAGAGCCCAATTGTATAAATTATGGTGCCCCTACATTTTCCCTTTAGTGACACTAGTGACATGGCTTTTTCCTTAGTGACATGCGACATGGCCATTTCTTAAAATCGACATGCGACATGGGGACCCCCCCATCTACCCCCCCTTTATGGACCTTTATAATGGCCCTAGACCCCTAAATTCGACATGGCGACATGGGCATTTCTTAAATTCGACATGCGACATGAGGCCTAGTGACATGCGACATGAGGCTTGAAATCATAGTGACATGGGACATGGACAGTTCTTAAAATCGACATGGGACATGGGCATTTTTTAGCAACATAGACATGTGACATGGCCATTTCTTAAAACCGACATGCGACATGGGGACCCCCCCATCAAGGGCCCCTTTATAGCCACCCCCTCCCCGGGCCCTCCCCCTACTATAGGTGATTACTAATAACCCTGTAAGGACAGATGTCGCTAAAAGATGACATTGTGGACATTTGTCGTCATGATGGACCAATGATTGACACGTGATTGAATGCAGCCCCAGGGAGTAACTCGCCAGTGCTACATTGGTGCATCATGCCGACCATTTGGCATTTTGGGGCTGTCTCAACCCTATAGGATCCTATAGGATCGGCATGATGCTTGAATGCAGCTCTGGCGAGTTATTCGCCATGGTTGCATTCGTGCATCATGATGACCAAGGGCATGATGCATTAAGACATGATGCTTTAAGGACCGCATAGTGCTTTAATGGTTAATGTGCTATCCCGGCTGTGCCGAGGCTGAATCATGATACTGGGGTTATGATGTTTGAATGCAGTTACCTAGGGCCATGTAATGAATACTCAGTATTCATTGAATGGCCCTAGGCCCGTAAATTCGACACGGCGGCATGGGTCAATGTAGGGCTTAGTGACATGGGACTTCAGGGGGGAAAATATAGGGACATGGGGAATTTCTTAAAATCGATATGGCGACATGGATTTTCTTAAAATCGATGTGGCGATATGGTAATTTCTTAAGATCGACATGGAACATGGAGAACCCCCCCCCCCCATCGAGGGCCCCCATTGAATCAAGGCTTCAAGTAATAGCCCATGCATACAGGATCACAGGGCTGATGCACTCATAATTCCTGAGTGCATGATGCATGAATGCAGCACGGCATGCATGGCGAGTTACTCGCTACTAGGTATACAGGGCTGCATTTACATGCATCATGCCGACTAAAGGTATAGCACATTAAATTAAACACGCTGCCGGCCTTAGAGGGTTAATCCGTAGAGACACATATATATATACGACGCATGTGACATATATAGGTACAGATGACCTCTATATATATTGGGGCCCTTGATGGGGGGGGGGGTCCCCATGTCGCATGTCGGTTTTAAGAAATGGCCATGTTACATGTCTATGTCGCTTAAAAATGCTCATGTCCCATGTCGATTTTAAGAACTGTCCATGTCCCATGTCACTATCTTTTTAACCCTCATGTCGCATGTCACTAGGGCTCATGTCGCATGTCAAATTTAAGAAATGCCCATGTCGCCGTGTCGAATTTAGGGGTCTAGGGCCATTATATTATATATAGCTGAGAATGCGGAAATAACCCGCTTCCTCCTGCTCTGGTAGAAATTAAAGCAAATGTGACGACGCAACATATCAAAATATTATGGGAACATTTTTATTTAAAAAATATCACATTGAGGGGGGGCAGTTGAGTCAGTGAGATATGTAAATAGATAAATGGACCAAGTTCTAAGTTTCCGCTCAATTATTATGGAGACATGGGGACCTCCCCCACCCCTCGTTGGTCCCCTATTCTAATGGCCCCCTATTCTAAGGGGCCGTGAGCAATACATTTGACTTGCTCTCTCCCCCCCCCCCCCCTTATTTGTAACCCCCATTGTACATGGTGCATGGCTATATAGCAAACCTGGGTTGATGTGGAACTATTTCCTTTATCTATTTGGAATCTAGTATTGTCAGCATCGGTTCTAGGGAAAAACTTACTTGTATGATGTAACGAAAACTTTAGCCGATAAGGTTTTTTTTAAAGAGTCCCAACTTCACATTTTCAAACATGTAATATTCTCGTGAAACCTTCACATGATACCTTCAGGGACGGTTTTGGGCAACCTTCCAACGTTACTGGGTTAAATATATACCAAATGACAAGATAATATTTATACTTATATACATAATACATGCCCATACATGGCACTATTACTCTGTACCAAGAAACGTGCCCCCCCCCCCCCCCCCTGTGGTCACACCCTTGTACACGTGTGGCGGTGCTGCAATGTGAGTAGTATACCGAGTTTGGGGTACAGAGGTTCGGGCAGGGGCGAGGCATGGATTTTCAAAGGAGTAGGGGAGGGGGGGGGGGCAAAGAGGCTCAGACTTTTTCTTTTTCACCTCTTTATTTCTTAAGCTTTTCGGGTTTTGGCTTAATTTGGGAGGGGAACCCGGGAGGGGAACCACCGTCCCAACTTGAAAGTTGATTCTGCACCGCCGCCACAACTGGTGCTTGATGACGTCTGTTTGAACTCCTGTGGTGGCTGTGGTTGTGTGGGGGTGGGGGGGGGGGGTGTAGGGGTGATTCAGCAGGTAGGTCGGTAGCTCCTTACATGGGTATACCTTTACCCCTGTACACACAGCAGGCCACACGGATACATGCAGCAGAGGTTGGGGGGGGGGGGGGGGTGATTACCATGTGGTGGTGAAATAAGGCCAAAAGAGGTAGGTACGTTTCAGGTTACCTGACTCTACCTAGCAAAACAGGGCCGACCCTAGAAACTTTTATCCAATAATGACTTTTAAAAACGCAATATTTTTGGACATTTTTGACCTACTTACCCTACATTTTTAAACCAAGTAACCTGAAACACTTTCTTTTTCAGCCTAAGTCTTAGACCTGAAGGCAGAATAGTGGCCGTGGCCTTACAGCGTGTAGCCATTTAGGGGATGTTCATTTATCAGTTGGGGGGGGGGGGGGGGATCTTGTAGGGAGGGTAGAAAAATGCTCAAATGGCCAAGTTCTTGGTACACCCTGTGTTCTTGGGACTATCATTCAATGTTAGAGCGTACTAAGAAACTGGCCAGTCTCCAGCCTCTGTATAGGG